>JAMPIV010014887.1:0-130719 GCA_024509875.1 Oreohelix idahoensis
GTGTGTGGGGCTTAGCGTCACTATACCTGACTAGTCAGAGGTATACTAGTAAATATTCCCTGTATATACTTTGTGTTGTGAGCAGCCTGATATGGGAGCCTCAGTCCTATGATGTTGCCCGACGTATCCCTCTCTTCCTCTCCTACCCCTAAATAATAACCCAGTAACGTATCGCTATATCACCATCTCAATTGTACCAGACTCGCACTGAGCCCGCGCCCTGCCCTACCACCGCCGACCCCATTCTTGTTAAACGTACAGTCCCGTCGCTGAATTTATTTCAAAAGATATTGCCCCCGACCTGCTCTCTATATCTGTCCACCCGTCGACTCCCCCTCTACGCTACGCATACCAACTGATAGCGACTCCAGAAATCAGGGAATCATCCTCTCCTCACGCTTCACACATCCTCTACAGATTTCACTAACGGGCCCCGCCCCGCCAAAAAAACCTGCCCACCCCTCTCCATCTCAAGTTTCTACTCATCGATCTCCCGCTCAATCACAAGGTCTAAAATCCAGCCCCTCTGGCCTTTACCCCCAAGTCTTTTGTAAATCACGATTAGCAAGTATTTGTGCGCGAAGCCCCTAAAAGAAACTAAGCCCTTGTGGGGCCAAAGCTCATAAGCTTCTTACTTTACTTACTTTGTCGTTCACCTTCTACCGCGAGATGTAGAGGTTTGGAAGGTTCGAAGAGAGAGCGTTTAGACTATCCTATCAGCTTGTTTCTTCTTTCCATGGACCTCGGTTACCATTTCTAAGTCCTACTGTCCTTTTAAAGAATTGTTCCTATTGTTGTGTAATACCAGCGGACACACTCTGGGTCGTTTCCTGGGGTCTGGAGCCATGGCTCTTCTTTCGTTTCCTCATTCTTGTCGTGGTAGCCTGAATTTTTCTCCCCTATTCTGATCAGACATATGCCACCCAACAACCATCTTCGCGGAACTGTCTTCTACTTGGGATTCTGCAGGGGGGTGGGATTTTAGGCCCTGACCGTATTGTTTTTGGTTGCGGACCTATGTCTCTTCTTGTACTCAACTACTACTCTCATCCACCTTTCCCACATATACCCTTACCATTTCTGAGGTTTGTATCTGGCTTTTGTGGGGTAGTAGTCATTGCCCATCCCAACGGGCTGATCACCCGTTTGCCAGTCCACTTTGATTACCAAAACAACAGCAAACGGATTTGATTTGTCCGTTGCCCTAAAGGACGGACATTAGGCGTGAGATGGGAACAACGGCAAAAAGAAAATATATTCGCTGATTTGCCCCTTAAGACGCCACTAGGCGAGCGTAATGGACACTGACTGCTTTGCCGGTCGTTTGGCTAAGGACAGGAACGAAGAAGTAGAGAAGAAGAAGTCATTGCCCATGACTCGCATCCATATGTCAAGACTGGGACATAGGTGGAGCGGTATACAGCCCATCTTCGTTTTCTTACCAACCTCTATTTTGCTGAGGAAATTCTCGATTTATAGCCTGAAAAAGTCTCCCAGCTGCTTTGCTGCTTTTTCGAGCCAAAAAGCTTCTAATGCCTAAAACCACAATTTTTTGCGCACATCCCTATCTACTAAAACAACCACCTCCACGTGGCATAGTTAACTACAGCAGGCACGTTGCAGTTTTGCTCACCCGAAGAAATTAAACAAGTCAGGTTGTTCAACATTACAATCTGGGCTGGGGCGGGAGCATTCAGCGCCCGGCGCAAGTGGTTTGGACGTTCGCTCACTCACTCACACTTCTAGCAGCGATTAATTAAACTCTACTGGAAAATTAAGCACGGCCCATGATTAAAATTGCTGATCAGTTTGGTTTAGTTATTACAAACAACGCATCAGACAAAACGCACAATGATAACAACTAAAAAACAGAAGGGTTAAAATATGGCCCACTTTGGTTGTAGCGTTTCTTGTAAAAGATGTTCAATGCGTGCTTTGGCCGGGAAGAAATATGTCACAGCTGCTGAAAAGTCGAGCTTCATGACATGAAATTATTTGTTTTTTCTCACCAGCTCCGGCGCTCACTTGTCCTAACAGTAATCATTTTATCAGACCTAAAGGTCTTTTTTGTTTGGACATGCGCCCTAATATAACCAACTAGGTTGAACCGGACGCGCCTCGCCAATACGAGGCAAGATTGTATTTGAAAAAAGAAAACTAGCTCTTAGTGCCAATAGCGGTTGACTCGGTAGCCGTACCTTAAGGCCGGCCCTGTTTACAATCAAACACGGTGACAGTCGGAATGTTTACCCCTGCTTGCACGAAAATAATTCAGCTTTTTATGTGCAGTGTCCAAAAACACATCAACAAAAAACAGGTTACTGTTAAGGACCCAGGAGTTGATGTGATAACCCTGTCGTGCTTAGATAGGTTTTAAAGTTATGTAAGGTCCCGCCTGAGTATAGGGGATGGTGATAATACGTGAGAAGTAAAGGTGTAAGAAAATAGATTTTCACGAGTGGATAGTTTAAGGAGAAGATCTGTCTCTGGACTGAGTGGTTTCTCTAGTCCAGTCTATCTATACGACTATAATTTAGTATAAGACAATCTTGACCTCCCTATATCTGGAATTATAAGTTACACTAAACACTCACACACAGCTATGTGACAACAAGACACACAAACGTGGCAAACTATGGTAAATTTGGGAATGGGTCTGACCAACACACAAAGTTTAGTTCTTTTGTTATTTATTATCATTAAACTTTACAACATCGAATATCTAAAAGAGAAAGATCAAATACATCAGGATTGCATATATAGAAACATAACAGATTACCTGTGCCCTCCCCTCATTGAGAAGATAAGAACCCAACAAGTTAATAAACCCAAAGGTTAAAAGTTTAGCCCTAGGTTACAGTATAGACAGTAAAGAAAGAACACAGTTCCCACTAAACGTTATTCAATAAAATTAAACAATAGTCAAAAAGAGTGCAGATGATACAATGTTTCCTGCACTAAAGAAAATATTTCACTCTTTCTCTGTCATACGTGGCCACACAATCTCGCTTCTTACCCTATTCTTGGTGAAACAATCTGTTGGACGTAAAACCCATGAATATGTATATAAGGTCCAGAGTATTTATCTTCCAAATTGGGCCCCAGTCCCTCCACTAATAATTAAATTGTATAAAGGGGACGCCTAATTTGGTGGTTGATTCCTGGATAAACAATGTCACCTTGAATAGTTAATGCCGAGACTCTCTGTGATCTGGTGTTCACAGTGAACAGTAGGAAAACATCTGATTGCTAAAAAAAAAACTGTTAATTATTGTTAAATGATGATGGTGGTAAATCCTATCGGTTGTCTCTGTGGTGAGTGCCGACTTTGAAACAGCGTTACTTGCTGGATAAATCCGATGAAAACGACTGTCAACAGTCGGGAGAAATGGTATATCTTTTACACCCCAGTGGGCGGGAGCCGCGCTGGTGTAATGGCTTCGGCGTTGTACTGGCGACCAGGTGTTCATGGTTCAAACCCGGGCGTCAGCGTTTGAAGAAATGTTTACGGCCGGAAATTTGATTGAATAGCCTGAACGGCTCCTGTGATAAACCCTCTGTGGATGGGAAGGAGCGAAGCTCCTGACCGGGTTGGAAGGAAAGTCCTCAGGTTCCCCAGCCTTGCAATGACATGTCATTGGGCCGAAGGGCTGAAAGCCCAAGTGCCGCTGGTTAAGGAAAAAAAACAAAAAACACCCCAGTGGGCTGATAAAATTGCATAAATAATTTCTGGTGTTTACAGTCCAGTTAAATTTACTATTAAAATGTCAGTTAGTCTCTGTGGCCGGTCCTGTTCGCAACTGAACTTGGAGACGCGTAAGTCAAAAGAAGACAATTTTAATCCAATCAGTAAAATGGAGAAAAGGCCAGCATAGACCACAATGGACCAAAATATAGACCAAAATAAAGCCAAATAAAAAAAAACCGCTGGTCGCCGTTGATCAGGTCATGCCTAAGGATGGAGAAACATTATGAAAAAAAATGCTACTAATATATATCTACATATAAGCACACGGTGTCTCTAGCCTATTCCTATCCGGTCAGTTTTTTCTAGCGCGGGGTCTCTAGATCAGGTGAAGGCATGTGCCCTCCCCGCCCCTTCTGCACGCGCTAACAATCAGCGTACAATGTCAGTTATTATTTAATTTATCCATACGCGCACTTCAACGAATATCGCCTGTCATTAATAACTATTAGATCGTCGGCGTCTGTTTGTTAAGTCGCATGATATTTAAACAACAGTCACTTACTAAATTTCACAAAATGAAATAAACGTGAGTTCTATCCCGTCAATTATCCGTCGCGCCTAGTGTATTAATTCAGTCAGCTAAACCGTATCTTTCTGTGTGATAGCGGGTGGAAAAATTATCATTACTGAACAACTGGTACACAACTAGCTACGCGTTATTTTCCACTGATTCTAACACCTAGAAAATCACAGTGAATTTAAGATGATAAACCTTTAACACTTTAATACGCTAAGCACATATTTATATTACCAGAAATCCAGAATAAAATCACCACGAAACTATTAACACATCTATTCCCAATGGTTCTAGATACCATGTTTAGACTATCCGAAAAATTCTGAGCGACACTGATAACAGGTTTTGGAAGGACACAGTTTATATACATCATATTATTATGATCTCTAGAGGATGTTAATTTTCACACTGTTTCCTAGCAGAGAAATCTGAAACTACGTTTCCCAGATGAAAGGTCCTCTGAGCCGGCCACCGTTTCTCTCGTCGAGCGCTGGTTGACCAACATCAAAAGGCTCTCGTTACGATAACAGGGTTTCTTTCATAATCGCTGGCGTCTCGAGATGAAATGCTAATCGACGTCAGAGACTCCCCCGTATCTGAAGATCAAAGGGTTAAGTGTTTATCCCACGTGCGTTCTGTCCGATGTCCAATGATTGACAGATCAGCTCGCGTGAGAAACTCAGTTAAACAAACCAGATTAGCTCCCCGTTAGGACTGGCAAGTCGCGGAAGTTGGTAATTTGTCTGTTTGTTTACGTCTCAAGAAAAAGAGGCGTGGATTAGAGGTGAGTAATGTAGGCTGTCAAATGCTCGACTTTGCGAACGAATCAAAGAACTACAGCGTGGTCACGGAAGGCTGTCGGATACAGTAGGCTATATTTCCATTATACGTCACAGTTCGTCCGGGCTTGAAGATGTGAAACCCTTTCATATCTCATTTACGGAAATAAAACTACTGTCATCCATAGCTATCGAGTGATTGCTATCCTCAATTGCATCATCCTCCTCCATGCTCCAGTTTCAACTCATAAAATCCGCTCCAACATTCTCCTTTCCTGGTATGTATTGTACTTTGAACGAGTACACGATTAACAGTAGAGCCCAACGCATAATCTTTGCGTTAATATCCGTATTGGCTGCTAGGAATGCCAATGGAGCATGATCAGTTTGTACTGTGAATGGAACTCCGTATAAATATTCATGGTGTCTCCTGATTCCATTCACTCTCTCTCCACGGTCGAATAATTCCTTTCTGCTGTATTCAGTTTACGGCTGCCGTTGCAACTGCAAATAACAGGTTTGGATGCTGGTCATCTGCCTGAAGTAGTGTTGATCCGGTTCCCTGTCCGCTGGCATCTACACGCACAACAAAGGTTTCTTAAGGTCAGTGTCGTAGATTTTAGATAGGAGAATTAAGACTTGGGTTGGTCCCTTCTGAATAGCTTAGAATGAGTGATAGATACAGTGAGAGCTGGTGAAAAGCAATAGAATTTCCACACGTGATATGATAGAATGTGATATAGAGGCTGTCTTTGAGAATCGAGATAATCTTCTCTCTCTCTCACCTATCTTCTACGACCGCTTTTAAAGTGTCAGACAGTCTAAACCACAGATATATATTACATAAATCTCTATCTACTCACGGGCACGCACATACACGTGACGACAGTTAAACACACAGACGTGGGAATCTATAACCATGAATATATATATTATTTGAACGAGCTGACCAACGCACTGCATTAGTTCAAGAGAGATTTTATTATTATCATCTAAAAAAAATCTTCTCACAACACCAAAAATTTCATCAAGGAAAAACATATACAAATAGTCATAAAATTTAAGAAAACATTCTACAAGGATGATAGCCCGTTAGAATCTTACTCTAGGTTTAGCCCACAGCCCCGTTAAGAGAACAGATGATGGCCCAAAGAGTTATAGATACATAGGGTTGAGTCTAAGAGGTTTCTTTCTTTCTCGTAAATGTATGAACAGAGTTGGATAATCTGATTTAGCCTAAGAAAAAAAGAAACTCTAGCATTTGTAACAAATTCTGCAGATTAATAAAAGTTAAGACAGCACATGGGTGACAATAATACAACGGTAAAATAACACTCAGACCTGCGTACCCTCATTCATTCAGCCATGGCCATGCGCTCACGTATATACTCACAACTTTGCTCGCTGCCTCTGGGAACATAATAATTCTAGGACCTTCACACAGACCCGAAAATGCAGTCATCGACCAAGAAATCCCCAGTTCCAAAAAGACGTACTGAATTTCTCTGTCTCAGGGAACGATTCCTTGGGTGTTCTTATTTCTCGGATGTCTGTTAAGTCACATAAAATTTGTCCAGGCACGAAAGTTAGCAGAGCACAATGTCATTAGCTTTGGTTTCTAGAATTTAAGGAATGTCAGATCGGTGTCTACTTTCAGGAAGGTACTATATTTGGTCACCACAATACTAGTCACAAACTCTGTCGGAATGTTAATGTTATTCTTGTAACTATTCTCGCCGCCAGGCAGAAAATTTACGTAGAGTTTATGAAAGAATTTAAGATCTGGCGCAAAGGAACCGTATTGATCATTACAGTCTTTGAAACCCGTTAGTGGGATATAGTATTTCTGTCTAACTCTGTTGGCATATGCACTGTCAGACCAGTGTTACTTGAGAAACCCACGTGGTTCAAAATAAGGACTGTCTATTTCTTCACAAATATGAAACTCTTATTAAATGCCGGTAAAGTTCGGGTCACCCCAGTATTTTCACTGTATAAAAGGAAAAGCACATATAAATCATGTACTCGTTATAACTTTACATTTTAAACGGCAAGCCTACAACTTGACTTATTATTATTTAAAACTTCCCGTAAAGTAAGTTATATAAAATCAATCAGCAGGAATTAGGAATATCTGCGTATTCCGTCAATATTCACTGATGTCGCATCTAGCATTTTTCAGTTAGTTTAGAAAAAGATACTCGACTGAGTAGTTAGCAGTTAACTAAATTCATTATAGTTACATGTTTGTTAAGCTAGAAATATAATTTATTCTGCTTTCCACTGTATGCGACTGTTACGGGCCTCGGGACCCCAGTATGTTCTGGGTGCTTCGATGACTTCTAGTATTTGAGGATGACCAAGTTGTTATATGCGTATTCAGTTTATAGAGTCAAAGTCCCTCGGGTTCTTATCACTTTTGTAGGATTCCGTAACACTGTTCGTTGGTATCGATAATGTCTGCTTAACCCTTGTGATACATTATGTGCTGAACATGTTTCATATTAAATATTCGACCCTTGACTGACCTGTATTAGTCTCTTGTCTTATTGATTATATTGGCAGTGTGAGATGCAGCGTGTTAAGACATTAATCATCACTGGTCATGATCAGTTGAATATTAACAGCATTTAACTCAACTCCGAATACGACAGTTGATAAGACCGTGATCTTGACGACTCAAAATATTTAATTAGTAATTTCATACCATGAGCAGACACCAACTACATGGGAACAAAAGTCACATCACATTCATGTACGATCTGTAAGTGTTCTCATTATTTCATAAACACATGTTCACAATCTCTATCTAGAGTTCTGGTTCAAGGTCAGTTCCTTTTAACGGCCAATGTCCTTTGGCATAAATTCAGAGGCTAACTAGACTTACTCCCGTCGCTAGTTTATACAATAGCCTTTTGCACTAGACTTAACTATCCTGCTAGTTTTGCAATACACTTATTATGCTAGGCTTACGTCTACTGCTAGTCGTCTAATATCCGTTACACTAGGCTTACGCTTGCCGCTAGCTGTACAATATCCATCTATACTAGTCTTACACTATTGCTAGTACCGTAATGTTCCTTTGGCATACCACGCCAGGCTAATCTGCCATAATTATGCAAACTGCGTTATTCATACGACGACTTACGTTTGGTTCAAGAAATACACTGCTCAATTGGCTTCCCAGCCACACAATTAAAAAGTGGTTATACCACACAATATCAGTGGCAATGGCCACACTTCTGAAACACACTGCCGTTCGGGTCAAAACCCACAAGTCGAATGACGTTACAAAGACATACGCGTCATGCATAGTGATATGCATACTACGTCGTTAATATATATTCAATTGCGATGTTCCATTGTGCAGCAATCCGAGTGTGATCAAAACTCAAATGCTTGCACACATGCAACAATCATCGACATCGGTCGATGAGATATATCTCTATTCGTTTGAGGTGTTCCATGATACAGCCATTCGGATCGTGCACAAATCCAAATGTCTGTAAGCATGAAACAATCCTCAACATCATCCCCCTCACTTCCAAACGTGACACTTGTGGCACGGATGATAGTGATGGAGAAGACGCCCGTCTCCCGAACATATCAATATTAGTACTACCTAATTATAACTATCATAATCATTAAGTAGACACATTAAATTTTATAACATTAATAATAGCACTTGTCAACATGGTGACTAAAGAGTTAATTCAATTTCTTCTCAGAGAAGTTGCGCGATAAAAGATCTGCCAAGTTATTGTCTGATCCAGCAATAGGCAGAATCGTAAATGAAAATTCTTGAATCAACAGGTACCATCGATGTATTCTAGCGTTACGCATTGTTCTAGCTGTTATGTAAGTAAGAGGACTATGGTCTGTCATAATGTAAAAGTGCGTGCCGATGAGATATCTTGACAGCTTCTCCAGGCACCAGACCATCGACAGGAGCTCACGTTCACCTGTCGCATACTTTTGTTCAGCCGGAGTCAGTTTCCTCGACACATAGAAACATGGATGGAGTGTTTCCTTGTAACATTGCAGCAAACAGCCACCCATGGAGTAACTCGAGGCATCTGATTGAAGTATGAATGGAATACGTATATTCGGTAATAACAAAATAGGTGCATTACTAAATAATTTCTTAATTGTTACCAAAGCGCTTTCGCAATCTTTGTCCCAACGTACCTTATTAGGACTACCTTTGGTCAACAGTGCGGACAAAGGTGTAGATAGTTGTGCGAAATGCGGGATGAACTTATGGTAATAGTTTATCAAGCCTAAAAGGCTTCTAACTTGTTTCTTAGTTGAAGGGGTAGAAATCTCTAGAATTCTTTTGACTGTATTGTCGTCAGGATACAGTTTGTGGTTACCTATGCGGTGACCAAGAAAAGAAATTTCCTGACAACCTATTTGGACCTTTGAAGGTCGCACAGTCAAACCATGCATACGTAACGTATATAGAAGAGAAGTTAAAACATCAATATGGTCTTCCCACGAGTCATGAAATAGGCAGATGTCATCGATGTACGTGATGACATCTTTACGATCGCCAAGAAGGCGGCGCATCATGCGCACAAACGTCGCTGGCGCATTCACTAACCCAAAACACATATAATTCCATTGGTAGAGCCCAAATGGAGTTGTGAAAGCTGTGTAAGGTTTGGCATTTTCGGCAAGAGGAATTTGCCAGTAGCCTTTAGAGAGATCTAGTTTGCTAAAGAAAGTAGCATTAGATAATTCTGACAAAAGATCATCTAAAAGAGGCATAGGCTCACCGTCTGTTATTGTAATTTTATTCAATCGCCTAAAATCAATACAGATACGTAAAGAATCATCCTTCTTTTTAACTATCACCATTGGGAATGCATATGGTGATTCCGAAGGAGATATCACACCTAAACGTATCATCTCTTTTAACTCCTTCTCTACCCTATCTTTGTGGTGTAAAGATATAGGATAGGGTCTAAGTTTGATAGGTTTATAATCAGTAAGAGTAATATCATGGGATATAAGCGATGTCTGACCTGGAAGGTCGGTGAGAACATCATTGAAAGAAATAAGAATATCCCGAACTTGATCTTGTTGTGACGAAGATAGTGAAGAAGAAATAGTCACGTCTTTCCAAGACTCCGATGATTGCAAAGAAGGTAATTGGAATTGTAAAGGGATAGACGAAGTGGTATCTTCTTCATGAACAACTGCAAAAGAAGCAGTATGATGTGAAGAATCATCAATAGAGTTAATGACAGGAATTAATTCCTGTGGTCTTTCAACTGCTAATTTTAGCATGTTGACATGGAAGGTTTTGATTTTACCTCTAACGTTTACCGAGTAGTCAACATCTGTGACTTGTTTGATAATATCAAATGGACCTTGCCATGATATCAGTAATTTGTTATCGTTATGAGGTAGCAACAACCAAACTTTTTCCCCTGGTTTGAAGGATCTTAATATTCTCTTTTGATTATGTAATAATCTTGATCGTTGAGTGGCTGATTTTATACTCTGGGATGCATACGTGCACGCATCGATGATTCGTTGTCGGAGATCAATAACTAACTCGTAGCTGTTTCGAGTGGCAGTATCAATTGATGCTCCAATCAACAAATCCTTGAGTATCATCATTGGTCCGCGAGGATTCGAACCATAAACCAATTCGAACGGAGACCATCCCGTGCTTTCGTGAGGCACTTCACGAAAAGCGAACAGGGCCGCCGGCAGAAGCCTGTCCCATTCACGAGGGCATTCTTCAGTTATCTTAGATAACATCTGTTTTAGAGTGCTATTGTAGCGCTCGCACACACCGTTTGATTGGGGCCTATACGCACTACAAAACGAGTGGTGAACAGATAACATGGATTCTAAATCCCTCATGATGTTGGAAGTAAATTGTGATCCTTGATCTGACAATATATCCTCCGGAAAACCGATTCGACAAAATATCGAAAATAATGCATCAGACACAGATGCAGTTGTGATGGTTTTCAATGGTATGGCTTCTGGCCAACGCGTGCAAAGATCTACGCAAGTTAAAATATAACGAAATCCATTATTTGAAACAATTGATAACGGACCCACTATATCTACTGCAATCTTTTTGAAAGGTCTTTCAGGCACGTCTGTAATCTGTAAGGGTGCCGTATGGAACCTGCCCTTACGTGCTATACCTTGGCATGTTGTACATGATTTGCAGTATAACTTTGTATCTTTATTAACCCCAGGCCAATAAAATTGTGACGTAACACGAAACAATGTTCTTTTGATCCCCATATGCCCTGCCATAGGGGGAGTCATGACCTGTTTGTAGGACCAATGGTCTGTATTCTTTAGGTACTATCACTTGATGTATAATTGTTTTGCCATCATCATAATATCTAGTGAGTATTGATTTCTTTATCTTGAACCATTGTTTAGCCCCTCTTGTGTATTTAATCGTTTTTTGTTCTGCTCGGCTAAACAATCCTTGTAAAGTTGGGTCACTCTTCTGTTTTTCTGCAAAAACAGAAGGTGTAACAGTGCCAACTTGAGACATAATTGTATCTATTATAGGAAGAGGTGGTGTAGCCATGTCCGTAGCTAACTGTTGTGCTCTCGTTACAACAGCATTTGCCACCTGTGGGTGAGATTCAACCCACATTGCAATCTCCTCCGGAGTGCAATCTTTAACTCCTGGTATGTTTCCTATTATAATTTCAGTTATGGGTGCTCTCAAGCCGCAGGCATAGACAGTGCCTGTGTAAAAAGGAGTATCAATGTATACTCGTGCCACAGGGAAAGTTTCTATATTCCCACCAAATGTGACACACTTAACTGATTTGCCTGTAAAAGCAGAGGGCTCGATAAGCGAGTGCTTTATGCCTATCGTTGAGGACCCAGTGTCACGCAAAACTCTTACTACCTTACCATCCAATATTCCGGGATGAAATGTAAGATAACCAACATTTACACATGCCGACATTGTAGGCATACAATGACCACAATCCAGTGTAATTGTAGACTTTAATCTGTTTTTCGACTGACACTCATAACATGTATCATTCATTACCATACATGCGTTCGCATGATCATTATCATCATTACCTTTCTCCTTTTTGACACTGCAATTATTTGCATGTCTGTGTTTATTTTTGTCTCTCGACGGAGATCTGGCATTACCTTTGTTATTATTGACTGACTTTTTATTGCTATAATAAAAATCAGTAGAGTCATCCTTCCTGGCATCTCTACCATAAGATGATCTCTGTTTATAGTATCCTTTCTGATGTGAACCATCATAATCCCTGCCTCTGTGATACCCACGATCATGAGGTGAATATCCTCTATAACCTCGTCGATATGAATTCGAAGGAGAGCGATGACGACGGAAGTTATAAAAACCTCTGTCGGATTGATAATAATCTGAACGACAACGTCCATCAAAGCTCTTCGATCGAGGTCTCTGATCATGGTGTGCCGCGCACACAGGCATAGGATCTCGAATAGTCGATCTATGAAGATCTTTATTCTGATGTGCGGTCTGATACTGTCTTCCGAGTTTTTCATACTCATCGGTAGAATTAGGATGTCTTTCTTGTAAAAATGCTTCTAATTCAGTGCTGCATGCGGATAAAACTTTATCTCGCAGCATGAGATCTATAACACCTTCATATGTTTTATTTATACCAGACAGATCAATCCATCTGCTAAGGAAATGTTTAATAGATGCAATGAATTCACCAAAATCTGCATCCTTGCTTGGCTTAGCCGCATGAAAACGATCTCTGAATCCAGACTCAGTTAACTGGAAACGTCTTAGTAATACCTCTTTTACGACATCGAAATCGCTTCTGCTCTTTTCATCAAGACTCATGAAACATTTAAGTGAGTCACCAGTCAAAAAATCAAGTAAAAGACTGCTCCATCTTTCCTTGGGTATGTTCAGAGCTGTGACCTTGATGATGAATCTAGATATGAAAGAGTCAACACAATCGCGAGTTTGGTCAAAATGTGGCATTTTTAACTTAGGATAGAAAATATTTGTACCAGCCGCAGTCTTAGTCTGTTCAGACTGCACTTTAGCTAATTCTAAAGATTTTTCTTTTTCTGCATGAAGTTTTAAAGCTTCCATTTCCATGGCATTTTTATGGGCTTGATCCAGTTGCATAAGTTCCATTCTCCTTAATTCCATTTTCTCCTTTTCTAGTTCTCTGTCTTTCTCTTGTTGAGCCATTTTATCTTTCTCAAATTCTCTGTCTTTTTCTTGTTGAGCTAATTCTTTATCTCTCTGCTCTCTGTCTTTCTCTTGTTGAGCTAATTCTTTATCACGTTGAGCTATAGTCAATCGTTCTAATTCCATTTTCATGGATATTTCTTTTTCCTTCAATTCCCTCTCTTGGGTTAATTCAAACCTCCTAAGCTCATCAGCTCGTTTAGTCATTTCGCGCTGTTCCATTCTTTCCAGACGCGATAAATATTCATCATATTTTGTATCTGCAAAACTTTGTAGTTCCGCTCCTGATTTTCCATAACTTTTTCCAATATCAATGAATTCCTGTAGTGTAGACATGATAATAGGTTTCTGAGTACCTTCAATAGTCTATAATATACACCAGGACTATAGAACTCACTATAATATGTACATGAATATATTAATCAATAACAAACAAGTTCGGAGAACATGTGACAAAGACAGTGAAAACAATCAAATGAGTTACAATGAAATGATTTTTCAATTATACGACAACACTTTACACTTATAAAGTAAATAAAGGAGACTTATAAACAGTAATCAGTAAAAGAAAGAAAAGAATTTACATCACAAAAATATAACAAGACAAGTCGTCTTAAACGAACGTGTAGACAAAGAAGTTTTAGATCACACACGACAACAATTGTCAACAGTACTGAAATTAGGTTACGTAAATAAAGAGGACGTAATTCACTTGACGAAACTGCTAAGTACACAAAATATGGTTATATTGCGAACTGAGGAAACATTTATATCCTGACTCGAAAGAAAAAAATATAATCAGTCAGATCCTCAGTCAGCGAATATAAGCATGCAAATCTAATAGAAGATAACATTCACTGAAGTTTTCCTGGGAAAATTCCAGTCAATATTAAACACGACGAATATACGAATATACGAATAAACATTAATGGGGAAACACAGATGATAGTAAAAAGTAAGTAAAGTGACGATGAACTGTAGACCAAAGCTAATGCAAGGACAATATGATAATGTTCAAGCGCCCAAGTAAAATCAAGAACTTATCTGTTTAGCTGTCTCTCTGAGAAATACATGAGTGCATGTAATTCTAATCCTAGTTCCGAACCGTGTCTTCAACAGCTGTAGTCCATTGATTGAAGACCTTGGCCTTCGCAGTAGGGCAACCGTTTGAAAGTATTGCTTCGGTCTTCGAACGTAGTTTCTTCAATCGATCTGCGTCGCAGCCTCAGATGAATTTGATGAAGAGATACATTCTCCACTGGTTCAGGTTCTCGAGTGGAAGATTACCGTTCTATCTGCGTGAATCAGTCTCTTTGGTGGAAGAAAATTCGGATTCTCTCAGGCAAAGTTGTCTGCTAACGTTGACGGCATCGATATAGTGACGTCACTTTCTGACATGCGCATTTCAGTTGCCAGTTAGGCTTGAATGAATGATTTTACCTTCAAAACGTTCATCATCAGTTTAACTTTCTTCGATACTTGAAGGGGGGAATCCAGTATTCACGAAATCCAGACACTTTCTGACACCAGTATGTTACGGGCCTCGGGACCCCAGTATGTTCTGGGTGCTTCGATGACTTCTAGTATTTGAGGATGACCAAGTTGTTATATGCGTATTCAGTTTATAGAGTCAAAGTCCCTCGGGTTCTTATCACTTTTGTAGGATTCCGTAACACTGTTCGTTGGTATCGATAATGTCTGCTTAACCCTTGTGATACATTATGTGCTGAACATGTTTCATATTAAATATTCGACCCTTGACTGACCTGTATTAGTCTCTTGTCTTATTGATTATATTGGCAGTGTGAGATGCAGCGTCTTCTTCTTCTTCTTCCATCCTTAGCCATCAACCGGCAAAGCAGTATGTGGCCAGTACGCCTAGTGGCGTCTTAGGGCAACAACAAATTGATCAATCTATCGCTGTTTCCACCACGCCTAGTGGCATCAAAAAACAGGTTTCCGTAATCAGTATTGTGGCCAGTGATCAACTAGTGCAAGTTTTAACTGGGGTTAAACAGGCAACAACAAATATGATCCAATCTATCGTATGCTGTTTGCCACCACAGAACCCGATATAGTGCCTTTGTGATTTTTACTCTAAAGAGACAGACCTATAAACAATCATATTTATTGTTTCAGTAATGTTCAGATTGGCTTTGGCAAGCAGTGTAATGCTTTTATCTCGAATGTTCATCGTCCCACTGTGCGAAGTCTCGATGGGTTGTTCCGCCCGGTCGGGGAGTTGAGAAATGGATAATTAGCGAGCGGGACGCGGACTGCGTTTGATTCTCTGAGGGAAATACATTGGGTAAACAGACCCCCATGCCCATACTGCCTGGACACCGAAATAGGTAATTCCTTAGTACGCTTTTTACGACTGTGTGCAAAATGGTGGTATGGTGATTAAGTGTATCTTTATACCTACTAGTTACTATTCTTTGCTCCCCTTTCGGGCCCCGGTAACACACGGGTGGAGATGCAGCGTGTTAAGACATTAATCATCACTGGTCATGATCAGTTGAATATTAACAGCATTTAACTCAACTCCGAATACGACAGTTGATAAGACCGTGATCTTGACGACTCAAAATATTTAATTAGTAATTTCATACCATGAGCAGACACCAACTACATGGGAACAAAAGTCACATCACATTCATGTACGATCTGTAAGTGTTCTCATTATTTCATAAACACATGTTCACAATCTCTATCTAGAGTTCTGGTTCAAGGTCAGTTCCTTTTAACGGCCAATGTCCTTGGCATAAATTCAGAGGCTAACTAGACTTACTCCCGTCGCTAGTTTATACAATAGCCTTTTGCACTAGACTTAACTATCCTGCTAGTTTTGCAATACACTTATTATGCTAGGCTTACGTCTACTGCTAGTCGTCTAATATCCGTTACACTAGGCTTACGCTTGCCGCTAGCTGTACAATATCCATCTATACTAGTCTTACACTATTGCTAGTACCGTAATGTTCCTTTGGCATACCACGCCAGGCTAATCTGCCATAATTATGCAAACTGCGTTATTCATACGACGACTTACGTTTGGTTCAAGAAATACACTGCTCAATTGGCTTCCCAGCCACACAATTAAAAAGTGGTTATACCACACAATATCAGTGGCAATGGCCACACTTCTGAAACACACTGCCGTTCGGGTCAAAACCCACAAGTCGAATGACGTTACAAAGACATACGCGTCATGCATAGTGATATGCATACTACGTCGTTAATATATATTCAATTGCGATGTTCCATGGTGCAGCAATCCGAGTGTGATCAAAACTCAAATGCTTGCACACATGCAACAATCATCGACAACCGTCGATGAGATATATCTCTATTCGTTTGAGGTGTTCCATGATACAGCCATTCGGATCGTGCACAAATCCAAATGTCTTAAGCATGAAACAATCCTCAACAGCGACACTAGAAAATATTACAGACTTTATAAATTTGGCACTCTGCGCAAAATCTAGTAAAATGAAATCGGCGATTTAACACTTTATCACTTCACAAAATACTAGAGATCTATTATATATCATATTATACCTCAAACACAGAAGTACTAAGAACTTAAACCACTTCGACCAAACTAAAGGCCATCTCTATTAACAGAGATTATTTAGAAATCGAACGAAGGCTAGTTCTGTCTTTACTGCGAAGTTACTGAGTGAAATGCAATAAAGTTTCAAACTAGGGTTAATATCTTAAACCAGACAAAGGATGAACTATTTCCCCTTTCAGGCTCTCTCCCCCTCTCCATTAACCTTCGTTTAACTTCGAAGCGTGTCGTAACTGCCCCTGAGCGTCTTGGCACCTTCATCTCCCTATTCATATTTCTGAGCGGGGAGGCGGTGACAGATCACACTTCCCGCTGGGAAAGTTACACGAGAGCTACGAGTCAGTTTGAATTTTCCCAGACTATATGTCTGCTCTACGCCGTATAGGTGACAGTTTTAACGCCTACCTAAGCGCTCAGCCCGAAAAACCCGCGCGTGACAGGTGCAAATGTAGACATAAAGTCTGCTCTATGTCCAGCGAAACGAATTGTTCGCACATTCACGTCTACCTGCGCGACTGACATCTGATGCAATAAGGTTACTAGTCCGTATGAGACAGAAAAACGATGATGGGGAAGAAATATATTTTTTCGCAACGAATGTGAAAAATACAGGAAAAAAGGTAAAGAGTGATAATAAAAATGGAGAATACGGGTGACAGAAAAAGAGGAAGATCTAGGCAATTTAATGATCAAAACCTACGTGACAGTCAGGTAACCTTAGAATGGGGTATTTGGACAGTTGTTCCTTCAGAGTGACGTAAGCGCTTTCACACTCTGCGGCCCAAAAAATCTTATCGGGTTTTCCCTTTCTTGTGAGGTCAGTAAGAGGCGCCGTAAGACCATTGCAGTTTTTGATAAACTTTTGGTAGTATGCACAAAGTGAGAGGAAAGAACGCGTGTCTCTCTCTGTTTTTGGCCTCTTTGCTGAACGTATTTTCTCGATGTTTTTGGCCACGGGCCACATACAACCTTGAGAAATAGTATGCACTAGGAAGTCAAGCTTTCCAAAGCCGATTAAACATTTGCTAGTCGGGCGGTGAGGCCAGCTTCCTGTAGTCTACTGAGGTGCATAGCGACCGTAGCAATATGTTCTTCGTAGTTATCCGTTGCAATAAGTATGTCGTCCATGAAATTGTGTAAGTGTGGACTTTGCAATGGTTATAAAAGCTTTCTCGTCATCCTGGTGAAGACTCCTGGTGCGTTGTGCAAACCGAAAGGCATAACATTGAAAGTATAATGTCCTTCACTGGTGTTAAAGGCTAATAACGGTTTAATTTCCTCCTTGACTGGTATTGGTAATAACCTTTACTCAGGTCAATCTTGGAGACAATTTTAGCTTTGCTAAGTTTGATGAACAGTTGAGAAGCTTTTTGCAGTCGTTCAGGCTGGAATTCAGTGACTGTATTAAGTAGACGATAGTTAATGCACAGCCGAACTTCCTTATTAGGTTTCTGCAACAGTACGACGCTTGAGCTATAAGAAGATGTAGACTCGCTAATAATCCCAGCTTGACGTAGTTTGTCTATCTCTCCACGTAACGTGTTTGCTTTCACATACAGGGATCGGGTAAACTCTGGTTCGCACAGGTGTCTCGTTTGTCAGCTTCATATCAAACTCTACGAGATGTGTTCGACCAGGTACGTCCGTTAAGACTGCCGAGTACTGTTTCAGTAACGCTTTAGATTCTGTCTGTTGTGCTTCTGAGAGAGTGTCGCCGCGAATTTAACATCTTTAAACGATTCCGTTTGTTGCAGTGGGTATTCCATGCAACTATCGTCATCTTCCTCATCTTCGGTTGCTATACCGACTGCCAGGAGATGTTCGGGCGAAGGCACCGGTCTTTCCAAATATTTCTTTAACAGATTTATGTGGTAGACTTTTTCCTTTCCTTTTATAGAGATCTTGTAGATCGTTCTCGAGATCTTTTTAAGGACGGTAAACAGTCCTTGCCATCCGATACGTAGTTTGTTGTTTCCAGTAGGAAGTAGCAACAAAACTTTCTCTCCTTGTTGCAATTCTCTCTCTTTCGCTGCTCTGTTGTATCGTTTAGCGTGCTTCATGCGTGCTCGCTTAAGGTTGGTTGCTGCTAGGTCCCATCCTAGTTTTAGCCGTTCCTTTAACTCCGATACATACTTGAATGCTGAGACGACTGTCTCATCAGCCTTCTGGTCTGTCAGTAACCGTAGTAAGTGTAGCTGGTGGTAAACCTGTAGAGGCCTGGGGGACTTCCCTGTAGGCGAAAAAGGCTGCGGGAATGAAAAGGTCCCAATCTTCAGGTTTCTCTTGTCCCAGCTTACGTAACATCATGGTGAGGCTTCCGTTGACACGATCTACTAACCCACTTCCGCGCAGATTGTAGGGACTGATATAGATGTGCTGGTCCCTCAAGATCTTAAAGATCTCCTCCATTAACAGGCTACGGTATTGGGATCCGTTATCCGTCAAAACTTATTGAGGGAATAAAAACCCAGAGAGATATGGGTGAATTTTCATCATATTCCTTGAGTTACATTGTGTGCTCGGGAATTTAATTCTTTTGAGAGGTTAACATTGGTGGGTGGAGGGCATGACAATGGGCCTGTTAGTTTGCAGCGAACAAATGTACTCAGCAGCCATTTGTTCTTTCTTTTTGTCTTACTGCCCCGAAGGTAGTAATGGAAAGATGGAAAGAATATTTCTCAGAACTCCTGGATGGTGAGCTAGGTCAAGCATCAGAAATGATAACCACTAGCACAAAAGATAAAACCATTGATGGTGAAGATGACATAAAGATTGAAGAACTGAAGGCGGCACTGGAGAAAATCAAGATGGGCAAAGCAGCAGGGTATGATGGTATAACACCAGAAATGGTTAAGTACATGGGAGCATCAGGCGACCTATTACTCTTAAGGGTCCTACAGGCAGCGTGGTGCAACAAGACCATACCAAAGGATTGGGAGATTACCATCATAACACCGATTTTCAAAAAGGATGACAATCGACGATGTGGAAACCATAGAGGCATATCCCTTCTCAGTGTCACTGGTAAAATCTACTCTAGAATCCTAGAGCAGAGACTCCGACGCCTAGCTGAGCCACAACTGGATGAGGTCCAGTGCGGATTCCGAGCGAACCGAAGTACTCAAGACCTAATCTTCACACTCAGACAGCTGAGTGAAAAGGCCCTTGAGTATAAGAGTGAGATCCATCTTTGTTTCAAAGATCTGGAAAAGGCGTTTGACAGAGTCCCCTGGAGCAAACTTTGGGACTGTTTGGCAAGGAATAAAATTCCAGCACCTCTGATTGCTATAATGATTCTAAAGTCTTGCAGAAATTATGTGAGGACAGCAAACCATAAGTCAGAAGAGTTCAGGACCACCACTGGTGTAAGACAAGGTGATATCCTGCCACCTTATCTTTTCATACTCCTCATGGACGATGTCATCAATGCAAGTAAGAAGAGAACAGGAAAGTATTCAGTGGGGTACTGGAAGATGAGACAGGTCTGTATTTCAGAGCTGACATTTGCTGATGATGTTACCATGATTGCTAAATCAGAGGCACATCTCCAATCCAACCTGCAAGTCTGGAAGGAAGAGCTGGAGAAGAGAGGGATGGTCATAAGCAGCTCTAAAACTAAATCCATGGTGATATCACGAGAAGAAAGAAGACATCAGATTAAGCTGGGAGAACAGGTCCTGGAGCAGGTCGACCACTTTAAATACCTCGGAGCTATTATAGACCGAAAGAGAGGCATCAAAGAAGAGTTGGCCACTCGTAAAGCAGCAGCTGGGAGACTTTATCAGGCCATAAATCGAGGATTCCTCAGCAAGAGAGAGATTGATAAGAAAACGAAGATCGCTGTATACCGCTCCACCCATGTCCCAGTTTTGACTTATGGATGGGAGTCATGGGCAATGACTACAACCCACAAAAGCCAGATCCAAACCTCAGAAATGAGGTATCTGAGGAAGGTGGTTAAAGTAACAAGAAGAGACATGGTCCGCAACCAGACGATACGTCAAGACCTAAAATCCCACCCCCTGCAGACCCAAGTAGAACAGTCCCAACTAAGATGGTTTAGCCATGTCTGCAGAATGGGAGAAAATCGGCTACCACGACAAGCATGGGAAACAAAGAGCCAGGAATCCAGACCCCCAGGACAACCCAGAGTCCGCTGGGATGACAACATTAGACAATCTTTGAAGGACCGAGGACTAGAATGGAACCAGGCCAGGAGGAAGACTGCCGATAGGATAGTCTGGCGCTTTCTCTTCCAAACCTCTACACCTCACGGTAGAAGGGGACGACTAAGTAAGGGTGGAGCGCATGACAATGGGCCTGTTAGTTTGCGGCGAACAAATGTATTCAGCAGGCATTTGTTTCTTTCTATTTGTCTAAAGTTCGTGGTTACAAGTGATCAGACAATTTGTGGTACTAACGCCGCTAGTGTGAGAGAAAATCATCCACCATAACCGCCTACAGTGGAAGAGAGTGTAGAGAAGGCTTTCGTTATCACCGAATTGATGAGCCACAGCTGCAGGACTCACTCATACAAGCTAAGTGCTAACTAAAAGGCACCAGCAAAATGGACATTTCAGTTAAACTTTAAGTATAAAGTTAAATTTCCACCTACGTCTCAATGACGAGAACTTTATAACTATCAAAATTCCACTAATCTTTCCATATTTAGTTTAACCTGTTAAAGACTATTTCACTATTAAATTTTTTACCTGTTGTTTTAAAACTAAACAATAATAGTTGATTCAGTTATATGTGTGAAAGCAAACGTATGAGCCACAATAATTAATATATCTATATATAAATACTTAGACATATATTTACACAAAACAGAGCTATACATTATAAGAGGGATTTCGTTGGATTACACCAACCGGGGGGGGGGGGGGGGAGGAAAGGGGGGTTTGAACATGCTAAACCACTGCTTAAATTCTTCACAAAAGGAGACGGACCAGATAATAAGTTAACAAATTCCTCAGCTCTAAGCAGCTTTTGTTCTTGACTTCTGGGAATATCTTGTGAATTCTCCCTTAAGGTAGAAGTGGCATTAATCTTCTATCTACATCTCTGCCAAGAGTAATCTTGCGCGCAGGTAGATACATTGGAAGCCAATATTAGATACCCTTGAGTTTTGGTCACTGTTGGACCACTACTGCAAAGAAGGGGAGGCAATCCGTGACAGCGACATTAGTATTAGAACTTCATAACAACAAAATCTACATCTTCTGTTACATAAAAAAATAACTACATCCAGTCCTAGTAACAGGCGAGGTGCCCACACAACAATTACTGTCGGCAACAATTCCCCAATCCTCTTTAATAGGTTTATCATGTTCTTGTTTCCGGTTATTTATGCCATTCCTAGTTTTTCCTCACGCCGCGGCAACATATCGGAAATAGCGTCTGCTGTTTCGTCATCGAGCAGACGTGGGCGATTAGTAATGCGCGGGATCAGGAACAACAAAAAATAAGGATCGAACCATTGATTCCTGCTCCGAGCCTCGCCGATGTCTTGACAATAGCTTTAAAAATTGTGGGTTACTTTTTTTAATTGTTAACGTGAACTGTAGTAAATGTCATATCTGTTAAAAACCCGGATCTGCATCTGATGAAGAAGACAGAGATGAGGGGGATAAAGAGGATGAAGAAAAGATGTAGATGGAGATGAGCAAGAAGAAGAAGAATAAGAGGAAAGCACACAGGAAGAAGAAGACAGAGAAGACGAAGAAGAACATAAAGAGAACAAGTACGGTAGATTATAGAGAAGAGGAAGAAAAAACACAGAGAAGAGGAAGAAAAAACACAGAGAAGACGAAGAAAAAACACAGAGAAGAGGAAGAAAAAGAATATGAGGAAGTAGAAGACAGAGAAGAGGAAGTAGAAGGTAGAGAAGAGGAAGTAGAAGATAGAGAAGAAGAAGTAGAAGATAGACAAGAGGAAGTAGTAGACAGAGAAGAGGAAGTACAAGAGGGAGAAGAGGAAGTAGAAGATGGAGAAGAGGAAGTAGAAGATAGAGAAGAGGAAGAAAAAAGATAGAGGAGAGGAAAAAAAGAGAGAAGAGGAAATAGAAGATATTGAAGAAGAAGACAAAGAAGAAGAAGTAGAAGATAAAGAAAAGGATGTAGAAGATGGAGAAGATGAAGTAGAAGATAGAGAAGAGGAAGTAGAAGATAGAGAAGAGGAAGTAGAAGAGGAAGTAGACGATAGAGAAAGAGAAGATGAAGTAGAAGATAGAGAAGAGGAAGTAAAAGACAGAGAAGAGGAAGTAGAAGATAGAGAAGAGGAAGTAAAAGACAGAGAAGAGGAAGTAGAAGAGGAAGTAGAAGATGGAGAAGAGGAAGTAGAAGATAGAGAAGAGAAAGTAGAAGATAGAGAAGAGAAAGTAGAAGATGGAGAAGAGGAAGTAGAAGATAGAGAAGAGAAAGTAGAAGATGGAGAAGAGGAAGTAGAAGAGGAAGTAGACGATAGAGAAGAGGAAGTAAAAGACAGAGAAGAGGAAGTAGAAGATAGAGAAGAGGAAGTAAAAGACAGAGAAGAGGAAGTAGAAGATAGAGAAGAGGAAGTAGAAGAGAAGAGGAAGTAGAGAGAAGAGTAAGAGTAGAGAAGAGAAGAGAAAGGAGAAGATAGAGAAGAGAAAGTAGAAGATAGAGAAGAGAAAGTAGAAGATGGAGAAGAGGAAGTAGAAGATAGAGAAGAGAAAGTAGAAGATGGAGAAGAGGAAGTAGAGAGAATAGAAGATAAGAAGAGGAAGTAAAAAGACAGAGAAGAAAAAGTAGGAGAAAGAAGAGAAGAGAAGTAGAAGAGAAGAGAGAAGAAGATAGAGAAGCTAAGTAGATAAAGAGAAAGGAAGAGGAAGTAGAAGATGGAGAAGAGGAAGTAGAAGATAGAGAAGAGGAAGTAGAAGACAGAGAAGAGGAAGTAGAAGGTAGAGAAGAGGAAGTAGAAGGTAGAGAAGAGGAAGTAGAAGATATAAAAGAGGAAGTAGAAGACCGAGAAGAGGAAGTAGAAGACAGAGAAGAGGAAGTAGAAGACAGAGAAGAGGAAGTAGAAGACAGAGAAGAGGAAGTAGAAGACAGAGAAGAGGAAGTAGAAGACAGAGAAGAGGAAGTAGAAGGTAGAGAAGAGAAAGTAGAAGGTAGAGAAGAGGAAGTAAAAGACAGAGAAGAGGAAGTAGAAGGTAGAGAAGAGGAAGTAGAAGACAGAGAAGAGGAAGTAGAAGGTAGAGAAGAGGAAGTAGAAGGTAGAGAAGAGGAAGTAGAAGATATAAAAGAGGAAGTAGAAGACCGAGAAGAGGAAGTAGAAGGTAGAGAAGAGGAAGTAGAAGACAGAGAAGAGGAAGTAGAAGGTAGAGAAGAGGAAGTAGAAGGTAGAGAAGAGGAATAAAAAGAGAAGATGAAGACAACGACGAAGAAGTGGAAGTAGAAGACATAAGAGGAAGCAGACTGTGGCGAAACCGGCAAGACACTCTGAAATTGCCACGTAAAGAGTGTCTTTATGGTAAATTATTAATCGCACACCAGTAATTCTGCTATAACTTTATAATAAATGCCCCGTACGAAAAAATTCCTTTTGGGATTTGAACAGCAACTACAAATACATGTAATTATGGCAGTGGGAAATCATTATCTTTGGTAACTGACGAGAAAATTATGATTTTGTCGGGAAAATCGCACAACAGCATTGAAATCCCACGAAAGGTACTAGCAGAAAAGTGAACCCCAACGCGGACCTCCGAGAAGGAAAGGGTTAGATCTATGTTGGGTATATAAGCCCGCTCAGATTCAATTCTGGACTTTCAACATTTTATAGTTGACAAGACGTCCAGTGGACTGGCATACGCTTATCGAAGCTACATAGCCACAGCCCAAAGCTGAGAACAGCAAAGCTCACCAGCTTGTGAGCAGACTTGCATAAAGGATAAGCTCAGATTCGTAACACTGTGTCTGAAGGATATGTTAAACTTATATTAATCATTGATTTACAAGTATTTTGATGTTATGTAAATTGCTGTAATATTTAATATTAATGTTGGTATTGACTTTGAATTATCTGCCGATATATTAATCTTGGTACTCTAAGCAGTGTGCTGCTAACCTGAACAATCCTGAACAGCATGACGTAGCTAGAAGTCTTTTTCAGGACTGCGCCATACTAGCTATAAGAGTTTACAGTCCTTTTCAGGGCTTAGTCGTTAAACGCTGGATGCCAAAGAGTTCGTCTGCTTATTCTTTCTCTTCCTCTTCTTCTTCTTCTTCTTCTTCGTTTCCTTAGTTTTTGGCTCATTTTAAAATTCCATTGATTTTATATCTTTAAAGGGAAACCACATTTGGCATGACTTAGGACCAAAGTGAAGTTTTCAAAACAGAATTCAGAAAAATGATGTCTAAAGTCTAACGATGTATTTTACTGATTGAATGACGTACTTCTTTGATTGACATGACCACGTCCTCGTAGACTATGTTGTTTAAATGAGGATTCTGATCAATAGTGGCACGTCATCATCGGAGGATTGTCTTGGTGATTAGAAACAGATGCCATAATCTGTGCATGTGTTCCAGGTTCTTTTCCGAAAGAGTCACAACAAACGGTTCTGGTAAGGAGCATAAAGACAGCAGTGTGTGAATCATGGAACACCTCTGCAAATTCGCTGAATAGTAGCATTGTGGCTTCCAGCGTTGCCCCTCTGAATTTTGGAGGAAAAAAAACCTAGATATCGGCGACTATTTTAGGCGCTTTTTAAGCTACTTTGGGTGATATTTGGGCTATTTTGGGCGAAATCTAGGTGGCGTTCTTCAACTAATGAAGGAAAATGACACCTAGATGGGACCAAAAAAAAAAAAACAACCTAGATCTTGGTGAATCAACTTAGGAGTGGCAACGCTGGTGGCTACCTGACTAGGTAAAATAAGTATCTTGGACAGCAACACGTGATGTATGACGAGAAGTGTCTGAAGTGAAAGGACCTGATTTAGATAAGTATTCATTACTTTGAAGAAACAAGATCCAGAAGTCACAAATTGCTCGAAATGATGATCAAAGTCATTGACATTTTATAATTTACCAACTTGTGATTTGTGTAAATACATATCTGCAATCTTTACCAAACTTCTATTTTAATTGATAAGTGAACATATATATTTTATAAATCGCAGCTGGTTGATTTTGTTTAAATTCCAGATTCTGTTCAACTTTGTTATTGTGTGGATATTAATATTTTTAATTGGTAGGGTTTGGTTTTGTTTTAAGGACTATCTTCAATGCACACGGACAACTCCATCAGTGCTCCGATTTCCTCCCTTAGATCACACAAGGAGGATCTCAGCACAGTGCACGAACTCCGTAGCACCGGCGAGAATCCCAATGTTTGTATATATGAATCACGCATTCTATAAATATTTTTGTGGTGGGTAGGTTTCTAATTTTTAAATTTTGCCAGGGCAGAGGCCTTACGGCCTACTCTTTACGATTTCCAAGTGCCGTGGGATTTTTAACGTGCGCAACGTGTGTCACAGTGGGAAGATGGTAGTGTTAATTTTACTTAATTGGCCGTAGAGAAAGCTGATGACTTATTATTCTCTATGATTTGATCTGTACAGTGGTGAGTAATCCCAGTGACAACACGGTGCAGTCAGTGTCTAATTGAGGGACAGTTATCTTTGTAGCCGACACGTAGTTCTACGTATCGTGTGAACCAACTATGGTAGCAGTGGTAATCATGATGGACAGGACGTGAATAACAATTGTCTATCTTAACTCAACTGCCAACAACGAACACAGGAACTCCCTAATGCTTGTGTAATATAACTCAAGGTCTGAGTTAGTCTGGGCATTGGTTTAATTTAACTCTACTGGCACACAGGTTAGCGGTCATATTCGTAGCAATATTTAATAACAGCGTAGGGAAATATCTCTAAGGGGTATGTTACTTTATAAAAGTTCGTGATACAAATAGAATCTCACTCTTGAGTTCTAGTGTCAACCAATTTCTCTAGTGGTTCAATTATGGTAAATACCAAGGGAGACAGTTATGATTTGATGATCCATCTTTGCACAGCACTAACTTCCGTTTCCTAAGCTAACGGATCACCCCTGAAATGTTCCTTCCTTATTATTCCGAAATATTTCATTACACGATTCTTCCTTATCTATTTTCTTTATAACACAATGCGATTCAACAATTTTGTAGCCACCCTAAGGTCATTTACCAACCTGAGTTAAAGGTAAATACGACCCCCTTTGTAGACCTTCATCCATTGTAGGCTAGTTGTTATAATGTCGACCTTGATAAACAAACATTTCTCTGGTCGTGATATTTTTCTGGTATTTCTACTCGAGTCAGAGTACGCTTCCCGCTTCTCTTAACCCTTGCTCCCTGATTGAATCATGTTAGCTACTTCTCCTCGATGGCAGTTTGTCTTCAGGTCTAATTACTTTTGGTTTTCTTCTCATCTGTCCCCTGGACTCGTTGGTTAACTGGGTCTTGTCTCCATCTTGGCTTATATTCTTCCCTGACGTCAAACCTAACATTTTCCTCTTTTTCGTAACTAGGTCTGAGAATATTCCCTCTCTCATTGACTGCCGACTCTGTTCTGACGTCATGTAATGCGGATAGACACTGTATGTCACTATTTCTGTGACACGTGCACACGGGACCTCCTATTTTTTCGCCCTTATCTGAGAAGGCTAGGCATCCTATCTCACTACCCAGGAAACCAGGGGCGAGTATGACATCAATAGGACCACTGGTTCTGAAAAAAAAATTTCTATATATTATATTCCCTCAACTGGTATGGATAATTAACGAGCTGCACTTTACATCAACTATTAATAGAACCACCCTTAGAGCATAGGATTGGTCTAGCGATAAGGTAACTTACTTTACATCTCTCGTCTACTGCTACCATCTGAGGCTGTGCAGTTAACTACCTGACTAGTACTCTACCATCCCTACCACCAGTTCACTAGCTCTCTTCTCCATTTCTGGGAACTATATCTATTATTTCCTATCCAACATGCAGCTCGCCACATGAAGCATAGTAACACCAGATGGCAGAACAAGCAAAGACATCAGCAACCGAAAGAATAAAGCTAGAATAGCCTTCATCAATCTAAACAACATCTGGAAATCTTCCCAGTATAGTACAAACACTAAATTAAAAATAAATGAGAGCTGCGTAATTTCTGTACGGTGCCGAGTGCTGGAGAGAAATAGAAATGGAATTTGTCTTAATTGTCCTATTTCCACACAACCTACCAAAGGAAAATTCTTCGAATTTTCTGGCCAAACACCATCACCAACCAAGAATTGCTAACTCGGAGCCACCAAGAAGACATACGCACCATCATAGCAGGTAGACGCTGGAATTGGGTTGGCTGCATCTTCATAAGAGACCCTGACACCATCACCAGATCTGCCAGAAGGAAATCGAAAGCAAAGCTGGCTAAAAGCCACCTGGCGGAGAACTGTGGAGGCAGAGATGCTAACCATGAACCAGAGCTGGGGCACCACACGAAAGATGGCTGTCGACCGGGTAAAGTGGGGACAGTTTGTTGCTGCCCTACAAGACGCCACCAGGCGTGATGATCATTGACTGCTTTGTCAGTCAGCGGCCAAGAACCAAAGAAGAAGAATGCTCATAAAAACATAAAGAAGTAGAAAACTAGACAATAAAAAAGTAACAAAAGTGATAGGATTACCGGGAAATGGGATCATGCGAACGGAGCCATCGCCTCACTATGGGAGTGAAACGAGACAAAACGCACTGGCAACTCAGCACCACAGAAATACTTCGTTGATAGTAGTCATTGTCACGACACTTGGCATAGTTGTGGAATATATCCCGGGAAACGCCCATACTAATTATAGACGCAATCAATTCTATAACTATCCTATTTACTACTATAGGACAGACAACACAAGACAAAAACATTTTGTTTTTTTTATGTTCATACAACACAAGTTAATGGAAAACTCGAGTGCCGCTGGTTAGAGAAAAAAAAAAAAGATCAACAACACTATAATAACACCATGCTCCAAGAATAAACACACTAATCTACTAAAAACAATAACAAATCGACGACCGTACTTCTTTGAAATGTCATAATTCTGTTTGTTTTTTTAGACGTAGCATCAATAAGATCAAATCCTCTACCATCACATAACAATATGTGTGCATGTTTATACGTGTGTGAGCCACTCAATTACAAACGATGTCGAAACATCAAAATTGATTATGAAATCCATCTTGACAAAATCTAACTCAAATAAAACTCTAAATAATGACTCGGTATTAAGATGCTGACGTGTCCAACCTGGCTTTCACTTTATTTCCTCATTCTGCTGCCGTAGTTGTCTTCCTTGCAAAATAGAAATTCTTTTTTAAATTAGAGTACAAAAACAAAAAAATACAAAAAACACCAGGGCGGCATGCCGGCAGGAATAATAAGACCGAGAGGTGCTGATCTGTTCAGATATGGCTTTGCAACATGATACAAGATTCTAGAAGCTTCCTGATTTCTTGTTCTGGGTGTAGATCACGTGACATACTTCCTCATAGAGTGACAGAACGAATCTTTATTTGATTAAAATTAGAATTGTTAGAAATAGAAAACCGATGACTGCGCAAGATGGGTTAAGGTCTCACATATGGGCCTCTGTTCCATTACAGTGTAGGTGTGTATACATACATACATACATACATACATGCATGATGCATGCATACATACATATCAGAATCTTTATTCTCCAGAAAATACATTGATATGTACTGACATGATATAATAAAATACAACATGACATATACGAAAATCATTAGAATTTACATAAAGTAAATTTACATAAATTCATACAGCGTTAATGAGGGCTGTTACATACATACATACATACATACATATCAGAATCTTTATTCTCCAGAAAATACATTAAATGACAAAGAATATTGAGATGTTAAGCTTTGCGCTGTTAACTTCCGGACAGTTTGATTGGCCGTTGTCCGTCAGCGGACATGACTAGCGTTCTATATTTAGATCCTGACTAACGCTTATAGTCCGTCAGTGGACAAGACTAGCGTTCTATATTTAAATAACGCTTATGGCTGCTACATAATTAGACTTAGGAAATGACGGAATGGCGCTGTCCCACACACACACACACACAAACACACACACACACACACATATATATATATATATATATATATATATATATATATATATATATATATATATATATATATATATATATATATATATATATATATATATATATATATATATATATATATATATATACAAGTTAAAACTGTCGCGGCTAATGCATTAAGTAAATGAGTGTGCTTACCAAATAAGCAGAAATTCTTAACACAATACAACTGGTATTTGATCTGGCGCACTCTATAGCAATTGCCACTGGCAAATACTGCAATAACTTCAGTGCTGAAGCAGAAGCCCTGAAACAGGCAGCGGAAACTCTTATTGAATGCAAAGCACAGGCGGAAAAACAGATAGTAATCTTTACAGAAGCCCTCTCAGTAATAAAAGCGCCGAAGAGCCACCATGCTAAAGGATTGAAAGATCTGATAATCTCCCTTGAAAGACTGGCCAAATGCTTCAACAATTGCACAATCCAGTGGATACCAGCCCATTGCAACATACCAGGAAATGAGGAGGCAGACAAACTTGCTAAGGAAGGAGGTGCCTTACAACAAAATGATATAGAGACAACTTACGCAATGGTAAAGGCTACTATAAAGGCTACATTCAAGTCCAAATGGGAAATAGAGAACCCGGGCCATTTGAAAAATGACGCATATCATCAACTATCCAGGAAAGAATAGGTCATAATTTTTCGGCTACAGACAGGACACAACAGATTGGGATACCATCTATACCACAAATATAAAATTGGTGCAACAGATCTCTGCACCTGCGGTACCAGCCCGATGACAGTCGAACACCTGCTGCAGTACTGCCCAACCTACAGTAATGAACGGAGTAGCATATGGCAACAACCCACTTCTGTCAACGAAAAACTGTTTGGAGATGTCGGGAAATTGAGTTGACTACTGCCTTTATTAGAGTCATAAATGTGAAAGTTTGAAGGCGAACGAGGAAGAAGACGATCTGGCGCAGATATTACTTTGCAAGATAGTAACATACTCTGGACACAATGGCAAGGAGGGTTAGAGACACCTAGCATATATAGTCAAATTTAGAAGCAGGTGTTCAGGTGGGGGTTGCATGTGCATTGATGGTAGCGTACCGACGACGTAAGGACCTCGGGAAGTTGTCTTCCTGACGTCTCGTGACAAAAGGGCTGTAAGCTGTAGCGACACTCTGGCGGTCATTCAAACGGCCAAAGTTCGCAATTCTAGACGCGCTCGGTCACATGAAAGGCGAAAGTCGCTTTCCTGTGTGTCCGGCTTCTCTCTGAATCAAAGAGTCAGGGAACTCTGGCGCTACCCACAAAAAAGAAGAAATGAAAAGACCTTTAGCTCGGTGCCGATGCACACGTGCAAAGGGTGAAATTTTAGCCTGTCCAATGTAAGATTGACATGACTAACACCAGAAATAGAGCTGGTAGGAGCTATTACAAAGAAAACTGGGAAGAGACAAAAAAATAGAATAAGACAGAGGCGGACCACTCAGCTAAAAGTGACAGCGAATCAAATTCAACTTACGACACTTCCTCTTGCACGTTTTGCCTTCATCTCTGCCTTCCATTGAGGTCTTAAGCAAGATGTTATGTCTTTTAATATGGCCAAAATATTTTAGCTGTCTAAATTTTGATCTCCATTATTAATTCTCTTTTCACTCTTATGTTTTCTGGGAGCTTTTTATTTGTTTCTTTTCTGTCCATAAGATGCGACCCATTCTTCTATATATCCACAAAGACTTTCTTTCAATTGCTTGTTCATTGTCCATGTTGCTACACCATGGCCAAGTCTGCAGAACGGGAGAAGATCGGCTACCACGACAAGCATGGGAAACAAAGAGCCAGGTATCCAGACCCCCAGGACGACCCAGAGTCCGCTGGGAGGACAACATTAGACAATCTTTGAAGGACCGAGGACTAGAATGGAACCAGGCCAAGACAGCCGATAGGATAATCTGGCGCTCTTTCTTCCAAACCTCTACACCTCACGGTAGAAGGGGACCGCCTAAGTAAGTAAGTAAGCTACACCATACAGTAATGAATAATATATATATATATATATATATATATATATATATATATATATATATATATATATATATATATATATATATATATATATATATATATATATATATATATAACATCTGATGATTCTCAGGTTTGATTTGTGAGTTCATTGTTTAGATATAGTATTTGTCACATGTTGTTGAATGTAGATATGGCCATTCATATTTCTCTGATTTCTGTTTCCTTTCTGCCATATTCTGTTATTATAAGACCAAGATATGAGAAACTCTTAACTTGTTTCAGTTTTTTTCCCCCATTTATCCTTATCTTTAACGTCGGCCTATCGTCTGTTTTGCTAATTATCACACAGTTCGTTGTTTCAATGTTAATGTCCAATCGATATTTATGACTTATGCTGTTTATTTTGCTTCACTAGTTCTTATAAGTCATGTTTACTTTCAGCTAACAATAGATACATGTAGTATCATCTGCGTATCTAAGATTGTTTATTGATCTTCAACCTATGTTCAGTCCTGGAATTTCCAGCATCTGTCTTAATCATGGCACTTTTAAAAACAAAAGTTGTTTTGACCGTTTCTCTCAAAATTTCCTTTGATACGCCTCCTTTCTCATCTCTTTTTTAAACAAAATAAATAAAATAATATTTTGACATCTCCTCTGCTCGAAATGAAAATAAATATATTAATTTTACACAACGCGTAGAAATAAAACATAGTGCAAGAATATCACAACTAATCCTGCTTACCATTTAACTCACATCTCCTTAGATTACTTTGGTTCTCGTCTTCTCATGTACAGATGTACAGCGGTTATCTTGAGGGGAGATTATTATGAGCAGAAAATATCAAATCTATAAATAGACATAAGAATGCAAATATGAAGTGCCCGTGCAGAAATAAGTTACTTGAGATCAGGGTTGCCAATTTGGCTTTTTTGACGCTACATTTAAGAAATTTTGCTTTTTTGAGATCGTTTGGAGTCAGGAAATTTGTTAGACATTTTTGCTTTTTTCTTTGCAAGTCAAAATTGCTTGTGTATCATCGCACTTGTCACAATAAGGGCAAGAAACATGTTATTATTATAGATGTATCTACTGACAAATCAACACAAAAAAGACATGTGTGTGTCCTGGTTCATTTTTTTTTATAGTGGTAGAACAAATACAATTTAATTGTATTTCTGGGATTAATTCCGGGGCTAGAAGCTAGTAGAAAAAACATACTCAATTTGGTGTAGAAAGAAATTACAAAATGTCAACAGAGTCTTACGAAGTGCACCGGTTATTTTTGTCATCCGATGGTGCATTAGTCATGGTTTGTTGTAACAACCCTGCGTGGTGTGGGGCTTTCGAATAAATACTGTAAGGACTTTATTGTATCGTCAAAAATTGTTTCAAAGAGTTTGCATTTGACAAAGTGTGTGACGCAGGTTCCAGTAGGGATGCCAGTTCTGACCTGGATGCGGAGCTATTTTGTAATATGAGTATGAAACATCTACTTAAAATTTGTTTGGCTTTTTTATGGTTGTGTTTGGCTTTTTCTCAAAATTTTAATCTGGCGACCCTGCTGAGATCTAAATTCCACAACCACGTGTTTTCCTCACCGAAGGTAAACATTAATGTTAGGCGTATGTACGTATTTTGTGAAGAAATGACGGGCAAAACAGATCGTGATAAATAAATGACGCAGTACCGAAGACGTTAATATGAAACAGTTCATTAAGAGTACAAGACTGTGCCGACAGAGAATGCAAAACGTCAAAGATTTTGGGATAAGTGTTTCCGTTTTCTATTTCTGTTTCATTTTTTCTACAGCGTTCAGTTTTTTATTCATGGTAAATTTGCAGGTCTATCTCCATGACGAAGTCCACATTCTTTTCCAGGTCCATGCTGCGGCCCCATAGCTTCTGTTTGAGCTCAGCGCCGTCTGGCCAGATCTGGCGTCGTAGGTCCATGTAGGCTTAGAAGCTTTGGAAAATGTGTTCATAGGTCTAATTCCGGTTCCACATGGACATTCATTAGTATGGGACATTCTGAGGCGGTGGAGGTGGCCTAGTAACCTGTAGTGGCCAGTTCTCGGGTGAGAAATAATCATCTGCTGGTGGGTTGGGTCAGCTGTTGTCTGTATTCTTTTCTTTATTCCATTGGTAGTTGTACTGGTTGTGAATTATGGTTTTAGTCTCTCGATAGGACAGTGGGTTTCTGTAAATATGGTGTATTCATGGACAAGTATGAAGATAGCACTTCGACAAAACAATTATTGGGTTGGACATGTAGCAATGTCTGTGCTTTCTGATAAGTTACAAAAACAAACCAAAAAGACGTAATTGGCGTTTCAGTCCAAACACTCGTTCACATGAATACACATATGTATATTGCTATGTATTTATGTTAACATGTATATAAATGCATTTGCAATATGCGTAGGTACGATAATGTGTTTAAGTTTGTTTCACGTGGGGTTTAAAAAAAATATCTTATTTGTGAGTTCTAGTACGCAGCATTTCTTAATCAGTCATTCCTTTGAAGGTTAGATTTGTTTACTGCTTCTGTATTACAAATGCGAAATTAAGGATTTTTGGATGGTTTGTTTTGTTTTGTTTTTTAAACTTGTTTTTTATTTTCTTAGCGTGTCTGTAGTGGGTTTGATGGTATTGTATGATGGTGATATTACTAAATGTAATGTATGAGGCCAGCTGTGAAGGCTCCTGAGATAAAATGTAGTTGTGAATTGTCAGAAGGCCTTTCTTGCTACCACTACGACCTCACACTCAATTTTTTTTCTTAATGAATGTAGCTATGTAAAATGTCTAGGGTAATGATATGTAATGTGGTGTGATAGTTATGGATACACCCACAGATATTTAAGCAGACTAATAATATTTAACAAATATTATAATACACTGAACTAACTCAAGAGTGTAAAATTTTTGATAGAATTATATTACATTTATTTTGTTCTGGATCAAGTTTTATGTTGACCAGAACTTTGTTTTAAAAAAAGATTTAAAAAATTATGAAAGAAATGCATGGAATGTTACATAATAAATGCAAGAGTGTACATATATAAGTACTAGACTAGTTAGTTTTATTAAAATGTTCTAGTAGTCATCTACTTGGGAGGATAGTTAATGCTTGTGCTGTTGGGGTGGCCTCATCACACCTGTCTATATTGACTACACAGTGTCCAGTAAATTGCAGGAATTTTATGGGGTATTAGTAACTAAAAGGCGTTGGTGAACTTCCAGCAGACCAGAGGCTCACTCAACTTGCATATGTAGCTCTGGTGCTGAAATCTGGTGGTCCCACCTCTCCGTGCTGGCGGGCAATAATAGTGGTCTCTGTCACAACGTACTGCACAGATACACTCGAGTAAAATCACCAACTGAATGGACACCGCCTTGTTGACAACTGAAACTCACAGCTCTGCAATCAAAGTATTGGCTATGTGTCAAAATTCTATTCTCTACCCACGTCTGGACACAACACGGACACAACAACCACATCATACAGACAGGTCAGATCTCTCTGACCAAACAGCACATTTACCATGGTGGTTTTACATCAGATAGGTCCTCCCAGACTATAGATTCTGAAAAATATTTATTAGTTTCCTTCCCTAAAAGTGGATAGGTAATATGTTTCATTATTCTCAACACTTGATCTGTCTTTCCTAACCCTTGCTGGAGTTTATGTATATTGTTGGTCCCTAGACCCTGACTTGGGCGGGGGGTCTAGAGCAAATCCCTACTTGTTTGTAAGGCTAGATTATGATATGGCAGTATCAAATCACTCGAACCTTAAACAATATTCAAAATATACAAAGAAATAATTTCAATCTTACCAGATTATGAATAAAGAACACAGAAATGCTAGCAAAACTCAGCTGAGCTGCTGGCTATAGTATGGCGTCCCTGAACTTTTTTCACTTTCTTTCATTTGGAAATCACCACACTTTAAAATACTGTGTCTATCATCGAACAACTATTGAGGAATGGCCCCACTTCTCGTCTGAGCGCCGATAAAATGATTGTCTGTGGCCAATCACTGCCTAGGTTTATTTCAAATTCAAATTTCCTACCCTAAAGTCATTTCAGTCATGCTTCAGTCAAGTATGGATGTTTATCTGTTAGTCTGTCCGTCTCTACTTGTTTTTTTTTCAAAAACGTACTTGATTTTTGAACCAACCTTTCTCTCCCCTCCAAAATTTTGTCGTTAAAAGTTATATTTAGACACAGCTCCCACCAATGTCCCTTCGCTTCCCTACAAAGTAGATTTGAACACCTGCGTCTCAAGGTCGTGTTTTTTTGTGCAAATAGCGACACTTTTTATTCCATACAGTCTGTCGCTGATGTGAACAACACTGTCTTTTGTCATTATCTTCAATATTATCTATCCGTCTGTAAAATTAAGAACATATTAGTTCACTGCTCAGAATGGGCCATCCGGCCAGCTAATTTTTATATTCCTAACATTAATATTACGAAAAAGTTACTTTTTAATTTTTGTAATATTCCAAACATCTGCGTTCTGCCGCTGAATTCAAATCAAAGGCTTGGTATCGCAAAAGCGACCAATAAATGACTGTGGCGTAACATATCCAAGGTCCCTTCTGTCGAGTTCCTTACTTTATGTCAACTTGGGAAACGTGACTTTTCTCCGTTTCCCCCCCAATTTTTATGGAGGGTGATGACCCGCGGTCTGGGCGATCATGTACTATCAGCAGCCTACGCATTATGTTTTTATCCTTACATGTTATCTTTGGAGGTATTTTACCGTTGTATCTCTGTCAATTTCACTACAGTGTCCACAATTTAAAATGAGAAAAAAGTGCTTTGACTTGTACTTTCTCTGTCACTCCATCACTGACACGACAAAACTAACCAGTAGCTCGTGCAAGTTTGATACACTTTTGTTTGTAAGATTTCGATTTAAAATATGTGTCTGTTAGTCTCAAATTTGATTGTAATTGGAAAAAAATATGGGTAATTTACTTATTACTATTACTACGCCTTAATGTCAAGGTCACATCTTTTTTTTAAACATGTTATCCACTAGATTCGTGTTTCTCTTTCTTTTAACACTGCTAGTTAGTGAGCTGTCCGATTGGCAGAGTGGTTAGAGCGCTGGTCTCTCGTGGCAAAGGTGCCAGGTTTGAATCACGGTACGGACACGGTCCAGTCTACCCAGCTGTAAATGGGTACCTGACTTTGAGTTAGGGAAGGAAAAGGCAGCGAGGAACAGAACTGGTCACCCCACCTCTCGGTGCTGGACCTAGTATGGTGAAGTCTCTAACATTTCACTCCCCCACGGCAGTATCTGCTATGGGACTACCTTTTTTAACCTTTAGTTAGTGAGCTATTTTAAGAAGTCACTTGATTTCATGCAACATGGAGATTACCACATTTTGTGTTCCCACTAGAATATTTGCTGTTTACTGACAACTGATCATGCCGCATTTTTATAATTTGTAATTAAGAAATTGCATTCATATTTCAGGTCACGGGCAACTAATTTCAAAATGTATGCGGTCATGAATGGAGGAGGACCTAAGAGTAGATGGATTAAGAAGGGTGGCATACCAGTTAAAGAAAACAGCAATTAGAAAAGCATAGGTTACTGCCACTGAGCGTAATACTGTACGTGATTTAAACAGAAATTCTTTTGAAGTATTTTCACTGTAACAGCATAGTTTGTATCGTTTTGTTTTTTTTTTAACTCTGAAGATGTGTACCCTTTAATGGTGAGTCTATTTTTTTCAACTACAGACAGAAGTCTTTCGGTTTTATAAGAGCGCAATTGAAAGCAGAGAGAGAGAGAGAGAGAGAGAGAGAGAGAGAGAGAGAGAGAGAGAGAGAGAGAGAGAGAGAGAGAGAGAGAATTCCGTGTGTGGCCTCTAGAGCTACGTTGATAAACACCAAACTCTGTCAAGGATTATTAGTGTCCAGCCCTTTTTCGGGGTGGGGGGGACCAGTATATCCATATGCCCCGGCTCTTACGGGTGAAGCCCTGAACTGGTTTTCTCCTGAAAAGGACAGCCAGCACGCTAACGAAACATAAGGGATCCCGGCGGTAGTGATAATGCCAATAATAAGGTGTCCCCTCTCTCCCTCCCATGTTCTAAGTCTGGTCTCTCTAAATCAGGAGTAGGAATAAGTTAGATCCGATCTACCAGTAGATCACAGGGGTGATTTGATAGATCTCTAGGTGACGGAGTGGTAATTATGAAGAATTTTAAAGCTACAGAAATTTTGAACTAGACTTCTCCTAGCGATATTTAATTGCATGATATCCCCAGAATTAAACATACTTTTCCCGCGTTGCCAGTGAAAACTCACCAGCTAGTTTATAAGAACTCATTTTAATCTTGAAATACATGAGACAGGAAATTTTTTTTTTCTTAGAAGTTAACATTGTGTAAAATATAATTAAGTTTAAATTTTCCACCACTCTGATGGTGGAACAGCGTGAAATCAATCGTCCCCCAGCAATAAAAGTAACATATCAACCATATTCCATCTCCAATTCAGCTTGTTTTGAGAAAAAAAACGCGTTCAAAGTTTTTGAGGTACTAGTTGAAAAGAAGGGGATACCACATTAAAGTGACATTTTTCATGATGATCCTTCTTCTTCTTCTTCTTCTTCTTCTTCCTCGTTCGTCCTGAAAAGGACGTTGGTTGCGTTGTGTCTGTTTACGCCGGAGCTGTGATATCTGCACCTTTCAGCCGACACATCCGACTTCAGCACGGCATTTTTTGGGACCGGGTTTGCCTTCCCTCTTCGATCCCTACTCTCTCAGCCAGACTGCAGTGATGCAGCCTGTTTCCAGGACCACCACGTAGAGGTGGAGTAGGGTCTTGGTCAGCTCTGGTTCGCTGACCCTGACGCAAGCAGTCAAGCTATGGTTCGCTGACTGCATTCTCTATTGCTGCATCTTTGGGTCCCATGATGATCCAAACTGTTTATTTTGGTTTGGTTTAAAGGACTTTTTTCATTGCTCACGGACAACTCAATCAGTGTTCCGATCTCCTCCCTTAGATCACACAAGGAGGATCTCAGCACAGTGCACGAACTCCGTAGCACCGGCGAAAAACCCAATGTGTGTATATAGGTGTGACGAAGTAATCGCCTTCATTTCTCTCTGTTATATCTTTCCTCGTACGATTTCACTCATTCCTCTCTTCTTTCTGGAAAATTCTCCACTTGTCTAAAATCTGTTCCCTCATTCTCTTTGTTCACGGTTTTATTGGTAAAAAGTCTTTCTTCTTCTTCTTCTTCTTCGTTCACACTCAGATGTCAACTTGAATAAGTTCAAAGAAAGCAGTAGTCAGCCTGATGCTGTTGATATCTCCGTAGATTTTCTCCAGGAATGGTACTGGTGATGGCCATATGCGTTTTCTCTGTTCCTCATGTGTTGGGCACCTTTGAAGCGGATGTTCGGCAGTTATTTTATCGGTGCCACAGTCACACTAATCAGTAGTTCCTATCTTTAATTTGTTGAATAGATGATATCTTAATTTGTTATGATTTACCACTTGTTCATGTCTGCTGAGCTGGTAATACGGATAATTTTTTGTGTGGCCTGGATGCTCTTCTTCCCACTTGTGTCTGTACCTGCGCTTGATAAAACTCTTGGCCTCCTCATAAGTTATGTTTGTGTCAAGTTGAGGAAGCTTTTCCCCTTCCATTGCCAATCTATCAGCCTCTTCTTCATTTCCAGGGATGTTGCAGCGAGAAGGGATCCACTGTATCACGACTCTTTTGTATTGCTGACATAGTCTGTGAAGTGTTACTCTTAGGTCATCCAGTTCAGCATTACTTTGACTTTTCAGCTTTGTAATCACTGACAGCGCATCTGAGAGGATAGTTACTGGTCTCTCTGAGCTTTCTTCTGTCATTAGAATTTTTGATGCAGTTTTTAGGGCCTCTGCCTCTGCTCTGAAGTTACTTGAAAATTTCCCTGTTGCGACTGCTATCTTTATTTATGTGCCATTGCTTAAGCGCAGGAAGACTCTTCCACCCCCATCTTCTGTTGCATTAATTGCTGATCCATCTGTGTATGCATGGACCCAGGTGTTGTTCGACTCCAGCCATGAACTTTTGACTGCTGTTTAGTAACATGGGTTTTCCCATGGAAATAATTACAATTTTAGCAAACTGGTAAGCAATCGTATTGTCATGTGACTTTTGACCTCAGCAACCAGCACGGAGTTCATAACTCGCCTGATATCAAAGCACTAGCCAGTGTGTGTGTGTGTTTGGGATGGGACAAGGGGTAACAACAGGTCACGTCCACCACCCCCATTTAAATTTAGCAGGAATAAACCCGGCAAACTTTGTAGTGAATTTAGGTGCGATTCTTGAAGCGGCAGCCTAGACGGCAGGCCATACCATGAAACAACTAGTGGTTCTGCGAAGGCAAATACAGAGGGAGCTCTGTCAATTTTAACATAGCAGTGGTTCATATGAGCGCAGTAAGTGATCTATTATTGTTAATTTGAATACTTGAATAATAATCATATGTTTATTTGCAGCATATTATTTCAGTATATTTTGTTAGGCAAAGTTCTACATGGAATTTCCTTTCAGTGACAAAGTGTTATTTCATTATATACATGCTACTCAACAAATTTAATGTATGAGTTCGCAGAAGTCAATTACTCACTGCTCTTCTTCTCACATTATGGTAGAAACAAGACAGGGTTAAATTGTTGATGTATATCATTATTGTTACTGTGGGATGTGTATTGCTGAACTAAGCAGAACAGGAAAATACTAGGAGTCCTTATACTTCCTATTTCTTATAATGTTCCATTGTTCTTTAGTCACAATCATACAAACTTGATAAGTGTGTTCTTGTTCACATTTCTTATCCCTTTGTCTTGATTGGGATATTAGTGTTTTCAGCATGGAATATTCTTTCTATACAAATACCCTGCTGATGATTTCTGAACTATCCTTATCATGTTTTATTGTGTGTATATGCATGTATCCTGTGCTATGATTGTACTATCAGGGTACCGGTATATGAATGTTTGTAACATAACTATAACACTATGTAATATGTTTACTGACTTGTAAGCCAATGGTTCTCAAGGCTGAGACCAGGAACACACTCAAATAGATTTAATGCTCAAGTAGCAACATGTAAATATGTGGTTCTTAAGCCTTTGCCGCAAGGACACCCCAACAGGTTTTACGGCAGCATGGGAAACTATATCCCAGTGGTTCTCAAACCATTGGTACCAGTGACCCCAAATTGATTGACTGCTCTATGGGCACAAGGTAGACCAGTGGTTCTAAAACTTTTGATGACCACAGCCCCAAACTTCACAGTTGGTGAAGCTAACAGCCCATGGGTTGGAAATTACTGCGGTAGACAAGCAGGAAGCCAGATATAGGTTGAGATCCACCTGTATGCTTATAACGTCAGTTATGTCATAGTATTTAAGATGGATAATAGATAGCACATTGTTATTGATATTATGGATAATGTTTTAATGTTATTTCTGATGGACGATTAGCGTCCAGCAGATATGGGAAATGACTTCTCTGGCAAGACTACTAATGAAGCTTGAATTGTTTGTTAATCAAGTCCTACCAGGTTGTCCTACCAGGAGACCTAACCATATGCAGTGTTCTCGAGGGCCGACATTATCCATCCCAGTTGGTGATGAGCCCTGTGTCAAGACAGAGGAAGCAGCGCCTGCCCTCCTCTGAAACCCTACTAGAAGTACTTGTCTTACTGGGCCTGGAGTGCTGGGACAGATTGAACCCCCTGGCAACAAGACAACATAAATTCAGCAACATCGAAGATGAGAAGTTTACAATGCCAGCAAAACCACCACAGAAAAGCTATTTCAGTCTAAATGATGTTAAATTTATTCTGACATGTTTCAGAACCATAGATAGTTTTGTTTTCTACACATAAGAACTTACAGATGTAAGTTTTTGAACATATAACCTATCATCATTTTGTAAATTCAAAATATATGTGAGAATCTACCTTCATTTTCGTAAACTTTACATAACAGAGTCTGTTGTTATTTTTCTTGTAATATTTAATTGGATTGTATAGTTTTAGTAATTAAAATCTACACCCTGGGGAAGAGCCGTAATTTAATAAACACTCTTGGGTCGGGATATTTTTTAATGTGACTGGGCACCAAATCTCTTATCCAACTATATGTACTATACATATTCCTTTGTAGGATTTCGGATAAAGAATTTTTTGCCTAGAGAATATCCTGTTTAGTTTCACCAGAATTCTCTTTTAGGTAAGGTTTTCTAGTGGACTAATTCCCGAGGAGAGACAGTTCATTCAACGTGTAGTCAGAGAGATTATCCTCTAAATATTATCTTTTATTCTTCCATCTATTCTGCCAGTACACCCTCAAAATTATCCGTCACAATAGGAATCACACATTTTATAAAGTTTTTTGTGGTGGGTAGGTTTCTCACATTTTGCCAGGACAGCTGCCTTACAACCTACTATTTACGATTTCCAACTGCCGTGGGATTTTTAACGTGCGCAACTTGCACACGGGACCTCCTAATTTTTCGCCCTTAGCCGAGACGGCAAGCCATCCGATCTCACTACCCAGGAGACCAGGAGCGAGTATGACATCATTAGGACCACTGGTTCTGAAAAGTAAAATTTCCATAAATTATATTCCTCAACTGGAAATCAATCCCGGTACCTCTAGAATTCAAGGCGGACGCCATACCTCTTAACCATTCCGACCCCCCAAAACTGTTAACTGCAAGCAATTGTGTAGGATGATCCATTAAGGTATTTTATATCGATGTATAACCTCAAGTCAATTTAGGGCCAAAGTGGAGATGAAATAAAGCAGTATTAAGGCTACGAATTTGGTTATGCGGTTATTCCTAATTCCATACACTCTAAAAACTGAGATGCTTTTATGAAGGTAAATCTTTAGAGAGTTCAGTGTTTCTAAAGTAGATTCCCACAGTTCCTGCGGTGCCTACCGCTGCTGTAAGTTAAAAGCTATTCCGCCTACATATTTATAGGTTTGTGCGCGTGTTTTGGTCGAAGCGATATTTACCAAATCTCTTGTAACAAAGTTACACCCACAAAGTCGCATTTAACATCATAGTGAGATCATAATTCTCTGCGCGTGGGACGACCATCTGTGTGGTTACAGGGAGTGGGTTTTGATTTTTAATCATGCTCGGGTCATTTGAAATAGTACACGTGTAAAGAAACAATACCTACACTATTAGAACATTCGAAGCCAGGAGTTCGTGGGTTGACATGCTCTCCCTCCGCCCGCGCCCCCACCCCCGGCCCCCAAACTTCTAGCTGCGAAATTTAATTAAATTATACTGAAAAATTAAGTATGATTCAAGAATTCAATTGCAAATCAGTTTTAAATGTTATCTCGTTCCTGTTGTGTGGCTCTGATGCATGGTGAGTGGCGGTGACATCAGCCAGAGAGCTACAGACTTTCACAAATTGATGCTAGCGTGGAATGGGAGGATTATAATGGTATGATAATAATAATAATCCTATATATAAAATCCCAGCTTTTTCTGTCAGTGCGTAACACTAAGGGATGCAGCTGTGGTTGAAAGTTAGACATTAATTGTATTGTTTCCCTTATATGTACTCTCCCGAAAATAGTAACACTCACAAAGAAAAGTGCGCAAGTTTTGGTGTGCATGCGCCAATAAAATCTAACTCTGAACGGTTTGCGATAACCATCAACAAATCTCGGGGGAAAACATTTGAACATGTTGGAATCTTTTTGAACGAGCCAGTCTTCTCTCACGGACAGCTGTACATCGCACTCTCTCGATCGAGAAATCCCAACAATGTAAAAGTACAAATTAAAACAATAGAAAATCAAGAAGCTCTTTTGATGGACAATCGAATGGTCACAACTAACATTGTTTTTCCAAAAGTAAATCTGAAATACATTTAAAACAGTTAGGTATTGAATGCTTTTGAATTGAATTCCCGTCTTTATGACGGACTTTTTACACTTGGACATATATATATATATAATATTTAGGGTCGCAAAGTCTTTATTACGATAAGGGAGGGAAACCTCTGTAAACAAATTTAATATGAAATTTTAATATGAAAAACAAATATAAAAGGTATGATTTATCAACTCGCAGGAAATAAAGAAGTAAACACCAGACAACAGAAAAAACAAACAGACATGAGTGGATTACACAGGATTTTGAACACTGGACCTTCCGTGCGGACAACCCCCGCCTGGCCACAACGAATAACTATCCGCTCTGCCATCTACGCATCATCAAAAAATGAAGTAGTCTCTATCAAGCAGTATAGGCCGAATCCAACAAGACCCTTAGGACCTTAATACTGTGTCCAGTAAATGATAGTAGACTAGAACAGTGAGAACAGGATAGTGGGTAGGTTTGGTATTGTACAAACATTTATTAGAAATACAACAGAAGTGATTGCGTCATTAATAGGCTGAACTGCCCATGGAGGACTTCTGGTGTCGTGTATTGTGGTTCGCACTATTGACCTGCCATTGAAACATCATTTTTTGATGATGCGTAGATGGCAGAGCGGATAGTGTGATTCGCTTGCATGGCTAGGCGGGGTTGTCGCACGGAAGGTCCAGTGTTTCAAAAATCCTGGGTAAGCCACTCATGTCTGTTGTTTTTCTGTTGTCTGGTGTTCTACTTCTTTATTTCCTGCGAGTGCCTGATAACATACCTTTATATTTGTTTCATATTAATTTCATATTAATTTACTGTTTACAGGCCTCAGGTTTCCCTCCCTTATTTGTAATAAATGTTTGTACAATACCAAACCTACCCACTATCCTGTTCTCACTGTTCTAGTCTACTATCATTTTACTGGACACAGTATTAAGGTCCTAAGGGTCTTGTTGGATTCGGCCTATACTGCTTGATAGAAATACAACAGAAGTGATTGCGTCATTAATAGGCTGAACTGCCCATGGAGGACTTCTGGTGTCGTGTATTGTGGTTCGCACTATTGACCTGCCATTGAAACATCATTTTTTGATGATGCGTAGATGGCAGAGCGGATAGTGTGATTCGCTTGCATGGCTAGGCGGGGTTGTCGCACGGAAGGTCCAGTGTTCAAATCCTGGGTAAGCCACTCATGTCTGTTGTTTTTCTGTTGTCTGGTGTTCTACTTCTTTATTTCCTGCGAGTGCCTGATAACATACCTTTATATTTGTTTCATATTAATTTCATATTAATTTACTGTTTATAAAGTCGCTGTGCAGTGAAATTTACGCCCGGGCGAGACTACGTCACCAGAAATGTGGTTTTCAATTGGGGCTTGTGTAATGCTGCACACGGTATTGTGGAACACAGCATTGGAACACAGAATATCATGACGTAAATTTGCATCATTCGTGACGTAATTTCTAAAATATTTTTCAAATTCACTGCACAGCGACTTTATAAACACCATGTATAATGCCAGCTTTTTCTGTCAGAAGCCTTCAAAACGCTCCCGAAAAAAGTAACCCTCGCCACAGAAAAGTGCGCAAAGGTTGGTGTGCGTTCGCAATATGAACGGTGTGCATGTTCAGACTTTATACAAAATTATTTTAGTGCTATAATTAACAGGAATGCGCGTACAATGATTTAAGTTTAACGCTTTTGTTAAAATGAAATTAACGGGTATTTTCCTAATGGGCGAAGATCGGCTACCACGACAAGTATGGGAAACTAAGAGCTCGGGATCCAGAATTCCAGGACGCTGGGAGGACAACCTTAGACAATCTCTGAAGAACCGAGCACTAGAATGGAACCAGGTCAGGAAGAAGACAGCCAGTAGGACAGTATGGTGCTCTCTCTTCCAAACTTCTACACCTCACGGTAGAAAAGGAACGACTAAGTACGTAAGTAAGTAAATAAGGTATTTCCCGGTGCAGAAAAAGCTGTGACCTCGCTGGCGAGAAATTGGGTCAACCGTTCAGGCTCACAACTAACGTAAAAAAGGTAAAGGTAGTCCCATAGCAGATACTGCCGTAGGGGGGGTGAAGTGTTAGAGACTTCACTATCTAGGTCCAGATATCGAGAGGTGGGGTGACCAGTTCCCTTCCTCGCTGCCTTTTCCTTCCCTAACTCAAGAGCAGTCATGTACCCATTTACAGATGGGTAAACTGGAGCGTGATAATACTGTGAATCGAACCCGGTACCTTTGCCGCTAGAGACCAGCGCTCTAACCACTCTGCCAATCGGACGCTCCAGAACTAACGTAGCGACTTTTAATAGTGGTCAAACAGCCGTGTTCTATATGTGTGGGTTACTTAACACAATATAAGTCATACGGGTGCAGGGTTACTTAAAATAGGTGCAGACATACAATTCACTCAATTGTGATTAATCCAACAATAGCCGTAGAGTTATAGATCAACAGGTTTAACAATCACTTAGATTTTAACAATATTTTCTTGATCCAGCCAGTTTTCTCTCACGGACAGCTGTACGTTGCATTGTCTCGATCAACCTAACATTATTTTTCCACAAACATTTGAATAAGTAAAATTGCCGTTAAGTATTGGTGCTTTTGAATTTAATTCCCGTCATATGACGGGCTTTTACACTAGTAATAATAATAATAGCCCCTTCAATCATTGAATACGGGATTGCGCCCAGAGGGGAAATCCCCCAGCTGCTTAGCCTGGTGTTCCTTTCGACGTTTTCTCCTTTCTTCTGCTTACCGTTAGAGCTTCTTTTCGCCCTTAATCTGAGGTGGTGCCGTAGAGAGCATCGCCACTTGGTTTGGTCGGCAGCTTCATCCTGCAATGTACTGGATTTATGTCCGGTGCCCTCATGTCTCTTTTGCACGCATCATTGAACCATAGCTGCGCTCTCCCACATGCCCTTTAGCCAAATGCCTGTTGTCCGTAGAAGATATCTTTGCCTTCCCTAACTCAAGAACAGAGTCAGGTACATATTTACAATAAATAAATAAATAATACACAAAGATATATTTCAGGCACTCGTGAGAAATAAAGAAGCAGAAGACTAGACAACAGAAAAAAAAAGTGGTAGGTTTACAGGGAATCGAACCCAGGACCTTCCGAACGACATCACTGCCTGGTTACGAGAGCGAACCGTTACTATTTTCTCTGCCAAAACTGTTTACATGCCTCGGGTTTCCCTCCTTATTTGTTTACATATTTACAGCTGCGTTGACTGGACAGTGAAGCTACTAGGTTTCCAACTCGGTAACTTTGCCTCGAGAAGCAATAACTCTAGGCACATTCAGTACACAAACCCTACTCACATAAGCTATGCACGTTTTACACACATTCAGTGTACACATTACAACCACACACAAACAGCTAGCTAATATTGCTCACACATTCAGTGTACACATTACAACCACACACAAACAGCTAGCTAATATTGCTCATATATTCAGTGTACTCATTACAACCACACACAAACAGCTAGCTAATATTGCTCACATATTCAGTGTAAACATTACAACCACACACAAACAGCTAGCTAATATTGCTCACATATTCAGTGTACTCATTACAACCACACACAAACAGCTAGCTAATATTGCTCACATATTCAGTGTAAACATTACAACCACACACAAACAGCTAGCTAATATTGCTCACATATCCAGTGTACACATTACAAGCACACACAAACAGCTAGCTAATATTGCTCACACATTCAGTGTACTCATTACAACCACACACAAACAGCTAGCTAATATTGCTCACACATTCAGTGTACTCATTACAACCACACACAAACAGTTAGCTAATATTGCTCACACATTCAGTGTACTCATTACAACCACACACAAACAGCTAGCTAATATTGCTCACACATACAGTGTACACAATACAACCACATACAAACAGCTAGCTAATATTGCTCACACATTCAGTGTACTCATTACAACCACACACAAACAGCTAGCTAATATTGCTCACACATTCAGTGTACACATTACAACCACACACAAACAGCTAGCTAATATTGCTCACATATTCAGTGTACACATTACAACTACACACAAACAGCTAGCTAATATTGCTCACACATTCAGTGTACACATTACAAGCACACACAAAAAGCTAGCTAATATTGCTCACACATTCAGTGTACACATTACAACCACACACAAACAGCTAGCTAATATTGCTCACGTATTCAGTGTACACATTACAACCACACACAAACAGCTAGCTAATATTGCTCACACATTCAGTGTACACATTACAACCACACACAAACAGCTAGCTAATATTGCTCACACATTCAGTGTACACATTACAACCACACACAAACAGCTAGCTAATATTGCTCACACATTAAGTGTACACATTACAACCACACACAAACAGTTAGCTAATATTGCTCACACATTCAGTGTACACATTACAACCACACACAAACAGCTAGCTAATATTGCTCACACATTCAGTGTACACATTACAACCACACACAAACAGCTAGCTAATATTGCTCACACATTCAGTGTACACATTACAACCACACACAAACAGCTAGCTAATATTGCTCACACATTCAGTGTACACATTACAACCACACACAAACAGCTAGCTAATATTGCTCACACATTCAGTGTACACATTACAACCACACACAAACAGCTAGCTAATATTGCTCACACATTCAGTGTACACATTACAACCACACACAAACAGCTAGCTAATATTGCTCACACATTCAGTGTACACATTACAACCACACACAAACAGCTAGCTAATATTGCTCACACATTTAGTGTACACATTACAAACCAACACAAACAGTGCTCACACACATGTACACAACAACAACACACAAACAGCTAGCTAATATTGCTCACACATTCAGTGTACACATTACAACCACACACAAACAGCTAGCTAATATTGCTCACACATTCAGTGTACACATTACAACCACACACAAACAGCTAGCTAATATTGCTCACACATTCAGTGTACACATTACAACCACACACAAACAGCTAGCTAATATTGCTCACACATTCAGTGTACACATTACAACCACACACAAACAGCTAGCTAATATTGCTCACACATTCAGTGTACACATTACAACCACACACAAACAGCTAGCTAATATTGCTCACACATTCAGTGTACACATTACAACCACACACACAAACAGCTAGCTAATATTGCTCACACATTCAGTGTACACATTACAACCACACACAAACAGCTAGCTAATATTGCTCACACATTCAGTGTACACATTACAAGCACACACAAACAGCTAGCTAATATTGCTCACTCATTCAGTGTACACATTACAAGCACATACAAACAGCTAGCTAATATTGCTCACACATTCAGTGTACTCATTACAACCACACACAAACAGCTAGCTAATATTGCTCACACATTCAGTGTACACATTAAAAGCACACACAAACAGCTAGCTAATATTACTCACACATTCAGTGTAACACATTACAAGCACACACAAAAAGCTAGCTAATATTGCTCACACATTCAGTGTACTCATTACAACCACACACAAACAGCTAGCTAATATTGCTCACACATTCAGTGTACACATTACAAGCACACACAAACAGCTAGCTAATATTGCTCACACATTCAGTGTACACATTACAAGCACACGCAAACAGCTAGCTAATATTGCTAACACGTTCAGTGTACACATTACAAGCACACACAAACAGCTAGCTAATATTGCTCACACATTCAGTGTACTCATTACAACCACACACAAACAGCTAGCTAACATTGCTCACATATTCAGTGTACACATTACAACCACACACAAACAGCTAGCTAATATTGCTCACATATTCAGTGTACACATTACAACCACACACAAACAGCTTCCTAATATTGCTCACACATTCAGTGCACACACTACAACCACACACAAATTGCTAGCTAATATTGCTCACATATTCCGTGTACACATTACAACCACACACAAACAGCTAGCTAATATTGCTCACACATTCACTGTACACATTACAACCACACACAAACAGCTAGCTAACATTGCTCACACATTCAGTGTACACATTACAACCACACACAAACAGCTAGCTAATATTGCTCACACATTCAGTGTACACATTACAACCACACACAAACAGCTAGCTAATATTGCTCACACATTCAGTGTACACATTACAAGCACACACAAACAGCTAGCTAATATTGCTCACACATTCAGTGTACACATTACAACCACACACAAACAGCTAGCTAATATTGCTCACACATTCAGTGTACACATTACAAGCACACACAAACAGCTAGCTAATATTGCTCACACATTCAGTGCACACACTACAACCACACACAAATTGCTAGCAAAAAACAACATTGCTCACACATTCAGTGTACACATTACAACCACACACAAACAGCTAGCTAATATTGCTCACACATTCAGTGTACACATTACAACCACACACAAACAGCTAGCTAATATTGCTCACACATTCAGTGTACACATTACAACCACACACAAACAGCTAGCTAATATTGCTCACATATTCAGTGTACACATTACAACCACACACAAACAGCTAGCTAATATTGCTCACATATTCAGTGTACACATTACAACCACACACAAACAGCTAGCTAATATTGCTCACACATTCAGTGTACACATTACAACCACATACAAACAGCTAGCTAATATTGCTCACATATTCAGTGTACACATTACAACCACACACAAACAGCTAGCTAATATTGCTCACACATTCAGTGTACACATTACAACCACACACAAACAGCTAGCTAATATTGCTCACACATTCAGTGTACTCATTACAACCACACACAAACAGCTAGCTAATATTGCTCACATATTCAGTGCACAAGCCCCGTGTTGTTCCCGGGGGTCTCTGATGAGACACAGAAAGAATAGGCATACTGCCCATCAGGCATATCGTAAAACGCGGCTAATATGAGGTTGTACATGAGCCTGGCAACATCATCATGTAAAACAGATTGCTACAGAAACCCGGACGACAAGATCATGGAGATGTTTGGCGCCGCTTCCTGCAAGGGGGCCAGTTACAGCGGTGGCCCCATGCTGCATAAAGAGCGAAAAGAAAATGATGATGACGATAATGATGGTAATGATGATAATGACGATGATGATGATGATGACGATGACGACGACGATGATGATGATTGTCACAGGTAGATAGATATAAGTAGGACGATAGATTCTGTCTGAGGTCAGACAGACTATTAAAGGGAAAGTATGAATTGATAGAAAATAGAGTCACGGGTGCAAAGGTGGGAGAAGATATGCCTCTGGAGGATAGTGGTATTACTCCTTTAGCCTACCTGGTGACTAACGTTTAGTAAGACAATCTTGCCCCGCCCTCCAATGTTTTTAAAAGACTTTAATTTAATACTCAGTAAGGGACACTACAGTTACTACACCAACATGACATTTAAAGGGGAGGCGTTCTGACTAGCACAAGAATAGGTTTTCTGGGTTTTTATTAACCATAAAAAAACTGCACAACATCCAACGTGGCAAAATGCGAACAACAACAAAAATACGGTACACCCTGTGTACCTACACTGAAAAACAATGTCGGAAGGATACAAAGCAAAGAAAATGAACCTCAAAAAAGTATCCCAAGAGAAAAAAAAACACTGTGGCCACCTCACTCTACTTCCTTCCTACGCTCACACGAACACACTTAATTCTCTCGAACCACTCCGGCACTTAAAACCGAAAGTTCTAATACAGTCTTGCTGTGACCTGGACAGGGGTCCCCAGTCCAATAAAATTAGACGACCGTGTTTGCCTTATTAGGTGATAAATCTAAAACTGAGAAGAAATTTATGTGGGTCAACATTGTCTGGCTGGACTTAATAATCCACTTTTGCCAGGAGGTAAGCTCCAGGGGGAAATAGTAGCATGTAACTCCCACAGTGCGACTACTGCAGTAACACTGAGTGAACAAAAGGTGGTTGTTACGTGCAGTCTTTGATATCTTACAATATTATACATTGGTATACTTGTTATGTTCGCAAATATTTTGTAAACAAAATAGATATTTTTTAGTGCTTAAGGGAAAGTCATTATTGAGTTACTTCCCTTGAAAGTTGTGCCGTCTCTTTCGATCGAACTCCGCGGATGAATCCAGTTTTACTGCGATTTATTCTTTGTTTGGGTAGTAATAGATTGTTCTTGCTTCAGAATATCTATGGCCTGAATTTATGTGTATTGTTTGTCTGTGTAGGACGAATCTGTCTTATATCTGTATATCTTTACATATCTAAGTCGAACTATATGTTCTGTTGTCTCTAGAGAGGTCAAAGGCTGTTCGGCGGATGTGTCGCGAGAGAGGTGTGATTTGGCTTCGTCCTGATAGGGACTGTGTTTTTTCTATGTCGGCTTGTCGCCGGAAAAAGTGATCTCAGTATTTGTGGGGAAAGTGATAGTCGTCTAGACCTATCGTGTATGCTTTACCCCAGTGTTTATTCTTATTGCCAAGGAATGGCAGAATCATATTTCTGATACCAAGGTAATAAAAGATACTCTTTTGAACTCTCGTACGAAGCCACCATTTTCGATAGGTACGATTTGTATGTCTGAGAGAATATATTTGACTCGATGAAAACGACTTCGATTCCTAGCAGCACTATATCCTGTAGAATGCAGTCAATTGTTCATGATCAAATCTACAGAGCAATGAAATGTTTAATGAATGACTAACTTTAGGACAGATTCATTATCTGTATCCAAACGTGAGTGACAGCTCACGAGTGAAGCCATCTTGGAACCAAACATGTAGTGACTTTCAAGAAGAGAAAAGGGATGCCCGTATTATCGCTTGATTAGTCCAGAGATCACTGCTACACATGAGAACCCATTGCTAGCGGTTCAATATAATTATATGAAAAAAATCTGTGCTGGACATTATGTTAAGGAATCTTCGCTAGACGAGATTAGGTCTAGAAGCCATCTTGGATATTTTTTATAATCTGACGTGCTTTGTCAGAAAACTCAGTTGATATATATATATATGGGCAATACTGAGTGCTTGGCTACTGACAGTCCATTATACTATTATTCTACATGAGTGCCCATGTAACATAACATTGCAAGACCATTTATCCACTGTACCATGATGTATTATGCCAACCTGTGATTTGTCACTATCTGTGCTGTCGAGTGTGTACGTCCAATTAAACTTTAGTAAAGGTACACAGTCGTTGGTGTCGATGACTTCCAGCCATACATGAGTGTGAGAAAAGAACATTTGTCAACACCACGAACTCTTCCTATCATTCGCACATTATACACTCCATCTATGTCTACACACCACTGCGTAGGTCAAGTTGACATTCCATACTCGAACCACGAGCAACACAACAACACAGTATTTAACTCTGGTGATGTTCGAGCGAGCTTCAGATTTCTCAGCATGTCTCTTGCTCAGGGCAAGGGTCTTGTATTAAGAGTTTATCAACTGATGATGATGATGTCTGCTTCCATCCACTTATATTTATCATTTGGTGGACATCATTAACTGGAAAAAAACAAGGGCATTATCAACTGGTGGACCAGCTTTCTGGGTTTGACCTCGCAGAAGTTCAGAAGTCAACAGATTACCGATACCAGACCGTTTCCTGTGGCTGATACGACACACTTGCAGTATTGGTTTGCTCTTTGTCAACACTTCGTCACGTGACCTGTCAAGTGAATGCAGTATGTAGGTCAGCGTTGTTGACATTTTTACATTAGACATTACAGAGTTTCACAGAACAGTTGGATCAATTCTTGTCAATGTTAACAGGAAGACAGTATTACTGAACTAAGAAGTCCTATTTTCATCGATGGATCTTCTTGTTTTCTATATATGAACTTTAATATTTAAGGCCAGAATATATATTTCAATAAAGTGGCAGTTTATTTATTTTACAAGAATAACTTTGCCATTACTGTAAAACTGAGCCTATTTTGCAACACATACTATCATACACATAATTTATATATATTTATGATATGTTACATGTTATTTGTTTGTATAGTATGTTAGTTTATATGTCAGCGGGTTGTGTTTAAGGTTGGGCGGCGTCCTCACAACAGAATATCCCACGTCATAGAGGGTCCGTTGTGGGCGTTTTCTATAGGTGCAATTTTCTTGATTGAAAATTTGCTTGCGACAACTGTTGCTTTTGTGTTAGCTGTGAAGTCTGTAATTATTGTTATTTTTGTAATATTTCTTTGTTCTTTAGTTTTGTTTTGAATTGTTTGTAATTTGTTGGTCTACCCTTTTCTATCTTTCAGTTCTATTCACAATTTATATTCATATACTGTGACGTCATTTGTGTTGTTATTCTTTGCAGATTCAGTGATTATTTTCATTGATTTCCCTATTTGATTTATTTTGATTTCTGCAAACGTTTTCGTATTGTCAGTCCTATTTGTACTTTATGTATTCTGTTGGTTGACATATGTTTTATATAGGTATATTTCATAAGACACTATTGCCTGTGCACTGCACTTGGATTATGGTATAAACCAGTACCTGATTATTATTACTGTTATACAAGACCTTATTAAGGCTTGTGACCCACAGATATTGGGATAGTGTACTGATTAATCAAGTCATTAAGAACTTGTGGTATTATTATTGTTTCAGGTGATTAGTATTATTGTTAGACATCATGTCTACATTAGAATACTTCATTACACAAGGGAAATCCCTTGATAAGACTGGTCAACAATTAGAAGAATGGGCAGTTGCTCAATATGACAAAGCATTAGCTGCAGAGGAGAGAAAAGCTGCTGCAGAAGAGAGAAAAGCTCTGGCTGAAGAGAAAAGATTAGAAAGAGAAGCTGAGGCTGCTGCTGAACAAAAGAAATTGCAGATGCAGGTGGAGCAAAGGAGATTTGAAGCTGAACAAAAGAAATTAGAAAGAGAAGCTGCTGCTGAACAAAAAAGATTAGACAGTGAAGCTGAACAAAAAAAATTAGAAAGAGAAGCTGCTGCTGAACAAAAAAGATTAGACAGGGAAGCTGAACAAAAAAGATTAGACAGAGAGGCTGAAGAAAAAAAAGCAATAAGAGAACATGAATTTGAGTTGGAGAAATTGAGATTGACAAGTATGATTAATGTTAATCAGGCATCTAGTGGTAATGGTAAACCTTCTACTTACAAGGTTAAGGTTCCACCGTTCAATCAGTCCAGTGACGATATTACATTCTGGCTGGATAGATTTGAACGTTCTTGTCGTACACATAATGTGGATAAATCACAATACGCTAATCAATTAGCAGAAAACTTGAAAGGTGAATCTTTGACTAGATTATGCCTTGTAGGAGAAGCAGATAAGGATAATTATGATGTCATTAGGGCGGCTTTGATAAAAAAAATACCAGCTAAGTGAGGAAGGCTATCGCCTTTTGTTTAAGACGATGGTGCCTGAGACAGGTGTAGAATTCTCAGAATTCACTGCAAAGGCACGTCTCACAGTTGATCGTTGGATTGAGCTTTCCAAAACAGAAAAAACGTATGAAGGACTTATGGATTTGTTGCTCAGAGATAAGATTATGTCATGTGTTAACAAACCATTCCTGGAATTTATACATGAGCGTAAACCCAAATCTCTAAAGGAAATGGAAGAATATTGTTCCCAATATGTCACTGCACACCCCGACGTGACTTTTGGCAACACTAAGATTAAGGAGGGTATGCCAGTTGCTTCAGCAACACCATACAATCCCAATTATTCACACAGATTTCAGGGACCTCAAAACAGATTTGATAAAAAAGGTAACCATAATAGTTATCAAAACCAAGGTAACCAATCATTTCAGGGTTCTTCTTCAAAGAACTGGAGACGAGCTGATAGCTCTCGACACAGGGGTGGTCATAATTATAGGAATTTCCGTAGAGGAAGTAATTATAGAAACTATCAGGGTTATCCGTCTTGGAGTCAACAAGATCATAATTACAGAGATACTCATTATAATGAATATGATAATGGTAACCAAGGGAACTATGACTCAAACCCAAATAGGGGTTACAATAGAGGTAACAATAACTACAGAGGTGATAATAACCGAGGTAGATCTCAAAACAAAAGACATAAACCACATTTTCAGGCAAACTCTGCACAACAAGAGTCCCATGAAGCCTATAAACAGAGTAAAGATAATAATGATGCTAGTAATATGGCATGTGCCGCTTTTGATTTTGGGAGAGCATCTCAGTGCCCCCAATGCAAAACGTTATTTGAGCCAACCACAGTGTCTACTTTAAGCTGTGGCCATCCTCTTCCTGCTCTTCCGGCATCAGTCGCGCATGATGGAAGAGGTTCTCTTGTCTTACATAAGGGTTTAGTGAATAACAATCCAGTCTCTGTGCTATTTGATTCTGGATGCACCACAATTGGTGTTAGGCAGTCACTCGTAGATCCTTCCCGTGCCACTGGACAAGTAGTCAAATGTGTAACATTTGGCGGCACATTAGAGAAATACTCTACTGCTATCATTAGGATTGCTACTCCTTTCTTTACAGGAGATGTACACGCATGTCTTCTCCCGAATCCGATCGCTGACCTCATCATCGGTCGCATTCATGGAGTCAAAGAATGCACTCCGCAACAAATTTCCGCGTGGGAAAGGCAAAACATGCAGATTGCTAACGCTGTAGTCACTAGAGCTCAGGCTCTTAATATGCCTCAAACTTCATCTACTGAAGATAATGAAGTGCATAACCAAGATGATCCCTTGGTAATTTCTCGTGACTCGTTTATAAAACAGCAAGAAGATGATCCCACTCTGAAGAAATTCTTCATTCTTGCAACTAAAGGTGATCCGAATAAAGACACAAGTCGTAAATCGTGGATTACAAAGAAGAATGGCGTACTTGTACGTATGGTTCAAGACTCCATTACGTCAAGTCATTCTCAAATCCTGGTTCCCAAGAATTTGAGAGTTAAAATTTTGCAGCACGCTCACGACTCTCAGTGTGCTGGACACATGGGTTTTTCCCGTACTAAGTCAAGAGTCCTTGCGGCTTTCTTTTGGCCATTGGTAAACAAGGACATACGGATTTATTGTCGATCTTGTAAAGTATGTCAGGAAGTTAAATCCAAAGGTCCACGGCATGCTGCACCCATTCAGGCGGCGGACATTCCTATTCGGCCGTTTCAAAAAATGGCCATAGACATTATTGGTCCATTTAAGATCAAGTCTGCCAGAGGACATCAGTTTATCTTGACATGTGTTGATATGTGCACACGTTGGCCAGAGGCTATTCCTCTGAAGAGCATTACTACTGCTGATATTGCAGATGCTCTTTGGCTTATATTTTCTCGTTTGGGTTTCCCCGGAGAGATATTGTCAGACCATGGCACCCAACTAATATCAGATACCATGTCTCAAGTAATGTCTACTCTGCAGATAGATAGATCTTTAAGTAGTATCTACCATCCAATGTCTAATGGTATGGTCGAACGCCTTAATAGAACACTTAAAAACTTACTAGGGAAGATAACTGAGGATCATCCTCAAGACTGGGACAGAGTTTTACCTGCGGCCCTCTTCGCTTACAGAGAGGTACCCAATGAACATACAGGATTTTCTCCCTTTGAACTCGTCTTTGGCGCGCGTCCGCGCGGCCCTATGTCGTTGCTTCACGATCTCATAACATCTGACAATATTGACGATGACACAAAGTCATCCTACGAATATGTCATCGCGTTGAGACAAAAGATTATCGAAGCATGCAAATTAGCAACTTCTTCTTCTGAATTTGCGAAACAGAAGGCAAGGCAATTTGCCAATAAGAAGAGATGCTTACGACAACTTTGTCCTGGTGACAAAGCATTTGTATTACTACCTTGTAGGGAAAACAGATTACTTATTTCTTGGAAAGGTCCGTACGATATAATATCGAAAATTTCCGATGTCGACTATATTGTCGATATTGATGGGAAGCATAAAACCTTCCACATCAATATGCTTACTGAATTCCATGAACGTCCGGATTATTTGCAACCCATTTTCCAAGCAACGGACAATTCTCCAGTACAACATGGTCATTACTCATCACTGTCCGTGATACAGGATGAGGAAACAAGTTTTTCAGATGTAAATCTTCCTCTTCCAATGATCCCACTTCATTCTAGTGAATCATGGAAGAACGTTACTGTCTCTCCTGATTTGTCTCTAGGAGAACAGCGACAAGTTTCAACTATGTTGCAAACATTTCAGGATGTACTCACTGACATCCCTGGACAAACGAATGTCATTGAACATGACATTGTTCTAACTGACCATACTCCTATTAGGGTTAGACCTTATCCTATACCTATACATTTTCAAGCACAGGTCGAGAAAGAGTTGGATGAGATGATAGATTTGAAAATAATCGAACCATCCACCTCTGCATATTCTTCGCCGATGGTTATTGTTCGTAAAAAAGACAATAACATACGTCTTTGCGTTGACTATCGAAAATTGAATCAAGTAACGAAGTTCGATGCCGAACCTATGCCTTTACTGGAAGAGCTACTTACTCGACTCTCCAAATCTCATTTTTTCACTAAACTTGATTTGTCTAAAGGATATTGGCAAGTTCCTTTATCTGAACGCGCCAAACCTCTCACGGCTTTTTCAACACCTAGAGGTTTGTTCCAATGGAATTTTATGCCTTTCGGTCTTATGAACGCACCAGCTACATTCGTACGCATGATGCGCCGAATCCTATCTTATCGGTCAGATGTCATTGCATATCTTGACGACATCTGTCTTTTCAGCGATACTTGGGAAGATCACTATTCAGGGTTAGATGAATTGCTGTCTACTTTGCGCGAGCACAACCTGACAGCGAAACCCTCTAAAGCCTATATTGGTTTTAGCGAAATTTCTTTCCTAGGCCACCGAGTTGGTCATGGTTTCCTAAAGACAGAGGACCATAATACTAGTAAGATACTTAACATCTCAATCCCTAAGACTAAAAAAACAGGTGAGAAGTCTGTTAGGTCTTATTCAATTTTATGGCAGATTCATTCAGAATCTATCCTCTATCATGGCACCTCTTTCAACACTTCTAAAGAAAGGTTCGCCTAATGTGGTCCACTGGTCTCAGGAATGCCAATGCTCTCTGGATAAGATTAAAACATTGTTTTCAACACCACCTATTTTAGTGCTACCCACTAAAGATAAAACATTCGTTCTTCGTAGTGACGCTTCATCCACTGGGATTGGAGCGGCACTAATGCAAGAGTACTCTGGAACTCTGCATCCTGTAATGTATATTTCCAGAAAACTTAATGCGGCAGAAAGGAATTATTCGGTTTTAGACCGTGAGCTATTAGCTATGGTTTGGTCGATCCTCAAACTACAGAGATTCCTTCTGGGCGCACATTTCATAGTAGAAACCGACCAAAAAGCTCTTACTGCTATACAGAGTAAGAATTTGAAGAGCTCGAGGTCTACTCGATATGCAATTGCTCTTCAACCTTTTCATTTCTCTGTGCGAGCTATTCGTGGATCAGATAATGTGATGGCAGACATTCTGTCAAGATGCCCACATGATTCCACATAACTATTAGGGCTTAGACTTCTTGATATGTCTAGTTCTATAGTAGTTCCTTTTCTATATCATGATAGATACAAATTTGTAATTTAATAATATAATGATTGTATCACTACATAGCGGTTCATTGATGTTTATTCACCGCTGTGCTTTGATGATTTTTTCTTCATAAATCATAAATGTAAGATATCTAATACGAAATGATGGTATGAATTTTTTAGGCATCGTGTAATTGCCAGAATTGTATTATACTTTGATGACACCTTCCTGGAAAAATATACTTATAGAGAAATAATTTCTCTCAGTTTATGAGACACATTCTCACCAGTCGCTCCATAAGTCGACTTAGCCTCATATTAGGCGTTATATGTATTCCTGATATTTTCATCTGCGCATTATTCATGCGTTGTGAGCCTATTGTACGTTGCTCCTAGATGTATTTCAAAAAGAAAAAAAAAATGTTCCATTTTTTTTTTCCCGGGAGGTGTGGTAAGACTGTTACGTGCAGTCTTTGATATCTTACAATATTATACATTGGTATACTTGTTATGTTCGCAAATATTTTGTAAACAAAATAGATATTTTTTAGTGCTTAAGGGAAAGTCATTATTGAGTTACTTCCCTTGAAAGTTGTGCCGTCTCTTTCGATCGAACTCCGCGGATGAATCCAGTTTTACTGCGATTTATTCTTTGTTTGGGTAGTAATAGATTGTTCTTGCTTCAGAATATCTATGGCCTGAATTTATGTGTATTGTTTGTCTGTGTAGGACGAATCTGTCTTATATCTGTATATCTTTACATATCTAAGTCGAACTATATGTTCTGTTGTCTCTAGAGAGGTCAAAGGCTGTTCGGCGGATGTGTCGCGAGAGAGGTGTGATTTGGCTTCGTCCTGATAGGGACTGTGTTTTCTATGTCGGCTTGTCGCCGGAAAAAGTGATCTCAGTATTTGTGGGGAAAGTGATAGTCGTCTAGACCTATCGTGTATGCTTTACCCCAGTGTTTATTCTTATTGCCAAGGAATGGCAGAATCATATTTCTGATACCAAGGTAATAAAAGATACTCTTTTGAACTCTCGTACGAAGCCACCATTTTCGATAGGTACGATTTGTATGTCTGAGAGAATATATTTGACTCGATGAAAACGACTTCGATTCCTAGCAACACTATATCCTGTAGAATGCAGTCAATTGTTCATGATCAAATCTACAGAGCAATGAAATGTTTAATGAATGACTAACTTTAGGACAGATTCATTATCTGTATCCAAACGTGAGTGACAGCTCACGAGTGAAGCCATCTTGGAACCAAACATGTAGTGACTTTCAAGAAGAGAAAAGGGATGCCCGTATTATCGCTTGATTAGTCCAGAGATCACTGCTACACATGAGAACCCATTGCTAGCGGTTCAATATAATTATATGGAAAAATCTGTGCTGGACATTATGTTAAGGAATCTTCGCTAGACGAGATTAGGTCTAGAAGCCATCTTGGATATTGTTTATAATCTGACGTGCTTTGTCAGTAAACTCAGTTGATATATATATATGGGCAATACTGAGTGCTTGGCTACTGACAGTCCATTATACTATTATTCTACATGAGTGCCCATGTAACATAACATTGCAAGACCATTTATCTACTGTACCATGATGTATTATGCCAACCTGTGATTTGTCACTATCTGTGCTGTCGAGTGTGTACGTCCAATTAAACTTTAGTAAAGGTACACAGTCGTTGGTGTCGATGACTTCCAGCCATACATGAGTGTGAGAAAAGAACATTTGTCAACACCACGAACTCTTCCTATCATTCGCACATTATACACTCCATCTATGTCTACACACCACTGCGTAGGTCAAGTTGACATTCCATACTCGAACCACGAGCAACACAACAACACAGTATTTAACTCTGGTGATGTTCGAGCGAGCTTCAGATTTCTCAGCATGTCTCTTGCTCAGGGCAAGGGTCTTGTATTAAGAGTTTATCAACTGATGATGATGATGTCTGCTTCCATCCACTTATATTTATCATTTGGTGGACATCATTAATAAGAAAAAGATTCTTATCAGTGGTGAACTGGAAAAATGCTTAATTCCAGCACATGAATATTATCCGAATGCGATGATCTAGTGGTAAGGTCACGTGAGAACTTTCAGAGGCTGGCACTAGCTGGTTCTTTCTGGGTTATGTGGTTGTATTATCTCCAACAACCGGGTGGTAAATGGGTTACACCAATATTGCCTGTATGTATGAATGGCAAATTATAACAGCTCGTGGACGAGGCTGTATGCGCTGCGCGGCCGTAATGTAATCCACGAAATAGCCGCCAGAGGTAGAAATTTTGCAGTTAATCCCTCAGTAAAGAAAAATGAGGCCTAGTAAAAGCTAGAGGCCATGCACACCAGTGTGTGGAAACGTTGTGCATAATAAATCTTCGTAGACTCTGGTTGAGCCCGTAGATAGCGAACACAGACTGCTCTCTGTCTTTCTGATCAGGGTCTGGAAAAATAAGACATTCAAAAACATTTACATGGTTTTTTTCGACCAAAACGATCGTCGCTAACAGATGTATAACCCCCCCTTCCCCCCCCCCCTCCCTCTCTTCTGTCTTCCACGAAAACGCATACAAATACACTTCAATAAACAAGCGCCGTGTCTACATCCGCCTCGGGCAAATTCCTCTATCGCGCTTGGCTAGCGAGCAGGCGGAAAAAAAGGGGGGGGGGGCGGTCAGCGTAACACACATACGGTCAGCCTCGCTAAGCGAGGTCAGACATTCACCAACCAACACGGTACGTGATACAGAATTGACAGGCGTAATCGACATGTACGTTGGAAATAAAATTAAATAATACTAGGACAGTTACACTTAACTCAGGATTCATCGATAAACATCAAAGAGAACAATAATCAAAAATGCGATATGTACATCTTCCTTCTGTCAGTTACATTTTTTCTCTCCCGTTTCTTGTCAGTACACAATATCTCTCTATCTGTCTTCTTGTTATAACAGATCAACTAGCTATCTGTCTGTTAAGTCTTAAGCTGAGTTAAAACTGGTGGCGCGCTACGTTAAATCGCTTGCAGTCTTACGAAAGAGTTACTATTCGCTATGAACTAATTTATTTTAAGCAATAGAATATGTAACCCTGGGTAGATTATATCTGCATTAAATCTTATACGCTACCACTCCAGATAACTCTAAAACAATTATTTCACTCTTACCAGCTTCATGGAATAATCTCCATACGGACTTAATTCACAACTGCTATCAACAGGAAGGATAAGATGCATGCATGCTAGAAAATCCAAGAGCATGACTGATAGAGAGTTATTGAGACAGTCGCTTAAGTACTACCAGATGATGCCAGATGTTTGGCTTGCTTTCGCGGACCGTTCCAGATGAAACAGCGTACTAGCCCGTAATAAGACGCAAGAGCTTCTGATCTGCCCCCGATATAAACAGAAATCCACGTACGCTAACCGCACGTTTCCTCCTGCGTTCTTAAGACAACGAAGGGATGACGCAACGTGAGCACGGCGCTGGCGTTCGTGAGTGGTGACTTTTGGCCCCGATCAAAGCTCTCTCCCGTTAAAAGAAACGGAGGAATTACCCTGAGTTTCTCGAATTAAAGGAGAACCGGGAAGTATTTAGTTTCCTGGGGGAACCGATGAAAAAGGATTGTTTGATCACATACCGCCATGCGCGTGCCAGGAGATATACATGAAGAAGGTTTACAGTGCTGATTGACAGAAATATTGCTGTTAGAGACAACGGTTACAGAAAAGTGGGCGGAGAGTTTTTGATGGACAGTAGGTAGACAGGTCAGAATGACGAGAAACCAGACCGACCTAGCAAAACTAAGGGCAGACAATTCCACCGTCCGTCACAATGATGATGATGCTGGTTCAGTACACAAAGGCTATAAAGTCTAATAGAGGCGTAAGCGAACATGTCTCTCCACAGATATCGATTTATTTAATGCACACCGTCAGTTAAATTATGGATATCTTCCATAGTGTCAAGCAATGCCATAGTTCTCTCTGTTTTTTTTTCTACTTCTCTTAGATTCTATTTTTTCTCATGGTCACTGTGTTTTCAGCCAGACTGGCTAAAGCGTTTGCATTTCACAGCAAAGTTACTGGGTTCCCGGTTTAAAATTTAGAAGTGTCGTGCTCCAGTCTGCCCAGCTGTAAATGGATACCTCAGCCTGCTCTTAAGTTAGGAAAGGCCAAGTCTGTTTACCCCCACGTCACAAATCTGGACTTATTATAGTGAAATCTAATACTTCACTCCCCTACGACAGTATCTGCTATGGGACAACCTTTACCATTTTTTTGCTCTTCTTATCACATGCCCATTGAAGCTTTATAGTCTTCTTCTTATGTTTATTATTGTTTTTCTTTGATCATTAACTCTTCTCAAACAACAACAATCATCTGAGAAACATAATTTCCGTTGCCTCCAATAATATATGTATTTTGTTTTGTCTTATTGTTCAGGATCAGTAGATCAGCAGGCTCACTTAATATACATGTCACCAACATGAAGCTCAAACAGGTTCCAGAATGCAAGAACCTAAACTGCATTTTTACTCAAAAATCGAACACTTAACAGGGGAATTTTAAAAAATAGATGTCAAAATGCCAGTTCAGTGACACTCGTCAAACCACTCGAACCTGGCACCTCACGTTCTAAGGCCGGCTCTGGTTTATGGAATGCTCGTCTTCCTTGATATTTTCAGTGATGTTCGTTGTATTTTCCATCAGAACTAATCAATGTGCCCAGGTGTTTTAAATCGAGTGTATTTAATATTGTTCCGTTTTTCATTCTTCTGCATATAGGTTGTGTTCTTTTCTTCGATATTCTTCTTCCTCGTTCGTCCTGAAAAGGACGTTGGTTGCGTTGTGTCGCCGTTTACAGCGCAGCTGCGATATTTGCGCCTTTCGGCCCGACACATCCGACTTCCGCGGCATTTTTGGGGACCGGTTTTCTTCGGTCCCTACTCTCTCGGCCAGACTGCAGTGCTGCAGCCTGTTTCCAGGACCATCACTTGGAGGTGGAGTAGGGTCTTGGTCAGCTCTAGTTTGCTGACGCAAGCAGTCATGCTATGAGTCGCTGACTGCATTCATCTCTTTCGCTGGGTCTTCGGTCCCTCTTCGATATAACCAATGTTTTATCTTCATGGTGTTGTCACGAGTATGGAAATAGAGAATATCTGAGTTTAGACAGAATATGAATGAGTAATGTGAAAATAGAAAAAATTAAAGTCACTAATGAAAATATGGAGATAGGTATCACTTCTGGAGAGAAGAGAGATATAATCATGTATCTTATGTCTACTTCCCAGCCATACTCGGACTCTGTTTAAGATGTCATACTCTCGTCTGTCCTCCATTGATAAATATAATAATCTACTACAGTAAGGACTACAACAGCAAACATTAAGTGACAGTTAGAAGAGAGTGAATTTTGACCGCTTAATACAAATAAATATATTAATTAAAGAAACCACAACATTGAACCCTAAAAAAATAAGTAATGACTTCACTAGCTCAGAAGGGCTAGTGAATGTGTCAATATCACAACCACAGAAAAATAACACAAGACTTCACTCACTCGCTCAGGCAAACGTCTCACTACAAACTACCAACACCCGTACACTTTCTCACTCCACAGAAAATCTAACTAAAGGGGTTAGGCCCCCAGTTTCGCGAAGAAACGGCCACTCCTGAAAGCAATAATCCTGGTAAGTAAGTTACTTTCTCTGCTAGAAGAAACGCCACTACACTGTTCCACCTAGATTGAAATATCAGGGAGATAAGCTCTCTGTAACAGTGTCGTAATAATTTCTATGAATTCACAATTTCCGGTGGCTGGAGGCCACACTAGCAGGTGGAGGAGATAAAAAGAGTGCAGAAATACTTGCACCCACTGATTCTAATCTATTCAATTGAAGAGTACTTTTGTTGGTGAGCAAGTATCAAGTAGGCGCGCCGGGGCACCTCTTATACTGGAAAATGAAGACTTGAACTATAAAACAGGTGACGAGTACTGGTAACTGACTACTCCTCTCGGTCGTTGTGTCAGTACACTCAGCGGTAACCGACTATCAATGGGTCGGACAGTGTTGTTGAAACTAACAGGATGGCAAAGGCTACAGCCCGTAGGTGTTGAGATGATGGTTAACTGCAACTGGTGGCAATCTGTGCTGTATGTAAATTATCCAGGACGCAAGGCTACTGCTTACATGTTGGTAACAGAAATTGATGAATGGTGGTATACTCCAAATAAACTGGCTGTTAATGGGTCGGGCAGTGTTGCCGAAAATAACTGGATGGCAAAGGTGACATCCCGTATGTGCTGGAGCAATAGAGACTTTCAACAATAGGCAGTGGTTCGTAATCCACTCACCAACCTTATGACTGAAACTTGACAGTATGATGTAGACTGCCTGGTAATATTTATTATATAGAAAATGGTATTCCCCTGTCAGCAGTAAATCACATCAGGAAGCAATAAACAAATGCTGACCAAGGCTGGAATACAGAATAATTCTTGCACAAACAACTGTTATTAGCTCTGACGCAGAATATCACTTTGTCCAGTGGCAGAATTTTCTTGAGACAGTGGTACTGGGTGATAGAGACTTCTTGCTTATATAGCAAGATAGAGTCTGCAGGTGGCTTTTGCACGTGCACTAGATGAAACAAATTCAGACGTAAGACTTAGGGGAGAGATTCCCCGGGCGACTCAAGATACAGGAAAGGAAGTAATGTACCGCAACACTACGCGGTCTACGAGCGACAGGTGTTCGCGGGACGAGACGAGGGCGGCACAAAATAAAAAGGTAGAAGATTTCCCCCGTGTGCACGGATTCTATGTAACGCAAAGAAACAGGGAAATAGCCTTCATATACTAGAAAGGCAGAATAAAAGGACCTTTAGCTAGATGCCGTTGTCCACGTGTAATGGGGTGGAAATTGCCTGTCCAACGTAAGATTGACATGACCCATACAAGAAATAACGCTATTAGGATCTATAAGACAGAAAAGTAGGCGCAGACAAAAATTAGAGAACAAGACAGGGCAGACCACTCAGTTCAAAGTGACAGACATTTCTCCGAATCACGACAGGTGTCCAGGACGGTTCTTTTTGCGTGTCCAGAAAAGTGCTACAGAAACCACATATGACGAGTCATAATTTAGTTCTTAATTTTCCTGTGACTATCTTTGCTCCCTGCCTTGTGCCATTCTTTTTTCCCTTTTCATCCGCTCATTATCTTTTGCTTACGCTCTTACCTATCGATATTATCTTCACCTTGCTGGATTGACCCCAGTATTTTACCGGCCCGCCACCCGTCTGACTTGTCTATATCTCTTCGTGGGCGTTGGCGCTTAGCAAGAAGGGGAACAAAGCCACCTTCATCTGGTTGATGTTGGTCGCCAAACTTATTGTGTAAACCAGACGGATTAAGCTGTCTATCTACACACTAGATTGCATATCTACTTCCGCTTATCTGGTGACGAGTCTAGTAGTGGTAATCATATCTTCATTTAAGAGATAACGTAGGGCAGCAACAAACTGTCTCCACTTTGCTCGGTCGACAGTCATCCTTCGTGTCGTTCCCCAAGTCTGGTTCATGCTAAGCATCTCCACGACCATAGTTCTTCGCCAAGTGGTTTTTGAACGCCCTTGCTTTAGTTTTCCGTCTGGAGCCAATAACATGACAGTTCTGGTGATGGTGTTAGGGTCTCGTGTGAGGATGTGGCCCATCTAACTCCAGCGTCTACCCGCTATGATGGTGCGCATGTCCTCTTGGTGACTCCGAGTTAGCAGTTCTTCATTGTTGATGGTGTAGTATGACGTTTAACACATGAAATTAAAAGAATATATAAAGATGAGGGTCCCTTGTCACCTGGAACCAACTCGGTGTTTAGGCCCACGCGGTGCTGGGGAAATGACGGTCGGTAGTTACGCCACTTGGTCCAAATCATTAGCATGAAATTGACCCTCATAAGATAACAATACAGTACGAAAAAAACAAAACCACGCACCACCTTCTGAAATCCCTAGGGCCGACTCTGGACAGGAGGTTGTGGAGAGAGATGATCCCCTATGCTTGCTGTCACTGTACTTGAAGAATGTATACATATCCGTGACACTAATATTACAAATATGTCAAGTGGAGAAAGTTTCGGAAAGAAAAGCAAAATAGAAAAAGACAAACATAACCATTACTGCCCTCCCCACAAAGTCCATGCCTGCGCCTATCACCAACGCCCACTATTATTCTTTTATCCAGTCATCGCGTAATGTTTCCAGGTATGTCACATTACCGCCTGCAACATGTTGTTTCTTAGTGAACCCAGATACTTATCCGCACCAAGAAATCAGCCCAGAGTATAACGTCACCGCGGCTCGAATCGGGGGCACACACACACACAAACAAATAGCAACATCGTAACCAACTCTACACTTCAGTAAGACGAAACTAAGGAGGGTTGGACATGAGGCCGGGTACTCCACTTTGTAGATATTTCAGATAAAATTTGCCCCATAACATACACTTCCATAGAAGAATAAAGCGTTAGAGACTTAACTATTCCAGGTCTCAGCTTTTTTCAAGTGGGGTGACCGGTTCTGTTCTTCGCTGCTTTTGCCTGCCTTGACTCAAAAGCAGTCAGGTGCTCATTTATAGCTAGGTAGACTGAAGCGTGACGATACCAGGTTTCGAGCACAGTAACTTTGACCCAAGAAGCAACCTCCCTAACCACTTTGCCACTCGACTCCCGGTTGTAAAAACTTAAAGAAGCAAAGAACTTTCATAAACAGGAATAAGCCAACTAAAGAAAGTAAGGAACACAGGGAAAGAATGTTGAAGATATTTGCCAAAATACGGGAAAACCCCGTGTATTTCCCCGTGGTCTCAGAAGAGACAATGAAGGATTACGTTTCTACACCCTCAGGCATGTCGTACACGTCGACCACTATGAGGGTGTGCATGCGGTTGAGAACCTCACCATGTAAAATAAGTTGACATAGAAACTACAGTTGCAGGAGCATGTGACTACTTCGTGCAGGCTTCGTGCAAGAGGATTAGCTACAGTGGTTCGGTAAGAGGGTCAATGAAAATTATGATGATGATGGTAATGATGCTGATGATGATGGTGATGGTGTTGTTGATGATGGTGATGATGATGATGAATACAGGAAAGCTTGGGGGTGAACTTACTCAATGTTCGGCCTGGAACTTGTCGGTGATGATGATCATAATGATGATAATTATTGATGATGATGATGATAATGTTTGGTTTATGATTTTAAGGACCATCTTCACTGCATACGGAGATTACACAAGGAGGATCTCAGCACAGTGCACGAACTCCGTAGCACCAGCGAGGATCCCAATACAGGTATACCTCGGAGATATTGCGGGTTTGGTTCCAGACCACCGCAATAAAGCGAATATCGCAATAAAGCGGATCATACCCATTATTTGACTTCCCATCTATATAAATAAAAGGCAAAGTATGTTTCTATGTTCTTAATACAAATCCGCATGCCTTATTATTTCTTGACGAATTTTGGCAGAGACTCTCTTTAGGTACCGCCGGGGTACGCCATGGAGTTATTTTATAATTTAGTATTGTAATTATGACATTATCAGTAATTACAGTTTCTCGTAACAAATGTAAACAGATCAGGGGCTATAATCAATAAATCAAATTTCATGAGTAATCAAGGGAAGTAATACAAATGTAAAAACTATTGTTTTGCTTTTGTGACAACTGCCACACTTGTCCATATGTTACAACATAGTTCAAAACTATCAACCATACACTTTTAATTTATAGGAAAAAAAATTTTAAAAGCGTGGACTATACAATGTGGATCCGTATCCGAATGAAAGTAAGACTCGCCACGTGGTATACTTTATTTTTCTATGCGTGATACAGGGCCGTACTCAAACAAATGCTTAACTGATCAAGAGAAACAATCAAAATTATGAATCAGGGGAAACAATCCAAGCGATAAAATTATTATTCAACATCGTTATTTACAACGTCACATTTCTTTATTTTACATCGCAATAAAATTATTTAAACAGACGCTAATGCTTTATGCGAAAATAAAAATAAAATTATTTTTTGGTAGTATTTAAGTTATTATTACTGTTTATATCAAATTTAGTTACATTTTATCAAGCAGTTTCTGTTTTTTTAGCAAAAATTACACAGTTTATCAGAGATTAAAATCGTCATAAGTAACACATAAACTTATTCGCCAGACCTAAAGGTCTTTTATATTTGGACATGCGCCCTAATATCATCGGCTAGGTTGAACGGGAGGCGCCTCGCTAAAACGAGGCAAAATTGTATTTTTTTTTTAAATCTTCATAACTGAGACCGCAACATCGTTTATTAAGAAAAAGGTCTTTATCACATTGCTGGACCGAATGGTATTCTATAATTGGACATGTGCCAATCTTAAACGAGCTACAGTGTAACGGAATGAGCATCGATTTTTACCGCAGAGATGGTTGCAATTCTTAAAAGTCTAGAAATAATCGAAGATAACCCACCAGAAGCTGTTACGGTATTTACAGACTCACTATCATCACTACAAGCACTAGAACACCCAGGTAAATGTAGCCGGCCAGACATAAAGGAAGAAATTTATAAATTAATACATCACTAGGGAACAGAGGATGTAGTGTGAGGCTAGTGTGGGTTTTAGCACACATAGGTATTGCTGGCAACGAGTTGGCAGACCAAGAATTGAAGAACAAGTAAAAACAATATAAAAGCAGGACTGGGAAGGTCGGAGATCAAGAGCCAAAAAAGGAAACTATAAACGAAGAATGGAAGACAACATGGAAGGAAAGTAGAAAAGGCAGACACGCGTTCAAACTGCTGAATGAACCAACGAGGACGTGCCAGGTCAGAGAAGAATTACAGATACCTTCGAACAAAAAACTGTGGCGTCTCCGTCTCGGTGCAGCATACTTTATGATAGAAGAACCACACTGCCAAGAATGCCAGGAAGAGAATGACATAGACCACTACCTGATCCACTGTAAAAAGTATGACCAACAAAGACTTGAATTAAAAACTTACTATAGAAATCACAATATAGACTTAACAGGTGAAAAGGTTTTAAGTATAGATGCCCCAAGAGATGCCCAATCAATACTTAAAAGATATATACATAAAACAAAGGAAAACATATAAGGTTAGTACTTTTCAGGAAAAACATCCAACTAAATAAAAATTAAACAGCAAGAACTAACAAAGCATTAACAAAAAACTAACTACTCATAGGACAAGGAAAGACAACGAGGTATAGAAAAAAATAGGACAACAACTCAAAAAGAACAAATGCCAATACAAATTAAAACCAAGTGTAAAGGACAATAGTTATCTATAAACAACACAAAAGAGAAAATAAAATGGACAAATACTAATATAAATAAAAATCAGCAACCGCAAAAGACAATAGATATTTAAATTGAATACAAAATTAGAAAATAAAATGACACTAAATACCCCAATTATAACCAACTTTCAGGTTGAACAGGGTAGACCAAGATGGAATGAGAAGAGGCAAGAATGGAAAGATGATAAGAGCCCGCTCTCCACCCATCAAAGCATCAATTCAACAACAACAACATTAAACGAGGTGCGCCTCGACAAAATAAGGCAACATTTAAGTTTTGTTTTTGTTTTTTTATTTGGTCATTTAAAAAAAAAGAAACTAGCTCAGAGCTAAACAATACACCAGAACGAAAGATCTTCTTTATTTAGCCATGTGTCCTAATATAACAGGCTTTATCCGTATGTCTAGGTTGAATAATATAACAGGCTTTATCCGTATGTCTAGGTTGAATAGGTCGTGTCTCACCGAAAAGAGAAACTTTTATGTTGAAAATACAGCTCAACATAATCACTATGTCTTTTATATTTCAAGTATGAATGACAGAAAATAATAATCATTTTTTTTAACAAGAAATAATGTATATATGTTTGAAAAGAACGTGCTACGAAAAACAGGATTAAGAACGTTAAAAAAAGGATGAGAAATGGTTAAGTACATGGGAGCATTAGGCGAAATATTAGTCTTAAGGGTCCTACGGGCATCGTGGTGCAACAAGACCATACCAAAGGGATTGACAATCGACAATGTGGAAACCATAGAGGCATATCCCTTCTCAGTGTCCCTGGTAAAATCTACTCTAGAATCCTAGAGCAGAGACTCCGACGCTTAGCTGGGCCACAATTGGATTAGCTCCAGTGCAAATTCAGAGCTAACCGAACTGCTCAAGACCTAATCTTCACACTCAGACAGCTGAGTGAAAAGGCCCTTGAGTATAAGAGAGAGATCCATCTTTGTTTCATAGATCTGGAAAATGCGTTTGACAGGGTCCCCTGGAGCAAACTTTGGGACTGTTTGGCAAGGAAGAACATTCCAGCACCTCTGATTCATGCTATAATGATTCTACAAGTCTTGCAGAAATTATGTGAGGACAGCAAATCATAAGTCAGAAGAGTTCAGGACCACCACTGGTGTAAGACAAGGTGATATTCTGTCACCTTATCTTTTCATACTCCTCATGGACGATGTCATCAAGGCATGTAAGGAGAGAACAAGAAAGTATTCAGTGGGGTACTGGAAGATGAGACAGGTCTGTATTTCAGAGCTGGCATTTGCTGATGATGTTACCCTGATTGCTAAATCAGAGGCACCTCTCCAATCCAACCTGCAAGTCTGGAAGGAAGAGCTGGAGAAGAGAAAGATGGTCAAAAGCAGCTCTAAAACAAAATCCATGGTGATATCACAAGAAGAAAGAAGACATCAGATTAAGCTGGGAGAACAGGTCCTGGAGCAGGTCGACCACTTTAAATACCTCGGACCTATTATAGACCGAAAGGGAGGCATCTAAGAAGAGTTGGCCACTCGAAAAGCAGCAGCTGGGAGACTTTTTTAGGCCATAAATCGAGGATTCCTCAGCAAGAGAGAGGTTGGTAAGAAAACGAAGATGGCTGTATGCCACTCCACCTATTTTCCAGTCTTGACATATGGATGCGAGTCATGGGCAATGACTACAACCCACAAAAGCCAGATCCAATCCTCAGAAATGAGGTATCTGAGGAAGGTGGTTGAAGTAACAAGAAGAGACATGGTCCGCAACCAGACGATACGTCAAGGCCTAAAATCCCACCCCCTGCAGACCTAAGTAGAACAGTCCCAACTAAGATGGTTTGGCCATGTCTGCAGAATGGGAGAAGATCGGCTACCACGACAAGCATGGTAAACAAAGAGCCATGGATCCAGACTCCCAGGACTACCCAGAGTCCGCTGGGAGGACAACATTAGACAATCTTTGAAGGACCGAGGACTAGAATGGAACCAGGCCAGGAAGAAGACAGCCGATAGGATAGTGTGGCGCTCTCTCTTCCAAACCTCTACACCTCACGGTAGAAGGGGAACGACTAAGTAAGTAAGTAAAAAAGGATGAGTTAGGCTATTCTTTCTTGGTGCTCCATGTTGGAAAGGAAAATGTGTCTTATTAATTTCTTTCTTGCTAAAACTCGGAAGCAGAATAAAATTGCTTTTGCGATTCCATCATAAGAAATACGAGTATTTTAGAAAAACTCGGAAGGAAATTGAAAAGCAAAAGTGAAATCGCTCTTCTGGTGGAACCATAAGGAATAACAGTATTTTGTGCGGCTTGCAATTGCAATTACTGTAAACAAGGCACGAGGATAGTGACTATAAGTGGTAGTCATTATCTTAAATGAAAATTTATTTATAATATCAAAATATTATAGTTTGATATGGATATTTCATAAGTTTTCTCAACAGTTACTAGGAAAAGATCCGGGCAACGCCGGGTCCTTATAGCTAGTTGCATATAAAAGCCAAAAATCATGTTTACACTATGTCTATTAAGTGTGCAATTGCGCTAGCTCTTAAAAGAAATGTATTGTAAAATTACAAATACTTTATTGCTAAAAAATGCTAATCTTCATCATCTGAGACAAAATCTATCGGAAGAAGAAGGCACGTTCTAATAAATCTTCTTCTTCTTTGATCCGTAGCCGCCGACCGTCAAAGCAGTCAGTGGCCATCACGCCTAGTGGCGTCTTGTAGGGCAACAACAAATTTATTCCACTTTGCTCGGTCGGTGGCCATCCTTCGTACAGTGCCCCAACTCTGGTTCATTCTTTGCATCTCAGCCTCCACAATCCTCCGCCAAGTTGTTTTTGGTCGGCCTCTCTTTCGCCCTCCCCCAGGGGTCCAAAGCATAGCTGTTCTTGTGATGGCATCTTGATCTCTTCTGAGGACATGGCCAACCCAGCTCCAGCGACTGCCAGCTATGTTGGTGTGTATGTCCTCTTGCTTGCTCCGAGTAAGCAGATCTTGGTTGGTGATGGTATTCGGCCAAAAGATTCGGTGAATTTTTCTTAGGCATGTTGTGTGAAAAGAGGACAATTTCGACATTTCCTTCTCTGTAACTCTTCAGCTTTCCGCACCATAGAGAAGCACAGAAAGCACACAGCTCTGATATAATCTTAATTTTGTGCTTGTGCTGTATTGAGAGGACTTCCAGATGTTGTTTAGGCTAAAAAAGGCTGTTCTTGCTTTGTTCATTCTGTTGTTGATGACTTTGCTTGCCGTCTGGTGTTACTATGCATCCTAGGTATGTGAAGGTGTCTGTCTGTACCAGTTGCTAATTCCTTACTGATATGGGCTCAGTGTTGCTCACATTGAGCGTCATGACCTCTGACTTCTTTAAATTGATGTTCAAGCCCACCTGCTGGCTATACTTATTAAGTCTATCCGTTTTTTCCTGGATGTGTTGATGTGAATGTGTTAGTAGTGCAATGTCATCTGCATATTCCAGATCTCCCAATGTAGAAAATGTTGTCCATCTTATTCCTCTTGGACTTCCCTCTGTTGTCTGGCACATCACCCAGTCTATGACTGTTAAAAATAGAGTGGTTGATAATGTAAAGCTGTCTTTGCCATTCTGAGCACTGCTCTATAATGTTCCTGAGAGTAAATATATGATCTACACATCTTCTGTTCTTTCTAAATCCTTTTTAAATGTACAAAGCAAGAACAGCCTTTTATAGTCTAAACAACATCTGGAAGTCCTCTCAGTACAGCTCAAGCACAAAATTAAGATTATATCAGAGCTGTGTGCTTTATGTGCTTCTCTATGGTGCGGAATGCTGGAGAGTAACATAGAAGGAAATGTCGAAATTGTCCTCTTTTCACACAATGTGCCTAAGAAAAATTCACCGAATCTTTTGGCCGAATACCATCACCAACCAAGATCTGCTTACTCGGAGCAAGCAAGAGGACATGCACACCATCATAGCTGGCAGACGCTAGAGTTGGTTTGGCCATGTCCTCAGAAGAGACCCCGATGCCGTCACAAGAACAGCAATGCTATGGACCCCTGAAGGAAAACGAAAGAGAGGCCGACCAAAAACAACTTGGCGGAGGATTGTGGAGGCTGAGATGCAAAGAATGAACCAGAGTTGGGGCACTGTACGAAGGATGGCCACCGACCGAGCAAAGTGGAATCAATTTGTTGCTGCCCTACAAGACGCCATTAGGCGTGATGGCCACTGACTGCTTTGACGGTCGGCGGCTAAGAATCAAAGAAGAAGAAGTTTAAGGCCGGCTCTGACTGAAAAAGCTATCTCTCAACCCAACCACCATATATCTCTCGTCCCAATCAAAAGCTGTCTCTCACCACAGCCACTAGTTGTCTCTCAACCGAACCACCAGCTATCTCTCAACCGAACCACCAGCTATCTCTCAACCCCAACCACCAGCATTTTCTCAACCAGACCACCAGCTGTCTCTCATCTCAACCACCAGCTGTCTCTCAACCCAACCACCAGCTGTCTCTCAACCCAACTACCAGCTGTCTCTCAACCCAACCACCAGCTATCTCTCAACCCAACCACCAGCAGTCCACCCCCTAAACGTACTTTACGGTTCACGAGACGTTTGAGTTACGCTGAATCTTTGCATTGCAACCGAAAAAACAACTCAAAAATAACTTTCCAGGTGAAATATTTTCTAGAGCTGAAACTACGGTACGTCTAGGGCGTAAAGTTCTGGTGAACTTTAAACTCTGCTGCACTTTAAGGTTGTTCCGTCTAGTTCCAGTGGGTCTGTGGAAAGACACACAAAAAACACGGCTACAGCTCCATCGGTCATGTCGTAAAAGGCGAATAATGTGAAGTTATGCTTGAGGCTCAGTGGCATACTAAGGGGGTACGAGTAGGGAGGTTCACCCCGGGTGACAGCCAGGAAGAGGGTGCCGACGGACACCATTATGATAGTATTCACTGTTTAAAATATACTTGCAAGTTTGTTTTTTTTAATGGAGGGAGGTTGCGAAAGATACGATCCGCCCCGAGTGCCAAATACTTTTGTGACGCCTCTGCTGAAGCTGACAACCTTTACCATGTAGAACAAATTCCTACAGAAACAGCAGCTGGAAGAGTATGTGATTTGAAGTGTGCGCTTTCTCGCGCGAATTGTTAAAACATGGTGTAATAGCTGCTACCCGACAAATAAGTTTTATTTATTCATTTTTTTTATTTCCAGAAACACAATAAATAAAAGACGGTGGGAGGGTCATCTGCAGCGGTGGAGTATTGCTCCATTAATGGAAAAAAAAGGAGATGGTGATTATGATGGTGATGATGATGGTGATAATGATGATGGTGATTGTGATAGTGATGACGATGATGATGATGACGGCGATGATGATAATGATAGTGATGGTGATGATGTTGAGATGATGATGGTGATGATGATGATGATGGTGACTTTAGTGATGATGATTATGATGTTGGTGGTGATGACGATGATGTTGATGATGTTGGTGATGATGTTGATGATGATGATGACGGCGATGATGATGTTGGTGGTGATGATGATGATGTTGATGATTTTGGTGATGATGATGATGATGATGATGATGACGGCGATGATGATAATGATGGTGATGATGATAATGGTGATGATGTTGATGATGATAATGTTGATGATTATGATGAAAATGATGGTGATGTTGAAGATTGTGATGATGATGGTGGTGATGATGATCATGATGATGATGATGGTGATGATGATGGTGATGATGATGGTGGTGATAATGGTAATGATCATGGTGATGGTGCTGAAATAATTGAGTTGCTTGCTACTTCTGTAGAAGCTCCGATTCCAAACAGTAATTAAAACAATATCTGCCACAGCGACGTACTGGGTTATTAAGAAGTCACACTTTTTTTACATTTTTATTTCCTCGCTGGTATCTAATAGATACATATGGAACTGTCACGAGAGGTTAATTAGTGTTGATGATAGTTAGATAATAAGATGTATCAGATGATACAAAGGATACCATTGCCAGATAAGAGTTCTGGTCTTATAAGAAATACCCCAGTCTCAGAAATGAGCACTGGTGTATGGTTGTCATATGTATAGTCAGACTATAAAGTTATCTGGCCCAGATGGTAATATGAAGTACCAGATACTTAGTCGCCTCCTCTCAGCAACTATCCTATGTTATGTTATGTCTAGGGAAATTAATAAAAGAAAGTAATCTCAAAAAAAAAAACTGTAATGAGTTACTCAAGTCTTGGATACAATTAATAAATGTATTATATGTACATTAATCTCTTCTTTTCTCTTTTGGAATAAGAAGTATGGTATGCAATACAAATGATAATGAAATTTACAAAAGAAATGTGTAATGCACACAATTAAGTTCTACATACAGAGTGTCAATGACTCCTTTCTCTTGGGAATTATCACTTTATAATAAAATGTCCTTTAAATTAAAATGTCACTTATACATCTAACTCTCACTGTTCCTTGTCTTGAACTAGTAGTTTTTTAATCACTGTTCTTAAACAGATTTGAGGTTCCAAATCATTCATTGGTTTAATTCAAAAAATGTACACCACATAATGTCGTTTTCCCTCCAAGAATTTCACAATATGATTCTACTCACAACATGTTTTAAACATTCAATAATATAATATTATTTAAATATTTAACAATTAAGTTAATCTTACCCTCAATTCAGAATACACAGGGTATCTAAAGGCGTGGCAGGTTGCACACACACGTGGATGGCCAAGGTGCTTGGTGGCGAGCTCTGTCTTCTGTGTTTTGAATCACTGATAGCAATAGAGATGCTCATTTAATCTGTTATGTGCGGTTTCTTGATGAAAAAAAAACGAAATGGTGGAAGATCTTTTCTGTAAGGACATAAATGTAGGTACGACAGGAAAAGATTTATTTGAAATTGTGGACAATAAAATAGACTGGGTGTGTGTACCGATGGTGCTCGTTCAATGTCGGGCTGTTACAGTGGCCTACAAGCCCTCATCCGCGGCAAAGCTCTCCTGTTTAAAAAAATTTAGGCTAAATGTCGAAACATCGCTAGAGGTTTTACCAGTTATCCCACAGGGGAGCCGCAGAAAGAATGTAGTTGGTCAGGGGAGCCATGGAACTCAAAAAGGTTGAAAACCGCTGACCTAAGATATCGAGCCCATCGCTTTCGCGACAGGAACGGACGTCAAAACAACGAGAAATTAATCACATATGGCTAATAAGTTTTATTTTTACTCTTTTTTCCGGAAACATAATAAAGAAAAAAAAAAAAAAGTCTAAAGGATGATGGTGTAATTTGGTTTTAAGGACTATCTTCATTGCACAATTATCAGTGCTCCGATCTCCTCCCTTAGATCACACACGGTTAATCTCATTTCAGTGCGCGAACTCCGTAGCACCGGCGAGAATGGTTGTTCGTCCATCACGGGTGATGAAGACCACTCTGTTCATTCAATTATTTAAGAATATGTTAGGTTAGTCTATGGGTACGAAGGTGACTGAAGAGCCCGATGCGGGCCTGGAAAGATCTTGGACAGTGTGGGCAGGGAATGTTTGCTTCATGTGAAGGTTTTATTTCACGGTCCTTTCTAGCTTGTCTCCGCTGTTCCGCTGCTGCTCTTCTGGATGATTCGCATGCTGCTGCACCTTTACGAAGAGATGTGCGCCAAGCAGTTCGGTCTTGCGCAGCAGCTTCCCATGTGTCTGGGTTTATGTCAAAGGTTTTCAATGACGTCTTTAACGTGTCTTTGAAGCGCTTCTTTTGGCCACCATGGGAGCGTTTACCCTTCTGCATCTCACCATAAAAGAGTATCTTTGGCAGTCGATGGTCTGACATGCGGACTACATGACCTGCCCAGCGAATTTGTGACTGCATCAGAATAGTATCAATACTAGGGATACCAGCTCTGTCAAGAACGGCGGTATCCGGGATCTTGTCTTGCCATTTGATGTTCATTATCTTCCTGAGACAGACTGTATGGAAGTGGTTTAGCTTCTTTACGTGGCGCCTGTATACAGTCCATGTTTCACATGCATATAGCAGCACTGGAAGCACCGCAGCTCTGTATACATTCAGCTTTGTCTGTAGACTAATGCCACTTCGATGCCAAACGTTGGTGTATAGTCTGCCAAATGTGCTGCTGGCTTTGGAGATCCTGGTGTTCACCTCATCATCAATGACAATGTTCTGGGATAGTGTGCTACCAAGGTATGTGAATCTGTTCACAACATTCAGTTTCTCACCATTAACCTTGATGACTGGCTCAGTATAAACTGTGCCAGGAGCTGGTTGGTACATGATTTCTGTTTTCTTCGTGTTGATGGTAAGCCCAAAGTTGGCGCAGGCTTCGGAGAATCTATCCACACTATGCTGCAGATCAGCCTCTGAGAAGGAATTGAGGGCACAATCATCAGCAAACAGAAGATCTCTGATGGTGTGTGATTTGACCTTGGTTTTTGCTTGAAGCCTCCTAAGCTATATTTTAACATAAACTTCTACAACCTTCCATTCATGAGTTTAAACAATTTTCCATCAATGCGATAACTAATGTCGATTCCTGTGTCCCCGTCTCTAAAAGCATCAGTCAGCATAGCAGAAAACATGATACTGAACATAGTCGGTGCAAGTACGCACCCTTGTTTAACTCCATTTGAGACGGGGAAAGGCTCTGATAGCTCACCGTTTTCCTGAACTCTAGCCTGCATTCCATCATGCAGTTGCTGCACTATTGTGATAAATTTCTTTGGGCAGCCGTATTTTGCCATGATCTTCCATAGACCCTCTCTACTGACCGTGTCGAACGCATTTGTCAAGTCGATGAAAGCTGTGTACAGGTCACAGTGCTGTTCTTGGCATTTTTCTTGTAGCTGTCTTGCAGCGAACACCATATCTGTGGTTCCACGTTCTTTCCGGAATCCACACTGACTTTCAGGTAAAAGACCTTTGTCAAGATGAGCCGTAAGGCGATTCAAAAGGATTCTGGCGAATATCTTCCCAGCGATTGATAAAAGAGAGATGCCTCGATGATTGTTGCAGTCTTGGCGAGAATACCAGTGTGTGTATACAGGAATCAAATATTCTATAAATATGTTTGTGGTGGTAAGGTTTCTAACTTTTTTTTAAATTTTGCCAGGACAGCGGCCTAATAGGCCTACTCTTTACGGTTTCCAACTGCCGTGAAATTTTTAACGTGCGCAACTTGCACACGGGACCTCCTATTTTTTCACCCTTATCCGATAAAGCTAGGCATCCTATCTCACTACCGAGGAGACCAGGCGGGGGGGGGGGGGGGCGGGGCTGGGGGGGGGGGGTATGCCATCATTAGGACCACTGGTTCTGAAAAAAAAATTCCCATAAATTATATTCCCACATATGGGAATCGAACCTGCTACCTCTAGAATTCGAGGCGGACGCCATACCTCTTAGCCATTACCGGATGTTACAATAGACAGAAAAAATGACTGCCAGCTGGGAAGTCGTGTGCTGAATGGGCTGGATCTCACGTTCATCTGTGATGTTAACGTGACATAGCATTTTATGTAGTACAATAGCAGATAGGGGCTGAGGGGAAGGACGGTGAACTGGACGCAGCCATATTGTAACTCCGTGTGGTGTGCTTGCATGTAGTGCGGTGTGTTTGCACGTAACATAAATTTCGTGAGCATGGTTTATTATGGAATTAGAAATTTCTGGCGTGATATATCATAATTGTAACCTATAAGATGTTGAATTTGATATTTTTAGTTCATTTTAGCTGGATTTTATTTAATTTAATAGTGGGTGTTTTGCAGTGTGTCGAAGCGATACGGTTACTTATCCGTATAGATAACGTTCGGGCTAAATGGCAGACCTTGCTCTAGTATCCTTCTCCTTTACCGCAGATAGGTCTCAATATTTTGACATGTGTTTCACATGATATTATTTCGATAAGAGTGATGAAAGAATAACTGAAAACAAGAGGGTGACTTTCCAACCACCACATATACATACATATGTACACACATTAACGATTATTGAAAGGTGCACATATTAACGATTATTAAACCTAGCTGCTGAGTTACGCACACTGCGTTTCAAATAGCGTCATCAGCTAGCGGAAATGAGCTCTAAGATTTGTCCTGTTATCATTTGTCACATCTCGTGACCTTCCTTACTTAGGTTAAGTTAAAGATGGCAGGCCTACCACACCTGGCGTATAAAATGTAGGTCACAGTCACATATGGCATTCTTTCTCACAAATATTGGACAAGCTTATAGCTTACTTTAGGCACATCCTATTTAAATCGTAGATTCTAACCTTCAGAAAGGTTAAACATTTTTTTTTTCCCGTATACAAATAATACTTTACAACAGCGTTTGATAAAATGAACAATATTTTAATGCAACAACTATTTGTTAATGTAAGTTTAGAACCTAGATCTTGAGTGACATATAGAGCCAATCCTAACATACGGAAGTGAGTCGTAGACAATTAGTAAAGGGGTCGATTTAAACGTCACGCAATTTTTGATATTTTTAACCCCCTCCCACCTTGTCACATTTCGGCACAAAAACCCAGACCCCACTTATGTGGCGTCATAAATCCCCCACCCCCCCCCCCCTTCCCCCCCCCCCCTCTTTTTTTTTTTTTTTTTGTTTTTGGTAGTACTTAAAAAAAAAATTAATCGAATGTAAATTAATAAACTAATGCAGAGAAAATTGCAATCTTTTAAATAAAATAATGCTTAATCAATCACGTATTTTCCAAAGACTGCTTTGTAGGTTAAAAGTAGCTAAATATATTTAAAATATCCGCAATTTTGGCTTAATTTAATTTCAGACAATAAATACACAATTAAATGTAAATACACCAATAACTTCCCTTCTTACTTATGTCAAAGTTTCAAAAATAATGTTAAACTTGGAGAGCAAATCCGCACAAATTCAAATGTTTCAAAAACTTGTCTTTTCAGTGAATTATTGCTCTTTGTTTTATATATATATACGAGTATATATAAAAGGAACTCCCTGATTGAATCGGCACATCATTGTTCGCCATCCGACACCCGCGCTTTCATTTCTTTGATAATTATGTCCCTACTTTAACGAAGAGCGCCCGATTGGCTAAGTTGTTTGAGGGCTTCTCTCTTACGACTAAGTTACTAGGTTCCGGGATCGAAGCCTGGTGGTGTCACGCTCCAGTCTTCCCAGTTATAAATTGGTACCTGACTCTGCTATTGATTTAGGTAAGGCAAAAGGTAGCGAGGAAGAACACTGGTAACCCCGCCTGATTTAAAAAAAAACTGGACCTTGTACAGTGAAGGAGCCGCGGTAGCGCTGTGGTTAGTGCACTGGCTTCCTAGCTCGGTGGTCCATGGTTCGATCCCCAGTTGAGATGGGATTTTTTAGACTGCAAACGGTTCTGGGGTCTACCCAGCCTCAAAAATTTGGTACCAGAGCAACTATGGAAAGGTTAAGGCGGCCTGCGTGATGTTGACCACTGTTATATAGTGTTCCTTTATATTCACAATGTTATATCGGCCATCAATGATATATATGCTGTTTTATTATTTATGTCAATGAGTACTGTTGGTGTTCTGTCACTGTGTAGACTGTTTTCAGATATGTGTGTACAGTTACTCACCACATCGTAACACACGTAGAAGTCATCGAATGTTAAACAACTGGTGACGTTTCGAACACTTTATTCACGACACAACACAGACGAGAGACAGTTTACATTGCATCGAATAGCATCAATACTCCAACAGGGACTGCGTCCACTGCAGTCATAAACATCACTGTTAATACGACCATCACTATCCATTATACTCAAAAGGGACTGCGTCCACTGCAGTCATAAACAACACTGTTAATACGGCCATTACTATCCATTATACTCAAAAGGGACTGCGTCCACTGCAGTCATAAACAACACTGTTAATACGGCCATTACTATCCATTATACTCAAAAGGGACTGCGTCCACTGCAGTCATAAACAACACTGTTAATATGGCCATTACTATCCATTATACTCAAAAGGGACTGCGTCCACTGCAGTCATAAACAACACTGTTAATATGGCCATTACTATCCATTATACTCAAAAGGGACTGCGTCCACTGCAGTCATAAACAACACTGTTAATATGGCCATTACTATCCATTATACTCAAAAGGGACTGCGTCCACTGCAGTCATAAACAACACACATCCATCTGCCGGATAATCACATATATCCCATAAGCATAAAAAATGCCGGTACCAAGAATATCCTCTGGTACACATCGAGAACATCGCTAAAAAAAAATCTCTTTCCCCTTCACTCGCTAGGAACACACTGTTACGAGCCCTATCGCTCAGTACAGTTCACAAAACACATCTCTCGGGTTAGCGAGCGACTGCTCAGTTCAAAACATTCCTAATCAAAATACATCTCACGCGGTAACTCGCCGCAGAGATGTTAGTAGTGATTACACGTTTTCTTCTTAGAACATACAAGTAAATACTAGATTGCACTTTTAAACAAATCAACAGCTGACTACCGCGCTGTTCAGGCGAGATAACAATAACCCGACCTGACAACAAGTCTTAATGATTAATTCCCTTCTTTTTTTATCATAAAAGATTAATATACCAAATATGACTTTAACATCTACACCGCCCCCCGGGAAAAAAAATGATTCTATCATTTTTTGAAAATTACATCGACAAAATAAGGGGGGTCGATAAAGATCTAATATCTAGTTACAAAAATCAACGTATGTAAAGTCATATTGTCCAACGAGAAAAGAAATATCATCATAACATGTAAAGTAACATATGAGGTATACAAAATAATCAACTAGCTAAGAAATATGATAGATTTCGAACCACATTAAACCCCTACTGTACAGACGAAGTAGGAAACATTCAATAGAAAATGAAAAGAAAAGATCAATCAAAAAGAAGAATGACCAACACTGAAAAACCAGCAATGACATCGGAATAGGAAAAAAAAAAAATCAATGACATCGCATGGTAGCGATTAAGATCAACCATTCCTTACCTATCAAATAAATACAGCTATTACCATTAGCTGCATTATATGAAGTCATATAATAAACTTAACAATACAAAATACAAGTATAATTGTCGAAAGAAGGAAAAGTATACAATTAGCATCAAGTGAAACGCAGATGAAATAAGGAAGCGTACACAAGATCTGAATCCATACCGAAAAGTCGATAGAAGAAACGGCATGAAATAAAGAACGATCAGCAAAGATATGCATTTAGAGAAAGATGGCAGTAATGCATCCTAATTACAATCTAATCAACAATGTATTGACTAAATAAATACAATCATAACAGGACAGCTAGCTAAACAAAGTATAATAGTAAATCTAGCCAAGTTATAAAATTTATTTATAACTAAAATGAATTATCATAGATATCATTAACATAAGATCAATAATAACGCCATTATAAATAAATTACAACTAACGCACAATGAAGTGCTAGGTAAAGAAAAAAAAAGAAAAAATCTCCTAATATCAGAGAAATCATCTTTTACATGTACCGTCACCACTAAACAATATTACTCCCCTAGCGCACAATCGAGCGTTGGGCACAGAAAAAAAAAATTCAATGTCAGGGGAAAAAAAAGTACAATACAAAAATATTTCGTAACAATTAAGTTTCATAAAAATAGTATTGTTTTTTTATAAGTAGTTTACCGCTATCATTAATAGATCAAAAATGCAATCAGGTTTAATAAAGAAAAAAAAATACATGTAATCTCTAACACAAAAAAAACAAAAAAACCGATCCTTAAGTAAACGCACAATACGCGAATACTAGTTTAAATCAAATTCGACACCGAAAAACACATGGAAAAAAATATACCCTGTTATCTGCATAACAACTTGCACATATATAAGCATAATATAATGTATTTTGACTTAATGCCTTTAAGTTACTTTAGGCTGATAATTACGTTCAGCTGAGCTATTAATGTTCTTTAGCTGTAAACTTGTGCGTTTCTCAACTTAATAGCAATACACTATAAAGAAATCTACAATCTCCTGATACAATGAAATACGAAAATGTTCTATAAAAAATTATGTTATGGTTTCAAAAAATATCCATACTGTTGAATGAAAATGTTGAATTTTTAACTGGTAAGAAGATCAAATTATATAAATTCATAAGTATCATGCTCTAAAAAAAAAAAATCAGTGTTTCACAATCTGTTTCTAAAATTACATAATCAACTCTGATACATACAAATTATGTTCCAAAATTACATTACAGAACATAACAGTTAATTAACACAATCTCTGTATGTGCTAATATCTTAATTAGACATGACATCCAAAATACAAGAAAGAAGTCTAAATTCAGTGAACAAAAATACTTAGGAACCCTCGTAGCTAATGAGTTTGTGCATAGGGCTGGCAAACTCATTATGCATAGTAAATTGTACTAGCAATCACTGTTGCAAAAGCACGTTAATATTTAATGAATCTTCACTATGACTCCAAACCTCTGAACGTAACGCTAAGGTCAAACACAAATGGCATAGATCGGTCAAAGGACATTGACTGGAGTGTAAATACCAACAGTCCACTAATTCATCAAACAATAAAGACAAGTTACTACAGACCGATACGCTACACCAGATTCCAATAATAATACGTGCATCATGTCTATCGAAATCACCATAGAGTAAAAATAGCATGCAATGCACTGGCGCGTAATCAAAAACACAGTCACACGGAAAAGATATGGGCATGCAATAGTGCATAATTATGAACATACACATTATTTGATGCAACGCCATATAATGCCCCATACTATACAATACAATAATACATTATTCATACAGTAATATTTTATCCAAAAAATTAAATATAAACAATTTCCGCGGTGTAGAAACTCGGTGTAGAAATCATCCATTAATTTGAAAGGGCAACTCCGTATAATATGGATTCTACAAGCTGTCTGACTTCACCTCATTAATCACAAAGGCGTAAGGTAGTATCCATTTTTCTCATCTCATGCGACACATGAGCGCTGACCTTTAACGCAAAGCCGTCGCTGTGAAAAAATACAAATGAAAATTTTCACTGTAGTTACTTGTAAAATTTAATGTGGCAAGACGAAAGTTAATGCCACTTTTACCATCACCCGTGGTTGTGAGAATCTCCGGCCCCCTCATGGCTGTCAATAAACCTTCCTTCCCCGCTTGTGAACAACAAGGAATGCTCAGGGAGAAGCTGACAGTCAGTCAAGGGCGTTGTCGCTGTAGGCTGAAATAAAGTTTTACACCCAAGGTAGCGAAAACAAGTAGTAGTATTAGAAAGACTACCAATCTTATTATTACCTTTATTAATAATAACCTTAGGTTTTTGTTGGGCACAATTAGCATGCGATCTTCTATTATAATTGGAAGCATTATTATTTCTCTTTTGATAAAAATATCTGCCCGATGGCTCTTGTTGTCTTGTAGAAAAATTATCATATGATCGATAATCTCTATAGTAGTTATTTCCACTAGAATTTTTAAAATCCTTAGAACCAGAATTTTGATATCTGTTAGCCTTTCTTTGATTTCTTGGCAAAGAAGAATTACAATTTTGTACACTCCTTTGATACTGTTCGAGATCTGGATTATCTTTCCTAACAACACTGTTTCTAATCTTTTCTGTGGTGATATACTTTAACACCTTGATCAGGAATAGGAATAATAGAATCATTGTGGTTACCAACACACTTAGTATTATTTCGGGCACAAGTACGACTAACTTTGTCATTAGTTATGACTTTATGGGAATTTCCACTAGTAGATTTATGGTTGGTATTATAATTTTTGCCTTGAAATTTCTCACAGTTTTTCTTGTTATCTACAGTACCGACTGTACCAGTAGAATTTCTTTTGTTGGCATGTCGCCAAGAATCAGTAATATTAGCATCACTGGTGCGTGAAAAATTGTATTTTCCGCGCAGGGATTTTCGACTACTATGTTTACTGTTAGTGTTTGCGCCGAGTGTCTGTTGCTGACTCGGTGCCTTTAAGACATGTTGATAATCAACTTTCTGTCTACCACTGTCAACATTGAAAGGAGACAACACTTTGCAGTCTAAAATAATATCTACCAATCTATTCACCCTGTTTCTTAATTCACTGATCTCCACCTTTTGAAGTGAAATCTCTTCACCCAATTTGTTGTTTAAATTCTCAAGTGTCAACCTTTTGTCACTTTCCTCCACCAGTAAATTCTCGACCTTAATCATTTTCTCCTTCTCAGCCATTAACATTTCTAATGTCTCTTCTTCATCATTTCCCTTATCTACCTTTAGTTGCTGTGTTTCAACTTCATTATTCTCATTATTCATTAGCTCCTCAACTTCATTCGGAAATACAGTATACATCTCTTCTTCCATACAAGAATTCACTTTACTCAATAAATCAAGAAGCGTCTCTGTATAAGACCTATCACGGTCAATTGTCTCAGCTTCTAATTTTCCACACCTCTCTTTCTTTTCCTGAAGTTGCTGCTTGAGATTACTAACTTCTCCATATTTATAATCCACTTGAATTTCCAAATCTTTGATTTTGCTCAATGCAGAATCTAACGCTGCTTTCACTTTAGTAAGTTCTGTGTTTGATTCCTTTAAATCATCTGTAAGTCTCGATACTGTTTCCTGTAATTCGCTCTCTTTAGCAATATTTTCTAAGAAATTTTCCCTTTCCTGTAGTGCACTTCGCTTGATGACTTTCATACGCTCCTCCTCTTCTAAATGTTTTTTCTGGTCATGAAGAATATCATTATAAATTATGTCTTTTAACCCCTCATCTTGTAACTCCTGTTTGTGATTGTTAGGAATGTCGTTGTGAATTATATCGTGTATCACCTCCGTCATAAAATCGTGTTTAGACTCAGTATTCTTGTGCAAAAATACCCGAAGGTAATGCACCAAATCCGCCAAATGCCTAGCCATCATTAAGTGAGGAACGGAATGAAATGTATCCTCAGCAAAAAAACCTTAGGGCCCATGCCACATCTCAACCAAAAAACGGTCCATCACAAATCCTTCCAGCTGTGGGCCTCGCAATCTTTCACAATATTTACCTCCATCAAATATATATTGCAATATAGGATCCATATCCTCAGGATCTATCTCAGAATCCATAGTGGTTCAATCACCAATTCCACTATATATATTCACCACTTATAATTATTATCAGTTTATGTCCCTTAAAGTTTAGATAATTCCTTTTCCAGCTTACGAACTAAATATTTCTTCATAAGATTGAAAATATCTAACCATCTCTGTATACCATAATACCACAAGTTCTTGCGTATAGAACTTTTGTTACATCAGTATGAGAGATAAATTTATATCACTATGAAGTGTGTCAATATTATCACATAGCCTTAATCACATATGCATAAAGTCCTCCAATAAATCACAAACAACCAACATATGATATAAACAAAAAGAATAACAGTTACAAAGACAAGATACAAGAAAACAAACGAAAAAACGTTTGCAGAAATCAACTGAACAGTACAGCGGAACTAAAGCAAATAATGTTACATAGCATGTAATGATAACTGCAAATATTAACAAGACAAGAAACAGCACAGTGTATAAACGAAAATGTGTATAAAAAATGAAAGATAGGGAAAAGAGAAAGACACCGACAAACAAATTAATCAAAAAAACTAAGGAACAAAGAAAAATACAACAATAACAACAATGAAACGTTACGTCACACCTAAACAATAATTGTCCCAAGAGACAACTAGTGACCTAACCTACGGCAATGTTTGTATCCTTTTACCGGAATAATCGCTTAATTGAAACAAACTAACTCCTACAGAACCTTATGAAGCCCTGGGTAAACTGGGATGTTATCTTCATAATTCTACATGAAACACAAAATGTTCAACATAAAACACTTAATAGGACAATAATGCACAATTTCGGAAGGCTTTTTGACAGACATAAAGTGGTACAGTTTTCACAACAACAAAAACCCACTTATCTTGTCAACTGTAAATAATCCAGAACTTTCTGCCCGACAAAACGGTAGGTATCACACAGTCCGCTGATGAAAACAATACACCGCAGAAAGTCACTGGAGCTTGACCCCTCTCACTTCACGTACTGGATACAGAATGGTCTATGCTCGTACACCGCACAGGACAACTGGAACTGGAAACTGCCAAATCGTGTACATGAAGCACCCGTGTTGAACAACCGTAAATGCGAACTTGAAATCCTTCTGCAGTTGTAGATGGTTATTAATAATCCAAGTTCTAGTACGTAGATAAATGCGATCAACATCAGCAATCAATGTTAAATGTCTAATTTTAATTGGCCACGCCCACACAGGGCTATTAACGCGAATTTCATAGGTGTAAATTCCCGTTGAGACTGAAAACCACCAAATGTTATATAGTGTTCCTTTATATTCACAATGTTATATCGGCCATCAATGATATATATGCTGTTTTATTATTTATGTCAATGAGTACTGTTGGTGTTCTGTCACTGTGTAGACTGTTTTCAGATATGTGTGTACAGTTACTCACCACATCGTAACACACGTAGAAGTCATCGAATGTTAAACAACTGGTGACGTTTCGAACACTTTATTCACGACACAACACAGACGAGAGACAGTTTACATTGCATCGAATAGCATCAATACTCCAACAGGGACTGCGTCCACTGCAGTCATAAACATCACTGTTAATACGACCATCACTATCCATTATACTCAAAAGGGACTGCGTCCACTGCAGTCATAAACAACACTGTTAATACGGCCATTACTATCCATTATACTCAAAAGGGACTGCGTCCACTGCAGTCATAAACAACACTGTTAATACGGGCCATTACTATCCATTCTACTCCAAAGGGACTGCGTCCACTGCCGTTATAAACAACACTGTTAATATGGCCATTACTATATCCATTATTCTCAAAAGGGACTGCGTCCACTGCAGTCATAAACAACACTGTTAATATGGCCATTACTATCCATTATACTCAAAAGGGACTGCGTCCACTGCAGTCATAAACAACACTGTTAATATGGCCATTACTATCCATTATACTCAAAAGGGACTGCGTCCACTGCAGTCATAAACAACACACATCCATCTGCCGGATAATCACATATATCCCATAAGCATAAAAAATGCCGGTACCAAGAATATCCTCTGGTACACATCGAGAACATCGCTAAAAAAAAATCTCTTTCCCCTTCACTCGCTAGGAACACACTGTTACGAGCCCTATCGCTCAGTACAGTTCACAACACATCTCTCGGGTTAGCGAGCGACTGCTCAGTTCAAAACATTCCTAATCAAAATACATCTCACGCGGTAACTCGCCGCAGAGATGTTAGTAGTGATTACACGTTTTCTTCTTAGAACATACAAGTAAATACTAGATTGCACTTTTAAACAAATCAACAGCTGACTACCGCGCTGTTCAGGCGAGATAACAATAACCCGACTTGACAACAAGTCTTAATGATTAATTCCCTTCTTTTTTTATCATAAAAGATTAATATACCAAATATGACTTTAACAACCACATCACCCCTAGTGTGCCGATTGTCAAGAAAATATGGGCCTAACACCATATCCCAATATGCCTCTATGGGCGTGTAACGGGATCCTTGACCTTTGACCTTTTTGTATAGTGAAGTCTTCTAACACTTCATTCAGCTTCGGCAGTGTCTGCTGTGGGATTACCTTTTTTTTTTTACTTTAATGGAGGTATTCCCACTTTAGCTAATATTACATACAGTTATTAGATAAAATATACTGAGTCAATGCTGGTCACAACACGAATGATTAAAATGTACCAGACAAGGAAGCTGAGTACAAAGTTCCAGCTCTTTACAATAAGTGAAAGACTAAGATTTTTAACCCCAAAGATCTGAAACACCACAAATATACATGTGTTGTCGACTCGAGTCGATCGACTCTAACTCGATTTGAACGTAGGTCACCACAACGACTCGACTCGTGTTTTTTTATTTTTAAAATGGTGACTCGATTCGGGACTTGCCGGTTTTGGTGAACCAACTTTGCCGTCTTTATTATAACGCACTCTTACGGAGAAACCGAAAATGATTTTGTTTAAATCAATTAATAAAAGCAGTCAGTAAATGAAATACTGAAAATAGAGATTATTATGTTTCATTATTATTTGTTGTTTTTTATGTGATTGTACGAATAAAAGCGATAGTGACTATAAACAGTGTTTAATCATAAATGAGACAACTTGAAAACTACTGCTTGTCCATCAGACTCGACTTGAGACTTGCACAGAGACTGGAGACTCGACTTGAAACTTGTTTGAAAAGGCTTAAAGACAACTCTGCAAATATATAAACTTCTTGTCCGAGTTACATAAAAGTGGTTAAATCTAAAAGAAACGAAACTACCTTCTTGACCGGCCACAAATACGAAATATAACCATCTCGACAGACACGGATAACGGTTTCTTTTCCCCATTATGCCTGATGCCCGAGGAAACAAAACACTGATATCACTTGATATTTTGACAATAGAATACCAATCATTTTTTTTTTAATGCATAACAGATTCCAAATTCTTTCCCTGAAAACAACGGCCATCCTTTCATTGCAACGAAAGGTGGAAAAGTCAATATCTAAGTATCCTTGTACGTCAAATGTTCTAATTATAGCTCGCCACGAATCTGGAGCAGCGCAGGGAAAATACTCTCTGACGTCAGAGGTCGTGCGGGCTGCATCGACCATAAAATCATTACGGACTGCGCAATGTAGGCCAAAGTAACTTCACATATAAAAGTGAAAAGTCCAGTGGTGAAATAGATACAACGTACCTTTTTGCTCCGCAGTGAATATGTATAGTTAGGTGTTGTTTCGTACCGCTTAGGGTTAGGATTAAGGTTAGAATTAGGGTTAGGATTAAGGTTTGTGTTAGGGTTAGTGTTAACCATAATACTAACCCTAATCCTAACCCTAATCCTAACCCTAACTGCTACGAAACAACACCTAACTACATATATTCACTGCGGAGCAAAAAGGTACGAAAGATAGGAAATTACCGATACAACGATACAAGCTCCTATAGGACAGTGTAACAACAGGAGGCAATCTAATTATCAGAAGAGTTCCCTCTTCCCCCACCCACCCCTCGTCTGCTTAGTGTTTCGGCACTTATATGTCATTTACAGTAACAGCTTTAGGTATAGGCAACCCTAGGCTTTTGGTTTTGCCTAGTGCGTCGTGTTTTTAGGGGCCTTGCGCACACATATGTGCGTAGTGATACAACGGCATTTTTTTAAAAGGGGTCTCGCAAGTTCACTCTTGCCTAGAGCCTCACACAGCCTAAAACCCCACTCCTCTTTTACACTGTACTGGGGGCACTGGGAATTGAGCCTACCCCACCTTTGTTGTAACTTCCTCATTCACTCCTGGTTGCAACCATTCTGCCAGCTTGAGGAAGCTGTGAAAGTAATATTTTGGTTGTATATTAATTACTGTCCTAAATTCAATAACTCATTTCGGTTGTCCCACACCAACAACAAGGCCTTGTCCACAGTGTCACCTCGCCTTTTAAATGTTCCTGTTCTTAACTGTTCTTTCCAGCACAATTTTTCCCAGTAGATCATACACTGAGAAGGCCTCTAGACCGCTTGAACTTACTTCTACAGCTGTGACTTCTGCTTATATCAGCGTTTCTGAACCTTTTAGACGTCCCGCACCTCTTTACTGCACCTTAAGAAGCCTCGTACCCCTTTAAGGCATCTTAAGAAGTCTCGCACCCTTTTACATCATCTTGTTGAGCCTCACGCCCCTTTAAGGCATCTTAAGAAGTCTCGCCCTTTTACAGAATCTTAAGAAGCCTCACACCACTTTACAGCATCTTAAGAAGTCTCACACCCCTTTACAGCATCTTAAGAAGCCCCAGCCTCGTACCCATTTAAGGCATCTTAAGAAGTCTCGCACCCTTTTACATCATCTTGTTGAGCCTCACGCCCCTTTAAGGCATCTTAAGAAGTCTCGCCCTTTTACAGAATCTTAAGAAGCCTCACACCCCTTTAAAGCATCTTAAGAAGCTGTCGTGCTTAGATAGGTTTTAAAGTTATGTAAGGTCCCGCCTGAGTATAGGGGATGGAGATAATACGTGAGACGATGGTTTAAGGAGACGATCTGTCTCTGGACTGAGTAGTTTCTCTAGTCCAGCCTATCTATACGACTATAATTTAGTATAAGACAATCTTGCACCTCCCTATATTGAGAAATATAAGTTACCTAAACACTCACACACACACACACACAGCTATGTGACAAAAAGACACACAAACTAGAAAACTATGGTAAATTTGGGTATGGGTCTGACCAACACACACAAAGTTTAGTTCTTTTGTTGTCTATTATCATTAAACTTTACAACATCGAATATCTAAAAGAGAAAGATCAAATACATCAGAATTGCATGCATAGAAAAATAACAGAATACCTGTGCCCTCCCCTCCTTGAGAAGAAAATAACACAACAAGTTAATCACCCCAAAGGTTAAAGGTTAGCACTAGGTTACAGTATAGACAGTAAATAAAGAACACAGTTCCCACTAAACGTTATCCAATTAAAAATTAAACAATAATCAAACTGAGTGCAGATGATACAATGTTTCCTGTACTAAAATATTTCACTCTCTCTCTCTCTCTCTCTCTCTCTCTCTCTCTCTCTCTCTCTCTCTCTCTCTCTCTGTCATACGTGGCCACACAATCTCGCTTCTTACCCTATTCTTGGTGAAACAATCTGTTGGACGTAAAAATCCATGAATATGTATATAAGGTCCAGAGTATTTAGCGTCCGAATTGGGCCGCATTCCCTCCTTTCAATAATTAAATTTTAAGAGAGGAACGCCTAATTTGGTGGGTTTTTTCCTGGATAAACACTGAATCCTTGGATAGTTAATGCCGAGACTCTCTGAGATCTGGTGTTCACAGTAAACAGTAGGAAAACATCTGATTACTAAAAAAAAAACTGTTAATTATTGTTACTTGATGATGATGGTAAATCCTATCGGCTGGCTCTGGTGAGTGCCGATTCCGAAATAGCGTAACTCTTCTGGATAAAAAAATCCACATGGATACGACTATCAAAAGTCGGGAGAATTGTTATGTCTTTCACACCCCAGTGGGTTGATAAAATACAAAAAATATATATCTGGGTATTTGTAAGTCCAGTTAAAATTTACTATTAAAATGTTCGTTAGTCTCTGTGGCCGGTCCTGTTCACAACTGAACTTGGAGACGCGTAAGCCCAAAAGAAAACAACTTTAATCCCATCAGTAAAATGGAGAAAAGGCCCAAGATATAGACCAAAATAAAGCCAAATAAAAAAACCGCTGGTCGCCGTTGATGAGATCATACCTAAGGATAGAGGAACATTATGAAAAAATTACTGCTAATAATATCTACACATAAGCACACGTTGTCTCTAGTCTATTCCTATCTGGTCAGTTATTATTTAATTTATCTATACACGCACTTTAACAAATATCGTCTGTCGCTAAGTAGCTATTAGAGGGTCGGCGTCGGTTTGTTTAGTCGCATGATATTTAAACAACAGTCACTTACTAGATTACACAAAATGAAATAAACGTGAATTCTATTATCCTAATGTATTAATTAGTCAACTAAACCGTCTCTTTCTGTGTGATAGCGGGTGATTAAAATTAACATTACAACTGAAACATCTGGAATAAAAATAGCTACGCGTTATTTAATTCACTAGTTTTAACGCTAGAAAATCACAGTGAATTATAATGGTAAACTTAACACATTAAATCGCTTAAGCACAAATTTATATTTCCAGAAATCCAGAAAGAAAACACTACGAAACTATTTACACATCTATTCCTAGTTCTAGAAAACGTGTTTAGACTCTCCGAAAATTCTGAGCGACACTGATAAAAACTGATTTGGGAAAGACGCAGTTTATATACGATCATGTTATTATGATCTATAGAAGATGTGAATTTCACATTCTGTTTCCTAGCAGAGAAATCTGAAACTACGTTTCCCAGACAAAAGGTTTACGGTCGCTTCTGTCGGCCGTTGTTAACCGACAACACAGACTTAACCCGTGTAACGTGCTTCCGTCCGAGATTTTCCCTGTTTCTCGAAATCAAAGCGTTTATCTCCCCCTGAATGTACGAAAAGGGAGAGTAGCATGCCGGGGATAGATAAACACTGAATCCTTGGATAGTTAATGCCGAGACTCTCTGAGATCTGGTTTCACAGTAAACAGTAGGAAAACATCTGATTACTAAAAAAAAAACTGTTAATTATTGTTACTTGATGATGATGGTAAATCCTATCGGCTGGCTCTGGTGAGTGCCGATTCCGAAATAGCGTAACTCTTCTGGATAAAAAAATCCACATGGATACGACTATCAAAAGTCGGGAGAATTGTTATGTCTTTCACACCCCAGTGGGTTGATAAAATACAAAAAATATATATCTGGGTATTTGTAAGTCCAGTTAAAATTTACTATTAAAATGTTCGTTAGTCTCTGTGGCCGGTCCTGTTCACAACTGAACTTGGAGACGCGTAAGCCCAAAAGAAAACAACTTTAATCCCATCAGTAAAATGGAGAAAAGGCCCAAGATATAGACCAAAATAAAGCCAAATAAAAAAACCGCTGGTCGCCGTTGATGAGATCATACCTAAGGATAGAGGAACATTATGAAAAAATTACTGCTAATAATATCTACACATAAGCACACGTTGTCTCTAGTCTATTCCTATCTGGTCAGTTATTATTTAATTTATCTATACACGCACTTTAACAAATATCGTCTGTCGCTAAGTAGCTATTAGAGGGTCGGCGTCGGTTTGTTTAGTCGCATGATATTTAAACAACAGTCACTTACTAGATTACTCAAAATGAAATAAACGTGAATTCTATTCCGTCACTTATCCGTCGCGCCTATTGTATTAATTAGTCAACTAAACCGTCTCTTTCTGTGTGATAGCGGGTGATTAAAATTAACATTACAGCTGAAACATCTGGAATAAAAATAGCTACGCGTTATTTAATTCACTAGTTTTAACGCTAGAAAATCACAGTGAATTATAATGGTAAACTTAACACATTAAATCGCTTAAGCACAAATTTATATTGCCAGAAATCCAGAAAGAAAACATCACGAAACTATTAACACATCTATTCCTAATGGTTCTAGAAAACGTGTTTAGACTCTCCGAAAAATTCTGAGCGACACTGATAACTGATTTGGGAAAGACGCAGTTTATATACGATCATGTTATTATGATCTATAGAAGATGTGAATTTTCACATTCTGTTTCCTAGCAGAGAAATCTGAAACTACGTTTCCCCCCAGATAAAAGGTTAACGGTCACTCTGTTCGGCATTTTGCTAACCGACAACAGAGACTTAGACCGTGTAACGGGCTTCCGTCCGAGATTTTCCCTGTTTCTCGAGATCACAGAGTTATCTTTTCCCTGTATGTACGAACATCAAAGGATTAGCACCCCTTATAGAGAATCTTTGAAGGCCGTTACTCTTCCACGTGTTTTGCACGTGCGGGCTGTCAGTTATCGTAATATTGACAGATCAGCTCGCGTGAGAAACTTGCGTAAACGAACGTGGTTCGCCCCCTGCTATGAATGATAGGTTGCGAAAGTTGGTAAACAAACTCGTTTGTTATGGTCAAGTAAAAAGAGGCGTGGATTAAAAGGTGAGTCAGACAGGCGGAGAAATGCGTGACTTTGTTAGCGAATCTTGGGACGCTAACCGGAAAGCAAAGGCTGTCGGATGCTGTAGGCTAGATTTCCATTATACGTCACAGAAGCCTCGCACCCTTTACGGCATCTTAAGAACTCACACCCCTTTACAGCATCTTAAGAAGCCTCACGCCCCTTTACAGCGTCTTAAGAAGCCTCGCACCCTTTACGGCATCTTAAGAAGCCTCACACCCCTTTACAGAACCTTAAGAAGCCTCACACCCCTTTATCTTATAGCTAGCAAAACAAGCCAGAAGTGCTAAAGAGATAAGTGTTATTGACAGAATGTGACTAAAGTTCAGTATCTAATTCATGTTGTCAATGTTCAATTTTGTACAAATACATTTGAGTTCTGTGTTTTACATGTTGTTTATGATGCTTTCCATTCTAAAATATCTACGTGTTTCGCACCCCTGGAAGGTGAGCTTCACACCCCCAGGGGAAGAGGGAGGGTGCTTGTTGAGAAGCACTGGCTTATAAATATACAACAACGTACTTAAAAGAAACAAATAAACACATATAGGAGTTTTATTTCTTTTGTTTAACAGGTTTTGTTGATACATCAATGAACGAAGTAGCATATAGCAACAACCTATTTCACTCAACGAAAAACTTTTTGGAGATGTCAGGAATCTTGAGCTGACAACTGCCTTTATTAAAGTCATTAATGTGGAAGTCTGAGGGTGAACGAGGAAGAGGAAGAAGAATCTAGAACGGGGTTGCGAATTGTTCTAGACATATGTGGACATTGCTGGAGCACCGGCTGAAACTAAAGTACACAGCTGGAAAGAAAGAAAGAAAGAACGAAAGAAAGAAAGAAAGAAAGAAAGAAAGAAAGAAAGAAAGAAAGAAAGAAAGAAAGAAAGAAAGAAAGAAAGAAAGAAAGAAAGAAAGAAAGAACGAAAGAAAAAAAGGACAATCTCCCATTTTTCTTTCAATTAAATAATCTACGCACAGACAGAGCAGACGCTGATGTGGATGTGACAAGACGAAAACCCTTGGCGAAAACAGCCTTTCTGACACAAAATTACATGAGATGCACGCAACATGTGCTTAAGAAGTAGTAGTAATATTAGTGGTAGTGGTAATAGTAGTAGTAGTAGTAGGGGTTATAGTAGCAGAAGAGGTAGTAGTAGTAGCAGTGGTAGTGGTAATAGTAGTAGTGGTAGTAGTAGCAGTGGTAGAAGTCGGAGTTATAATAGCAGAAGAAGCGGTAGTAACAGTGCTGGTGATAATATTAGTAGTTGTAGTAATAGTAGTGGTAGTAGTAGGAGTTACAATAGTAGAAGAGGCAGTAGCAGCAGTGGTTCTGATGGTAATAGTAGTAGGTGTTATTATTAAGAGTTATAGTAGTAGTAGGAGGAGGAGGAGGATTATAGTAGTAGAAGAGGCTGTTCTAACAGTGATGGTGAAAATAATAGTAGTAGTGGTGGTAGCAGTAGTGGTAGTAAAGTAGTAGTAGTTGTTGTTGTTGTTGTTGTGGTAATAGTGGTAGTCATAATGTCATAACCCTCCACTCCCAAAGGAGCATAGGCCCCCAACAAACACATGCCAAGTCCTCCTGTCACGCGCCATCATCTCAAGTTCTTTCCATGTTCTCCTCATCATTTTCACCTCTGTTTCCAACTCTCTTCTCCATGTACTTCTTGGTCTTCCTCTGCCTCTCTTGCCCTGGGGGTTCCAGAACAAGGACTGCCTTGTAATGCTATCAACAGGTTTCCTCAGTGTGTGTCCTATCCATCGCCATCGTCTTCTTCTCATTTCTTGTTCCACTGGCATTTGTCTAGTTCTTGTCATTAGTTCCACGTTGGTAACCTTGTCATACCATTTTAATCCCTCTATTCTACGCAAGCACCCATTTATGAAAGTCTGTAGCTTTTTGGTTGTTGTCTTTGTTGTTCTCCATGTCTCAGAGCCATACAATAGGACTGACTTCACATTTGAGTTGAAGATTCTTATTTTTCGTGTTGGATCCTATTTCTCTTGATCTCCATATATTTCCCAATGCAATGAAAGCTCCTCTTGCCTTTTGTATTCTTATTTTGATATCGCTGTCTGTCCCTCCAACTTTGTCTATATTACTGCCAAGATATGTGTATGATTCTACATCTTGTATTGGTGTTTCTTCAAGTTCAACCCTGTTATCATTACCTGCATTTATTCGCATTATTTTTGTCTTTTCTCTGTGTATTTTCAGACCCAATTGCTGTGACCTCTCATCGAGTGTTTTCAATTTGTCCTGCATCTGATTACGGCTATGGGACAGAAGAGCCAAGTCATCAGCAAAATCCAGATCATCCAACTGCTTAGTCAGAGTCCACTGGATTCCATTTCTGTTGTGTGTTGCCGATGATCTCATAACCCAATCTATTGCCAGCAAGAAAAGAAATGGAGACAAGAGGCATCCCTGTCGCACTCCTGTTCTTATCCCAAACGGTTCTGTAAGCTGTCCTTCGTGAAGAACTCTGCATGTCATGTCTTCATATGTTTTCTTTATTAAATTAATGATCTTCAGGGGAACTCCATAATGCCTCAACAATTTCCAAAGTGATTCTCTGTCTACACTGTCAAATGCCTTTTCGTAGTCCACAAATCCGATGTATAGTGGTGAATTCCATTCCAGACTTTGTTCAACTATTATTCTCAAAGTGACTATCTGGTCTGTACATGATCTGTTTTGTCGAAAACCTGCTTGTTCATCTCTCAGTTTCTTGTCTATGGACTCTTTTAATCTCTCAAGGATAATCCTGTTTAATACTTTTCCTGGCACTGATAGTAACATAATTCCTCTATAATTTGTGCACTCTTGTAAATTTCCCTTCTTAGGCAACTTAACCAGATATCCTTCCTTCCATTCTGCTGGTATCTCTTCCATAGTGGTAGTAGTAGTAGTAATAATAATGGTAGGGGTAGCAGTAGGGGTTAAAGTAGTAGAAGAGGCAGTTGTAGCAGTGGTGATGGTAATAGTAGTAGTAGTAGTAGTAATAGTAGTGGTATTAGCAATAGTAGTTGTGGCGATAGTGGTATTAGTAGTAGTAGTAATAGAAGTAGTGGTAATAATAGTATTAGGAGAGGTAGGAAAAGTAGTAGGAGTAGAAGTATTAGCAGCAGCAGTAGCAGTAGTAGTAATAGTCGAAGTAGAAGTGGTAGTGATAGTAGCAGTAGTTGTTCTAGTAGTAGTAGAATTACTAGAATTGGCAGTAGTTGTAGTGTATGTGGTAGTAATAGTGGTACAAGCAGTCGTGGTAGGAGTATTCGTAGCAGTAATAGTAGTAGTAGTTGTTGTTGTTGTTGAAGAAGTAGTAGTAGTAATGGTAGTAGTAGTGCCGGTATAAGTGCAAGACGTAGAGTTAGCAGTGTTGATGGTGGTGGTAGCAGTGCTGGTGGTGGCGTTGGTAACAGCAGTAGTAGCAGCAGTGGCAGTAGAAGCTATGTTAGCGATTGAAGAAGAAAAAATATCATTTAAAACCTACCACGATGCTTCTAAACCACGCCTAAGTTGCCAGATTCGGGACAAACAGTACAGCTAAATACTAATTGTGAAAGTAGGCTATCTGTACATAGACTCCATACAACGACGGCTTATTTTCTACCTTCAGTAATTAAAGGTCTCCACCCATTTAGATCATGTCACAGCTTGAAAGAATATTAAAGAAACACACGACGTGAGGTGAGAATAAATAAGGCAGGAGTTAGGACAGAGACATATTTTGTGACTCCACCCTTTGAGGCAGTTAAATATAGAAGTATGCAGACATATACAAGCACGATATAGTTCCGTATGGATTCCGAGGAGACAAGAAAAAGGAACTACTGTACCGTAAGGCATGTCTTAAAACTCGACTATTATCAGACTATGCTTAGAGCTATCAAATACATCATTTAAAATATTACTACAGAAACCATATATATATATATATATATATATATATATATATATATATATATATATATATATATATATATATATATATATATATATATATATATATATATATATATATATATATATATATATATATATATATATATATATATATATATATATATATATATATATATTGCACCTTGTAGTTCCGGGGGTCTCTGAAGAGAAAAAAGGCATGTCGTCAAAGGCAACTAAATGAGGTCGTGCATAGGGCTGACATCATCATGTAAAAAAAAATAATTGCCACAGAAAGCACTGCTGCTAGAGGGGATCCGTAATCCGTAGGGAGAGCAAATGAATATATATATATACACACATACGCACAGTCATGCATACATACATATTACATACAAGGTGGGAGAAAATTTGGGATAAGAATATAGGTCAGAAATACAAGGGACGAAATAATGACATGAGAAAGAAGCGAAATGAAAAATGAAGAACAAAAAAGTCGTTTTCTTACTCTTCAAGCATCCTGAATCCTCGGGTAGGTGACCATGTCACTCCCCAACTTCCTGTCCCAAGTGGTGTTTGTCAGTTCTGTTGCTTACTTCTTTCCGTGCATGCCATGGTGTTAAACCGCCCCGTGTATTCTTTCTTTGTCGCCCACTATCTCGGTCCTTCTTAATTCTTTCCTTGTGTGACAGTATATTCCATATTTTTTCTTCTCATAACATGCTTAAAGAAAGTGGACACATATTATTAATTTTTAAAAACAAAAAATTATTTTCAATTTGGGCAAAATTCTGTGTAACGTCTGATTGGCTAAGCAGTTAGAAATCTTTCCTGTCGTGGCACAATTTTTTTTTTTTTCTCTAACCAGCGGCACTCGAGCTTTCCAGCCCTTTTGGCCCAATGACATGTCATTGCAAGGCTGGGGGGTCAGTGGACTTTCCTTCCAACCCGGTCAGGAGCTTCGCTCCTTCCCCATGGCACAGTTAACAAGGTTCTGGGATCGAAACCTGGTAATGTCACGCGTCAGTCTACTCAAGTGTAAATGAGTACTTCCCTCTGCTCTTGACTTAGGGAAGGCAGAAGCAACGAGAATGGGACGTGATCATCCCGCCCCATTAAAAAGAAAAGCTGGACCTAGTATGGTGAAGTCTCTAACGTTTCCCTCTCCTACGGCAGTATCTGATATGGGGTCTACCTTCACTTTAAAAAAAAAATAATATCCTAGACGCCGTCATGCGTGAAATATGCTTGAAACTCTGTGAAGCACAATAACATGTACTGTCCTTGACAGTCGTTGCTAAGCGGTGGGTCCAAATCCTTGATTCTGCTATGTCCGTGTCCAAGTCTGTATTTTAAAACAAAATTAAATAACATTTCTATGCTCGGCTGGTCGCAGGTTACGTCTATTTATTAGCTCCCTTCGAATGACGTTCATTAACTCCCTTTGATTGGTACTACACATGTGTTGGTGCACGAAGTCTCAGACTTCATGATTAATAACCCCAGGTATTTACCTGCTTGAATTTGAGGGGAACGCCCAATGCCTTTAAATGCAGGGAAGCGGAGCTGGATTTAGGTGCTGGAAGATCATGTGACTGCTTGGTGCAGGCATCCTGCAAGGGGACCAGCTGCGGTGATGGTTCTATGCTCCGTAAGGAGCGCAAAGGAAAGTGATGATGATGACGACGACGATGCTGATGATGATGATTATGATGATGAAGATGATGATGGTGATGATGAGTGTGACAAAAAGGGACGGCCCCTATCGATCTTTGTTTCACTACGGCAGTATCGGTACATTTGTGGTACTGATTTGTATTATGGGCTTTCATTTGTTGCACTTTTCTTTCTTTCTCTCTTTCTTTCTTTCTTCGTTATTTTGCTGCTAAGTAGCAGATATTTGATTTTATCAAATCATTCGACACTCCCTGTAGGTGATAATAATCAAATTTGCTTAGCGCTGTCCAGATTTGTTTGCTATAGGCGCGGCAGATTAACACGTACATCGGCCAGCGATATCAGCTTAATCACCGATAAGACATGGGTGCACGCATCACCAAAGCTTGGAAAAGGGGAGACAACTTAGAGACAGACATGGATGACAAGATTACTTTAGTTAAAAGTAAGATTGCTACCATCCCGAACACATGGTCATATGCGGTTACCGGTGTGTTCGTACGTTTGTACACAAGGGCATCGGACATGTTATTACCATATATGGGAGAGTTGACCTCTGCCTTACGTTCAAAATTATCCGATGTCGGAATATTTTGAAATTGCCCGATAACCCATCTGTTTGAATATGATTGAAGTTTTTTTTATAAATCATAACAAACGAAGGCGTGGGACGGCATGGAATATAGTCTGATCATTTTCTTAAGCTATTTCACTTGAGAAATCGCTCGCCAAGACACCAGACTGTTACAGTGAAGAATTAGAATTCAGAATTACTTCTTAAAATACCGGAAACCTTTTATTGGAGTATTCATCAGGACTTACAATATTGTGGTGGGTTTTGATGTTATGAATGGTTGTTAGGTATTATTATTGTAATAAATGAGATTAGCTATGAAGGTCCCTGAATTTACCCAATAGTATTGTGAACTTTTCAGGGTACCTTTCCGCTACCACCCCTTTTATCTCATTCAAAATGTATTTATATTATTATATTAAATGACTTCGTGTAGTGTCTAGGGTTTTGAAGGTAGAGTGTAATGTACAATAATCAACAAACATACAAACAAATAGTTTATTATTCACAACAACACACAGTACTACCACAATAACATACAGACGACACTTTAAAAGGCTATCTTATTTAAGACTGTGGTTGAAATTTGTGTAAATATAATTTTTACAATTTATTATCCTGATTCTAATTTATTTTGAACCAGGACTGACAATCAAAAGTGAAATCAAAAGAATCATTTACATCAGTCAAATAACACAGTAGATCTTCTGTAAATACATAAAAATATTATTCTAATATACGTATGTAGTTGTATTCTCCTACTTTAAGGTAATACTGGTAGTACCCCTAGGTTGTTGTTTAAAATCACACCCTTTTAGTTATGTTTGTTTTCGTTTGTCTCTTGTGGGAATAGTAAATATTTGTCCCAGTTTTATTCACTGTCACTTTATATTCCTTTTTAGTTGAGCTGCCAGGTGCCGAACAAGAACTTAGCTTGGCAGTAGAATACAGGTAGAACGTTTCCTCTGCTCGCTTGACAATCTGTTCCCTGTTTGATAGGCAATGGCCACTAGCATGGGCTCGTAGTATACAGACAGAGTCCTGAATCAATCAGTTTTCAAGCGTTTGGTACCACATTAACGTCAGTACCCAGGACCTCTGAAATGAGAAGGTTATGCATCCTTCTTAATACCTAGCATACACCAATAGTCCACATTCTAGGACAGGTACATTACAAACAAACAAAAAGGGTCATAGCCTTATACCAACCTATGCCACCATTATCTTTTGATGTGACAATGTACACCAGTATTCCTCTCCCCTAATAGTTACAACGTCACTGCAATTCCAGCTGTAATCTTTTCCATATAATAGGATAGGTGTTATGCTCCTTTATGACAATCATACATATTCTTGTAATTTTACACCTCTCTGACAGTCTATCACATGGTGGATCAATCTCTAGGCTTTGCCTCATGGTCGCTATAGGCCCACTCATGTACAGACATATATTATTATTTCACATTCAATTTTTATATAAAATACATGTTAATAAATGTCAATCTTGCCACAATTTTTCAATGAAATACACAGTGACGATGACTGACACAGTTTCGATCTGTTTTATTATCCAGGCTGCCCAGAAATTGTATTTGAAAGCACAGCCTGATCTCATCAATCGCTGGTAGAATTTTTCAAGAAATGGCGTCCCCCCTAACGCTTGTTCTGACAATATCGACTCAGTTGGCCAATCACTCTTAATATTACAGTGTAAACAGTCTTTCAAAAAATATCATTCAAACCTTTCTACGTTACTAGGCTATTTATGTTTATTCAAAGGTCAGCCAATAATATTTCGTCTCACTTCAAATTCCACCCAATCGGATTCACCGTAATATCTTAGCCTATCTGTCACCTACTTTTTTCCCCAAAAATAGGCGATCCAATCTAAGCAGATATGACCTGACCTGACAGTATCTCTGATTGCTATGTATTGTTTTATCATTATTTGATTAGTTAAGGGACTATTTAGATAACTAACAACATATTCTTGGTCAGCAAGTCTTCAGGTACACGAATATACGATTTTCAATGGGCTATGCGGTTTGGTTCAAAATTCTATCTTTTTTTCTATGTTAGTTGTTTATTTTTAAACTACCTCTCGTTCACTCTTTTTCCATGTAATATCAAGCGAAATAATAGAGCTTAGGTCATTCACAATAAGAGCTAAACATGTTTCCATGACCGTAGTGTCCACAATTCTAACTTGTTCATCGTATTGGGGAAACCCCTATGGCAAGGCTTGCCACTGTGCTGTGGTTGGCTTTTAGTTTGAAATCAATGCGAAACGAATTAGCATTTGCCATCTATCTGTCCTTGCCCCTCCTCGTTCCACAATGCATTTTAGGCAAATATTTCTTAGAACTTGGAAAATTGGGTGTTTATGTCAAGGGCGAATTTGAAATATTGGGTACCATTTTGTTCGGCTATTCGTTAGCAAATAATAATCTGAAGGCGTAGGCGACAACAACCGTTCTAGCAGAAATTTTTTGTACTTTCTTATCTTTGCCTTTATGCCCTATACTGTTATATTCTAATTTAGATATTGTATTTAGAAGTTCACTACACATCTCCCCCCTTTAGAACAGACAATCATATGTCAGTTCCTACTTCTAAATACACATAGATGAATTTACTATCTATGCCTGGTGACTACTCTGATGTTCGTCGTACGGATATCTGCTTAAAAAATCAGCGCCAACATTGGTTTTGCCGGGAATGTACTCTATGGTAAACTAGAATGGTTGTAGAAGCAACGACCAACGTAATAATCTAGCATTTTCATGCCTTGCTTGTGACAGACACACGAGTGGTTTATGGTCTGTTTGGATCTTAAATGATTTTCCATAAAGATAAATCTGGAACTTTTTTATAGCCCATATGACCGCCAGACATTCTTTTTCACTTGTTGAATATTTTTGTTCTGATGTGTTCAACTTACGGCTAGCATAAGCTACTGGGGTTAATTCCCCATCAAGTGAATTTGACCTTTGTAATAGAGCTGCACCCAAACCGATATTACTAGCATCCGTTCTCACAATGAATTCTTGACTCAAGTCAGGTAATTTCAAAATAGGCCTGCTTGTGAGCTTTTCTTTCAATTCTTGGTATGCTAATTCACACTGCGCTGTCCAAATAATTCTATCAGGATTTCCTCTGCGCGTTAAATCAGTCAATGGAGCACATATGGAGTTAAAGTTTTTAATATACTTTTGGTAGAAACCACATAATGAGACAAAAGATCTCACATCTTTTTTTGTTTGTGGTCTTAGTGCTTTTTTTTAACTTCTCCGGGTTCTTGGGATCAGGGGTCATGTTTCCCTGATGTACTGTCTGTCCCAAGAATTCCAGCTCTTTACATCCAACACAGCATTTCGTCGGTCTAGCTGTCAAATTTGTCTCTCTAAGTCGATTAAACAACATATCCAGAGAGTTAATGTGTTCCTCAAATGTTTCAGTCGCTATGAGAATATCATCCATGAAGTTGGTGATGCATGGATTTTTCAGGGGATAAAGTAACTTTCTCATCATCCTCGAAAACACACTCGGTGCATTTTTCAGCCCGAATGGCAACATATTAAATTCATAATGTCCTTCCGAGGTGCTAAAGGCTAAATAAGATTTGACTTCCGGTTTTACTTGAATCTGATAGTAGCCTTTGCTCAGATCCACTTTAGAGAAATATTTAGCTTTATTCAGCCTGGCAAACAGCTGATTTGTATCAGGTAATGGATCCACCTGACCTTCTGTGACAGCATTCAGTTTCCTGTAATCTATACACAGCCTGTGTTCTCCAGAGGGTTTTCTCAACAGAACCACACTGGAGCTGTAAGGAGATTCACTGTGCGAGATAATCCCTTCTCTCAACAGATAATCTATCTCCTCCCTTAAAGCTTTTTCCTTAGCGAACGGAATCGAATAGGCTCTCATACAGATTGGTGTTGGGTCTATGAGTTTCATATCATACTCTAATAAATTTGTATGCCCCGGTCGGTCCGTTAACACATCTGTATGATTATTCAGAACCTGTTGAACCCTCTCTCTCTGATTTTTCGTTAAGTACGTACTGATTTTTACCTGTGCAGCGGTCTCACAGGGATGTAAAGGATATTCATGAGAAGTGAGCGGTTCCTTTTTCATCTCCATTGCAACAGACAAGGTCAGTAGGTGTGTCTCTTCCTGGTTTTCTCTGTCCAGATATTTCTTCAGGAGATTCACATGATAGATTTACTGTTTTCCCTTCTTATCTATCTTATAATTTGTTCTAGACACCTTCTCTAGAACTGTATATGGACCTTGCCATCCAATTTGCAATTTATTATGGCTGCCGGGCAGTAGAAGGAGCACCTTCTCTCCCACAGCTAATTCTCGATCCTTCGCTTTCTTATTGTAATAGGCAGCATGCTTTTTCCTGGCTTGTCTTAAATTTTCATTGGCAAGTTTCCAACCAGTTTTAAGACGAGTGGTCAGCTCGTTCACATATTGATATGATGAGGTAATGTTTTCTTCTGCCTTTTCATCGGTCCATGTCCTTAACAAGGCTTCCAATGGACCTTTTATTGGCCTTCCAAATAACCAGGTTGCCGGGGCCATAACGGTTGAACTATGGGGTACCTCCCGATAGGCAAACAAGGCGGCGGGAAGGTACTGGTCCCATGAATCTGGTTTTTCATGTGCCAACTTTCTCAGGATCGACATGAGTGTCCCGTTAAATCTTTCCACTTGGCCATTTCCTTGAGGATGATACGGGCTACAATGAAAGTGTTTGGCTTGAAAGATCCTGAATACTTCTTCTGTTAGTTTCCCATTGAACTGAGAGCCATTATCAGTCAAGATTTGGTTGGGAAAGCCTAACCTGGTGACGATTGTGAGTAATGCCTCTGCCACATGCTTCGAATCAATTGATGACAGGGCTACCGCCTCTCCCCACATAGAACAAGTGTCCACCAGAGTCAGAATGTAACTGTTCTTCCTCTTGGTCCGAGTGAGAGGTCCCACAATGTCCACTGCAACTCTTTCAAAAGGCATTTCCCCTAGAGTTGCTGGAGCAGTCCAATGCTTTGGAGCTACCCGTTGGCACTCTGGACAGGATTTTACATATCTCTTTATGTCTTCAGTTATTCCTGGCCAGAAATAATGACAAGCTATACGCTGTCCTGTTGCGCTGATCCCCATATGACCACTGAAGGGAATCGCATGCCCTAGTACCAACACTTTAGTCCTATATGAATTGGGAAGGACCAGCTGTCCGTGACCATTTGATCGATTTCCAGCCTTCCTATATATCAATTTGTTCTTCATATAGAAGTCTCCCTTGCCTGGAGGTGTATGACATTTGGGCAATTTCTTAAAACAAGGCTTGATGGTCTTATCCTCCGCCTACGCTTTCCTCATCTCATCTGGATGGGTATTTATTGGATTATCCTCCTCCTTTTTAGACTGTGATCTGGTCTGTACTGTTGCCATGATCACAGGTCTCTTGGGATTCCCCAAGAAGACATATCTACACCCCAATATCAGAGGGTAGATTGGTTCATTTATCACTGCTGCTTTTATGATTCCTTCCACATATCGCGTTTTCACATTTATCCTGGCGACGGGAAGTGTCATGGTCGCTACGTCCTTGGTTGCAGCTTGAATCTCCACTGTTTCTGTGGTGTATTGATCTGCCTGCACCAGGTGAGAACTCACAACTGAATCATAATCTAAGCCAGTATCATACAAACACCTTATGGTGACACCATTGCATGTTACATCTTCACACACTGGGGGGTGGTAAGGTTCCTGTTGTTCAGTAGGGTTGACCTTTACTCCCTTTCTCCCCATTTTCATTGCAGCGAAATTAGGAGTTTTCCTTCTACAATTGTCAGTGTTATGGTTGTCCATCCGACAATTTTTACAATACCTCTTTTCCTGGTTAAAAGGTTTTCTTTCATCATATTTCCTTTCATTTAATTGTGAGGTTTTATTTTTATAGTCATTGCGTGGCCTATCAAACTGGTGCTTACCTTTATTCTGTTCTCTATGGTCAAACTTATTAAAGTTTTGAGGTGCCTTACAATTGTCTACCTGTTTCTTTTTATTACCAACTACCTCTGCTTGGGCTGCCTGATACCTCTCAGCGACATTGAGTAACTCACCCAGCCTCTCTGCACCTTGTTCCATGAGAAACTTTCTCAGGTCTGGAGCCATGGACTCTCTTAGCTGCTCAATAAGGATCATCTCCTTTGTGGCGAGAGGTTTTATTTAGCTCTTGGATCAGTATAGTACTGACAATTACAGAAATAGAATTTCTGCAGAAAATGGTGAAGTCCCAGTGTCTGAGAGGACTACTGGTATCACAAATTAGTTACGGCTGTGAATGATCTGATCTCGAAACAATAGTATAGAGGAGACCGACATAAAGCGCCACCTCTGCTGTGTAACTAATTGTGATATTAAACAAAGCAAGGAAACAGATTTTTACTTAACAATGATAAAATTGACAAGTCGTTCAAAATACAATTTCCTTATATTTTATTTAGTATATATACACTATCTACTCTTGTGCTGAAAGGTGAATGTTGCAAAAAATGGAATGAAATGAATTGGTAAGTTTACATATGATTTACAAATATTTATATTTATAAATATTACAACACGTTTTCCAATTATAGGAACAAAAATTATATCAGCTGTGCTGTTAATTAAGGATATAACGTTTATCAGCTATGCTGTTATTTACGTATAATTTATCCACTATGATCTTATTATTGTCTCTTGCTACGCTAATTCACGTTTTCTTCATTGACAGTTCTATGCTCACAATGCCGACAGAAATGGTACTAATGTGTACTCATCTCTCTTAAGTCTGTTCTTCTTTGTTTGGTTCACACCACCGGCAGAGTATCGTTCCTTTAGCCCACCCAAGACTGAGGGGGACCAAATATGTAGAGTCTGGTCAACCTCTATGCTCCTGCGGAGTTCCAGGCAGCGGGATTGACTCGAACATACGACCTCAGGTTTTTAGGACACAATTAAACCTGTAACAAAGCAAAAATAGGGGCTAATTTCTGTCCTCAAGCCCACCTATTTCTAGTGTGAGTGAAATGAGCGTGTCTCCGATGTATGCATGTGGGATGAATGACAACATGGCTCAGTATGATTTAGCAATAGCGAGACAAGACAGGTGTCTACTTGCAAAACATTCTTTCTGATAAACTAATACATGGATACATTCAATAATATAGATTCAATACATGAATACATTTTATACATGAATACATCCCATAATATAAATCAATACATGAATAAATCCAATAATATGTACACCTAGGTGTGATACAACAATGTCCTTCCCCCTATCCTATATCACGCCCTCTCTGACAATAGCTGGTAACATATATCCTAACAATATTGTTATGTTCTTATGATAGGAGTATATGAGATGGTGATATATCAGGTTGGAGTTATAGGAGACAATAGATTGGAGTTAGATGCGACAATAGATTGAGTCCTGACAAGGACTGTTTTGGTTATATTGCAGTTGGTCTTATCTGAGACAATAGATTGAGTTATAGAAGACAATAGATTGAGTTAGATGCGACAATAGATTGAGTCCTGATAAGGACTGTTTTGGTTATATTGCAGGTTATAGGAGACAATAGATTGAGTCCTAACAAGGACTGTTTTGGTTATATTTACAGTTGGTCTTATCTGAGACAATAGATTGAGTTATAGGAGACAATAGATTGAAGTATAGGAGACAATAGGTTGAAGTATGAGTCCTATTAGTCTTCGTCTATTCAATCATAATAGGAAATACAATCATTATACTTAATTCCCCCCAAGATACAATCAGTAACCTGATAGGTAGTATAAATGACACACAACAAATACCAACGGTTATCCTAAAAATATTTACCCTCCTAAGATTTTAAACTGGCCAGGTTTTGACGCGACTTAGTGAAGTAGGTTGCAGGTCGATGCCCTCAGGTAAGTTACCATAAATCAAGGTGACAGCTTCTCCCTCTTCAGTCTGTATCTCTGGCGTCAAGTTCGGGGTTGCGTGGTTAGCATAAAATCCGCCCGATTATATAGTCAAGTAACTACTTGAGGAAAGCTTTCGGTTGGTTCCTGGCGGAGCAAGTTGATTGGTTTCCTCCGGTTTAGTACCTGGTCTCATACAGCCTAATTTTATTCAGTTTTCATCGGCCATCTTGCGTGAACAAGATGGCCGTTAATTTATTCTGTCTCGGAGACTGGTGAACGTTGATCGTTGATTGGTTGAAGCAAATCTGTATCTCGACATAGTGATTAACAAAGTAGTGGGTTACACTTCGTTTCACGACATCCTTAAGATCTTGGGTTTTCCCCAGAGCAGTCCATTTCTCCAAGTAGGTCTCTAACCGTGCAGAGAACTGGTGATAAGTCTCACCCGACAGTAGTTTAGCATTCCTAAATTTTTTTCTATACAATTCTCCGTTCTTTTCGTATCTTAATAACAGAGCCTGCTTTAGCATGTCGTAATTGTCTTGGTCATCTCTGCTCATCTTGGCAAAAACTTCATAAGCCGTTCCTCTAAGCCCTTGGGATAACTTGAGGCTCCACCTCTCTCTCTCTAACCCATATGTAGTAGCTAAAAGTTCAAATCTACTTAAGTACCCTTCGATGTCATCGTCTTTCTCAACAAAATGATCTACATGAAAACCCATAGCTGAGGTTGAGGCTCCCTGACTAGCAGTGGCATCTGAGGCAAAGGGGCTGGCACCATTTTCAGGAGCATGGCCTTGAAATTCCAACTCCCTTATTCGTAGCTCATGCTCCTTCTGTAATCTCTTCTCCTCCTTTTCTGCTTCCCTCTCAGCAGCCTGTCCTTTTTCTTCTCTTTCTGCAGCTAGTCTTTTTTCTTCTCTTTCTGCAGCTAGTCTCTTTTCTTCTGCTTCGCTTTCAGCAGCTTGTCTCTTTTCCTCTCTTTCAGCATCTAATTTCTTCTCTTCCAATTGGAGCCGCTTTATTTCAGCCACCCTATCCGCCTCCAATGCCCTAGCCTCTTTGTCAGCCTCAATCTGCAGCCTCTTAAGTTCTTTGTCAGCCTCAATTTGTAACTGTAATTTTCTTTCTTCTGCTAACTTCCTATCTTCTCTTTCAATATACTTGTCACATTCTGAAGTTACATATTGGATCAAAGCCTGACCCTCCATGTTCATTTCCTTAGCAGTCAGCACAGCAGCAGATCGAAACTTTGCCAGATCAGCCATTTGTACTATACAACCTTTAAAATTTCTAACTATACAAATCTCTAATTATGGCTAATAATTTCTAATGATAACCAAGAACAACCACATGCACTGTTAGCTCAACTACTATTTAATTTCTCCAAAAGGAATGCTTTTAGTTTTATACTATCTGAGATTCCTAATATAATTGATAATATTTTAAGAATTTAAAATCCCAGAATCAAACTACCCAATATAGCTGGTGTTATGAGAAATTCAATCCCCAAGAGCGAGACCCCAATATATCTGGTGGGTTTTGATGTTATGAATTGTTGTTAGGTATTATTATTGTAATAAATGAGATTAGCTATGAAGGTCCATGAATTTACCCAATAGTATTGTGAACTTTTCAGGGTACCTTTCCGCTACCACCCCTTTTATCTCATTTAAAATGTATTTATATTATTGTATTAAATGACTTCGTGTAGTGTCTAGGGTTTTGAAGGTAGAGTGTAATGTACAATAATCAACAAACATACAAACAAATAGTTTATTATTCACAACAACACACAGTACTACCACAATAACATACAGACGACACTTTAAAAGGCTATCTTATTTAAGACTGTGGTTGAAATTTGTGTAAATATAATTTTTACAATTTATTAACCTGATTCTAATTTATTTGAACCAGGACTGACAATCAAAAGTGAAATCAAAAGAATCATTTACATCAGTCAAATAACACAGTAGATCTTCTGTCCATACATAAAAGTATTATTCTAATATACGTATGTAGTTGTATTCTTCTACTTTAAGGTAATACTGGTAGTACCCCTAGGTTGTTGTTTAAAATCACACCCTTTTAGTTATGTTTGTTTTCGTTTGTCTCTTGTGGGAATAGTAAATATTTGTCCCAGTTTTATTCACTGTCACTTTATATTCCTTTTTAGTTGAGCTGCCAGGTGCCGAACAAGAACTTAGCTTGGCAGTAGAATACAGGTAGAACGTTTCCTCTGCTCGCTTGACAATCTGTTCCCTGTTTGATAGGCAATGGCCACTAGCATGGGCTCGCAGTATACAGACAGAGTCCTGAATCATTCAGTTTTCAAGCGTTTGGTACCACATTAACGGCAGTACCCAGGACCTCTGAAATGTGAAGGTTATGCATCCTTCTTAATACCTAGCATACACCGATAGTCCACATTCTAGGACAGGTACATTACAAACAAACAAAAAGGGTCATAGCCTTATACCAACCTATGCCACCATTATCTTTTGATGTGACAATGTACACCAGTATTCCTCTCCCCTAATAGTTACAACGCCACTGCAATTCCAGCTGTAATCTTTTCCATATAATAGGATAGGTGTTATGCTCCTTTATGACAATCATACATATTCTTGTAATTTTACACCTCTCTGACAGTCTATCACATGGTGGATCAATCTCTAGGCTTTGCCTCATGGTTGCTATAGGCCCACTCATGTACAGACATATATTATTATTTCACATTCAATTTTTATATAAAATATATGTTAATAAATGTCAATCTTGCCACAATTTTTCAATGAAATACACAGTGACGATGACTGACACAGTTTCGATCTGTTTTATTGTCCAGGCTGCCCAGAAATTGTATTTGAAAGCACAGCCTGATCTCATCAATCGCTGGTATAATTTTTCAAGAAATGGCGTCCCCCCTAACGCTTGTTCTGACAATATCGACTCAGTTGGCCAATCACTCTTAATATTACAGTGTAAACAGTCTTTCAAAAAATATCATTCAAACCTTTCTACGTTACTAGGCTATTTATGTTTATTCAAAGGTCAGCCAATAATATTTCGTCTCACTTCAAATTCCACCCAATCGGATTCACCGTAATATCTTAGCCTATCTGTCACCTACTTTTTTCCCAAAAAATAGGCGATCCAATCTAAGCAGATATGACCTGACCTGACAGTATCTCTGATTGCTATGTATTGTTTTATCATTATTTGATTAGTTAAGGGACTATTTAGATAACTAACAACATATTCTTGGTCAGCAAGTCTTCAGGTACACGAATATACGATTTTCAAGGGGCTATGCGGTTTGGTTCAAAATTCTATCTTTTTTTCTATGTTAGTTGTTTATTTTTAAACTACCTCTCGTTCACTCTTTTTCCATGTAATATCAAGCGAAATAATAGAGCTTAGGTCATTCACAATAAGAGCTAAACATGTTTCCATGACCGTAGTGTCCACAATTCTAACTTGTTCATCGTATTGGGGAAACCCCTATGGCAAGGCTTGCCACTGTGCTGTGGTTGGCTTTTAGTTTGAAATCAATGCGAAACGAATTAGCATTTGCCATCTATCTGTCCTTGCCCCTCCTCGTTCCACAATGCATTTTAGGCAAATATTTCTTAGAACTTGGAAAATTGGGTGTTTATGTCCAGGGCGAATTTGAAAAATTGGGTACCGTTTTGTTCGGCTATTCGTTAGCAAATAATAATCTGAAGGCGTAGGCGACAACAACCGTTCTAGCAGAAATTTTTTGTACTTTCTTATCTTCGCCTTTATGCCCTATACGGTTATATTCTAATTTAGATATTGTATTTAGAAGTTTACTACAAATATAGCCCAGGAAATCTCTAACATTTTAAATAAGGAAACCGGGACTGAGGAAACTGAAGGACCACACACGAAGTCAGAGGGGGGACTTATTAAATTAATGACACCCCAGACGCGTGTAAGAGGCCGACTCAAGTCTCTTTTATTCATCTGAGCAAAAAGTCTGTAAGTCAGGAATGGCGTGTGATTTACATTTCATATTTTATTACTAACATGTGAACTAACGTATATATATATATATATATATATATATATATATATATATATATATATATATATATATATATATATATATATATAGATATATATATATATATATATATATATATATATATATATATAACCATGTGAATTTTAATATGTGAATCTCGCTTGTGGATGTCCCAGTCAGTTGAGGCTGGCAACCTCAGCGTATAGAATGATGATTCTTGAACCACCATAGCGCAAGCTGGTGATTGCTTTATTGCTAGTTTCGTAAAGAGAACTAAAAGTATAAAGTAGTCCCAGGTTCCCTATGGAGCAGGGAGGGAAAGATGAAAGACATGATTGTAGCGGAATTTGGCACCTCTTGCTTTGTTGTGAAAAAAATGTGTAGCGCGACATACACACACACACAGCGCAAGGACAGCGCGGCGGTCTTGCTTTGAAGTTTGAAGATGGCGGAAATGTGAATTACGGTTAAGCCAGACGGTATTGCTGACAGTAGGAAATGGCGAATAGAGGAATGAATGGCCAACTTTAAAAGCTTGCATTTACTGGACATTAAATTTAAAACTACAAGAAAACGCCTGGTTGGAATAATATTAAATAAAAATAACTCAACAGAGGAGATAGACTAGGAATTATATCCAAAAGGATATTATTCAAATATAAATAGTTTTAAAGATAATTAATATTTTTCACCTTCATCACATCTGCTAAAAGTTAGCTATTAATCTTTAAAAATTTATTGTACGTATATGCCTCAACGGATTTGGATAAAACTTATATAGAATGAAAGCCTCATATGGGGAAAATGAAAGAATACCTAGGAAGGAAGGAAGGATATAAGTGTGTAAGTGAACAAAAGAGAAAACAAGTACAGGAAAAGCACAGATTGCCTCAAATCGCCTCAAACCGAGAGATTAAACGAAAATCTTTTTGGACCTTAGGAGGTGCTTTCTTGTACGTGAGATATACACATATATAAGGACAGAGCGGCGCGTTGAAAATCACACACACCAAATCCAGAAGCCAGAGTGAGAAACTGGAAGACAGCATCTGCAAGAAAAGTTCTTTTTTTCACGCTGCATGCAGGGCAGATTAAATTCAGCCAATATAGTCTCACCGTGAGCTTATAAATCCTAAGAGGGTATGTAAGTTTATTAAAGATATATATAAGACTAATATCATTTTATTTCAGATGTTATTTACGATTTGATTGTATCAGATATAATTTTTAAAAAATGGGGAATGACGCTAACCAGAGATAACCTTCACCAGCATTGTCAGGAAGCACAACCATTAATTGGTTAGCCAAATATAGCATGGCTAGTTCTTGCCTGGAAGCTTACGACATACCAGCAAGTACATAAGTGACTCGGCATCCATAAGTAGAAGGCAGAGGTTATATCGTACCCAGGTATCATAACATGTGATTTATTCATGTATTTTGTTAATTCTGCACAGTATACATTATCTTATCATGCTATCTCTGTAACATACTACCATGATTCATTCATTTATATACAAACACTGAAGACATGGTCGCATCATGAACAGCAGTTGGTGGCGAGATTGTTGGAACACCATGGCCACCTATTACCTTTTGTTCCAGGTTTTTATGATCAATTTTTATAATCATTCGTGATCGAGAAACTATAGACTTGAGGACCATTGATCCTGCTAACTGAAGCCTAAAGGTCAACCAATCTTCAACACATTAGTCCCCCGTAGTTATATGGCGGGCTCAAGGACAGTCTGTTTATTCAAGTGTGTCTCAGGAACCTCGAGCAGACGTGGCTAACAACAGATGAGTTTTATGTGTATCCATCCAACAAACACTGTGAGCAGTTTCTAAAACGACTGTCTATGATGAGAACTAGATAGCCAGAGATATCAAAGAGATACTGTGACAAACTTTTGTGTAATTTCAGTGGAAGATAAATCCAAGACTTTTTCTATTATTTATTTTAATTTGTAACTATAAATAATCCTACATTTTACCATCTTCCAGCACCCATTTCTCATTACAAGAATATATATAGATGTACATAATAAATATTGAAATTGTACTCATTTGACTTGGTAAATTTTTGAATGTTAAAATCTGAGTTACTTTTTCTAATTTAATTATATTATCACATAGGGTTACAATAGCGAAAGTAGCAACTTATACTTCTGAAGCCTAAATCTATTGTCCAGCTCAGAGTATTCACAGCTGTAACTCACTTGTGATACCAGTGTACTTCTCGGGCACTGGAACTTCATACTTTCTGGAGAGAGATTCTACTTCTTCTCTACAACTATTATCATACCAGAAAAACCTTTCGCTACAATGATGTACATTCTAAGTATCATACTTACATTTTCAAAGCATTGTAAATGTCCATATAAATATATTCCCTTTAAATTTAATGTAAATTTTCAAGCTTAAACCAGTGTAAATGTCTATGTGAAAATATTCATTTTAAAGTAATGGAAGTTTCAAACTTTTCAATCCGTAATAAACATAAATGAAAACATATTCAATTTATATTGTGAACACTTTTCAATCAGTGGAGATGTATATGTAAACAGACTCTATCTGTATTGTTAACCTTTCCATTTAAATATAAAGTAACTATGAAAGCTATTCTATTTAAATGTAAAGAAAGTTTTATCCCGAGGGATTAAATTTAATTCTCATCGAGTGTAAAGTCTGAGCTAATTGGGATGGTGGTATGGGAAGATAGGAACCCATAACTATGGGGTGAAAAACGCCATACCCAGAAGAGCGTTTCGTTCTATTCTTTTACCATAGTTATTGGTGGTACCAGCAGAAAGTACTATCTCTGGAACAAGAAGGGAACCGTGGCCTAAGATATAAGACGAAGGACCCACGTGATAGACTCTCCTTGACATTTCTGGGAAACGAGCTACCGCCGACAACCTTGATCAGAGACGAGCGTGAGCAGAGTGTTAAGAACCAGCCCATAAGAAGGAGCAGAACCGTCATTGGCAGCTAACTTCAAATCTATGCTGCCACTTGAACTTCTTGTAACATCTCACAGTCTATAAACTCTGTGATTATAACTTTTCTTGATTCATAACTATTCAAATTATTTTCCAACAGTTAAAACCTAAAGTGATTATTAAATTTTGTTATTTGTAATGTTACAAATTTAACTTCCATTTAATCATTTTAAAGTTACTGCATGTTTGTCTCAGTCAAATTACTACACACACTCTAAACAGAGCTAAACTAGAATAATAGAATTCCACTGAGTAAATCAGGGGTGGGGGCTTACACGATCTGAAAGTAACAAGTGCTTAAATCCTTCACAAAAGCGTCGGCAGAATTACAGAGTTAACATACTCAGCCAAAGCAGTGTTGTTCTCGCTTATTCTGAATATCTTGTGAAGACTCCCTGAAGATAGATGTGTTTTGTTTCTTCTATTTACATCTCTGCCAAGAGTAATCTTGTGCGAAGGTAGATACCTTTGAAGCCCATAGTAGATACTCTGAGTTTTGGCCACTGTTGGACAACTACTGCAAAGCAGGAGAGGCAATACCGTCACAATGAGACCCTAGGACTCTTTATTCCGAAATGTGCTTTAAAAAAACGATAACAAGTGGAACATAATTTTTCCCTTCATTTGTAGGCCTCAAAACTTTTGTAGGCCCACGGTGGCTAAAGGGAAATCCGGCAGTACGGGGAAGTGAATCTGATAAGGACATGATATAGCGGATGTTTTCCTCGGCCAAAGAACAAATATAGCTAAAAGAATTTGCTATGACGAGTAGACTATTCACACACGAAAGATAACAAGTGCAGTTAGCAAACAAGAAAGGTTTTAACAGTAAGACTGCAGTAAGGCAATATTGTGGGGTAAACGATTATAAGTGTTTCATGTTAAAACAACAACTGAGTGGGGCGAGCTTAAAAAAACATAATAAAAAGAAAAATTAGCCAAACCACGCGGTTTTCGTCAAGAACAGGGCCCAGAAAAGAACAGAAAGTGTGAATTATATATATATATATATATATATATATATATATATATATATATATATATATATATATATATATATATATATATATATATATATATATATATATATATATATATATATATATATATATACTGGTTCGCCCGGTCGGTAGTTGTGCAACTGCTTTGAGCCTCGTGTGTTTATGTAAGTACGGCGAGAGTAATAAATAAATGCCGGGACAATCGAGAGTTATTATAATGAAGCTGTATTTTCCAGTAAATAGCAACACGACGAATTTTAAAAACAAGCTTTATTATTCCACGTATATTCTCTTTCTTTCTATACGCATACAAATATTCCTCATTCCCTTTGTGTCCCAAGTGCAGACATACCGCTAATAAAAATATGGACGTTGGACCTGTAAATCTTCCTTCCATATCTATTTTTAAACCGTTGACCCAGTTTCACGTCACCTTCATTCATCCAACTTGTATAGTTCTATTTTCAAGACATCATCACGTGATCAGATGTTATTTAAGTGCCTGTGTTAATGAATGCATTTTAAACGAAATAATGTATTATACCCATGGGCAGTGAAAGAATCAACAGTGAACAATTTAACGGACTTAACTTGCATTGTAAAATATGTTTGTAAAAGGCACTTGTACAAATTTAACACAGAACAGAGAGGAAACGATCCATCTTGACTCAAACACAGTGTTTCTTAACATTTTTTGTGCAATGGGCCCCTTTGATTGTCCAGCGAAGGCTATGGACCCCCTTTGATTGTCCGATGACGGCTATTGGCCCCTTTGATTGTCCAATTAAGGTTGTGGACCCCTTTGATTATCAAACAAATGCTTTGGAGCTCCTTTGATTGCTCGATGACGGCTATGGACTCCCGTTGATTGCCCAGTGAAAGTGGTGGTCCCCTTTGAATGTCCAGTGAAAGTGGTGGACCCCTTTGATTGTCATATGAAGGCTATGGGTCCCCTTTGATTGTCAGATGAAGGTTATAAACCTCCTTTGGTTGTCCCATGGAGGCTATGGGCCCACACGTGGAAAAAATGTTTTTATAAAAGCAGAATAAAACACTTTACATTTTAAATTTTAGTTCGTGCACACGGATCTCCTAGAATCCAATCACGGATGGACTACAGACTAAGAAACTTTGCTTTAACAGGATCATAAAAACAGAACAGATACAGTATCAGCAAACCAGGCCATAAGAAGCAAACAAAAAAGGGTGAGGTCAACATAAACACGTGAAGGTTGAAAGAAGAACTATTCATTCATTTCAATCTTACTCTTCGGCTCCTTCTTGTCGAGCCTTTTATAACTTGTTCTAGACATCTTCTCTAGAACAGTATATGGACCTTGCCATCCAATTTGTAATTTGTTATGGCTGCCGGGCAGTAGAAGAAGCACCTTCTTTCTTCAAATCGTTCTCGTAATCCGTAGATGGCAATCATTAAAAGGAAAACTGTTTTTATCTTCCTGGCTTGCAGTGTTATCATTTGGGACAGCCAAGGACTGCTGACAGCTCGTTACACATATTGAATATGAAGAAGAAAAAACAGTCTCTTCTTCTTCTTCACTCTGGCTATGTCAACAAGGCTATATATGGACCTTTTAGTGGGCCATTTTTTTTAAGGCTAATTGGCCTATTCCGGGCCATTTTGTGCGAAGTTCCACTGGATTTTTCTTGGCAACTCCCAAATAAAGGAAAATTACATCGGGTGCCAGACGGGACAAAAAAACCAATGGACTTTCTATTGGAATCCTCCTAGGAATGACAACCGACTGCCATTCAGTCTGAAATTATGTGGAACTGCCTTCTATCAATCACAATGTCCACTACCGAAATGCGCTGGGGTTTTCTCCCCAGCCTTTAACTACTTATGAGACGATAATTCTCTCTCTTTTATGGTCAAACTGGGGTCAGAAAGGGGACAAAGAATATTTCAACATTAATCTACCAGCCAGGTTGTAAAAAGCGAACAAGAAGGATTGGTCATGGACCGTCCTGTAGAAACTGTAAGCCACAAAAAACGTCAACAAACAAGAACTATTAATAACATTATAATTCATTAATTACAAGGTGCATTTATTACCCCAAAGAGGTCGTGCAGTTTGGTTTGCTATCCTACTATTCACTGTCTCACCGAAAGAAAAAACGTACCGTATTTAGTACAATAAATAATGTTGCAGTCATATTTATATTACTTTTTAGCTTCATGTGAGGCATCAATCAATCAATGACCTTTAGCTCCCCAAGAAGTCAGGCCATCTTTTCCCAAACACCTGTGCCCTATAGTTTTAGGAAGTCCCGTGCATGACCATTTGTTCAGTCCCTGTCTTCCTATACAACAATTTGTTCTTCATATAATCAAAGTCCCTTTCTTGGAGGTGTGTGGCATGTAATTTTTGTAAAGCAAGGCATCAAATCATCCTCCGCCTGTGTTCCTCATTCCACTGGATGAGTATTTTTCTTCATCATTTTCACTTCTGTATCTAGTTCTCTTCTCCGAGTGTTTTTTAGTCTGCCTCTGCATCCCTTACATTGTGGATTACAGAACAAGAACTGCTCTGTAGTGCTATCAACAGGTTTACTCAATGTGTGTCACATTGTGGCAGAGATATTATGATTAATAGATTTCAGATATCTATTCTTTATTCTACACTTGTCTTTTACCTTTCTTTCGCTCCTTTACCTTTCTTTCGCATACGCTAGATTGTTAGCAATTCAGACCTTTGTCATTTCCTTTCTAATTTAGCAAAGCATTTTATTGCGGTTAGCTAAGTTCTTTGATGAGAGATCGAATCGTGTTAATTCGTTCTCGACAGGGATAATAAGGAAGACCATTGTCTATAAGGCATATAAGTTAATTATTCACGGCCTGCTGTCAGTAGGTTTTATCTTTGCTTCCTTTTCCCCATAACTTCATAGACAGCAAATCCTGCAGGTTTGACCATAGTACAATCTTTTGTGATCTGGTAAGACGAGGAGATTTCGCACGAGTCTGGTTTATTATGTCGCGTCGGATCTCAAATGAGTCCGTACGCAACATAGAGAGAAGTCTGGTTTTTCGGCACTGGTGCAAAGAAATTCGTTTGATTCGCAGAATGAGAAGGTCAAAATATGTAAATCTGGACGTAGGGGCTAAAGCTTTATAAGTCTGGGCTTCTTTTTCTTTCTTTTCCTATATTGAAACCCCAGCACATTTAGACTTCATTCATTCAGACTCCTGCAGTTTGTTCTAGAAATATCTAGCTTCGTTTCTAGATTACTTTATTAAGTATAATCTCAGTTTGCGTTGGAGAATAGTCTTAAGTTCTTGGGTTTTCCCCAGAGCTAGTCCATTTGTCCAAGTATTGTCTCTAAACGTGCAGAGAACTGGTGTAGGTCTCACCCGACAGTAGCTTGGCATTCCTAGTGTTTTTTTCTGTAAAATTCTCTAATTACTGTTTACAGTGGATAGCAGCAATAAAAGATAATTTCTAGCTAAAAACTCATTCAGCTATAAATAAATTTAATTTAATTGCTAGTAACCAGTCAGAGAATATATTTAACTACCCTAAGATAACTTGCACTGATTCATCATTTGAGTATTGACGGAATATGTACGTATTTCTAATTCATGATTATAGAAATTTTTTTAATGACTAGAGTTTATTTCACAAGTTTTCTAAATGGAAAGCTCTAAGCTTATAGTTTCTGATTTAAGTTAAATAACCGAAGTGAATATTATATTTTACGCGAGGGTAGGATAGGATGTCTGTATAATATTATGATTTAGTATTCTGTATGTTTCTTTTTCTTTTATACAGCATTTGGGTCAAGCCCAAAATCTACTGGAGCCGTTTAATTTCAGCCTCCCTATCCGCCTCCAATGCCCTAGCCTCCGTGTCAGCTTAAAGCTGCAACCTTTTAATTTACTTGCCTCTAACTTACGTGGGTTTCAAGTTACAACCTGTCTGGCATTGTGTTTGCATCCAGAAAGAGACAGAGTACACATCTCACGAACTTTAAGACTAAATGATGTAACTGGACCTATCGAGCCAGATTATATTTCTTCCCTTAATCTCATGTACATTCAGCCCCTGTAGCGAGAAAAATTACAAATAGTAACATTTCCGACGTTTGATCAATTGTGGTGTGACCAATAATTTTATATTGAGAGAAGTTACCTACCTGTCATTTCCTAAGTACTGGAAACCTCGAGATTCTGACATTGTGAGCCCAATTAAAATTTCTTACCTGGAATGATTCACGTGCCATAAACAGTAATCCTAAAATATAGTTGTAAAGTGAATGCTCCCCGGAACATTGGATGAAACCTGTATCTGCAGAGCTGGGGTTCTCTTTATCAAAAAGAACACGGATTCACTGTGTGTGTGTGTGTGTGGTGGGTTTGATGTTAAGCAATGTTGTTGTTCTGTAGTACTATTGTACTGAATGAGGTCAGCTGTGAAGGTTCCTGATTATAACAAATTTTGGGTTGAGTTATCAGGACACCTTTCTGCTACCACCTTATGACCTCAATCTTGACTATTCTTGACTAGTATGTATGATAGCTACGTCTTATGTCTAGGGTTATGCAAGTGTGGTGTGATGGTAATTAATTCCACAAACACACACACAAACACCAATATTAATCTATATGATCAAATCAACCAACACCGGTTGTTAAAAGTTAGTAATATACAATTTTTTTCTATAACTTTATTAGTCCTATACCTAAGATTCTTTTGGTTAGGACTGTCAAATCACATGAGATCAATTTATATATATATATATATATATACATAAATAATAGGCATACTTAATTAACTAAAAGAGGACAATGTGTCCTTAATCATGTATATTGTAGTTTTTATGGTATTGTAAAATCTCTAGCTATTTCTAAAGTGTTATGAGCTGGCTGGTTGGGGTGTTAACATCACGCCCAGTCTGTGTCAGGAAAAATCGGCTCACAACATCAAAGAAAGTACATCAAGGAAAATACATATACACATAGTCATAAAAAATCAAGGGAATGTTGCAAGGATGATAGCCCCGTTATAGTGTTAACTCTAGGTTTAGCCCGGCCCCGTTAAGAGAACAGATGATGGCGCCCGAGTCACAGATACATAGGGTTTGAGTCTAAGAGTTGTCTTTGTTTTATCTCGTAATTATATGCACAGAGTTTGAAAAAAAAATCTGATTTAACCTAAGACAAAACACAAGAACTCTAGCCTTAGCAACAAATTATGCAGATTGAAAAAAAATTAGGACAGCAACAGGGTGTCAAAGATAAAAATAGTGAAAATATCACTCAAACCAGCGTACACTCATTCATTCCGCCATGGCTTCTCATACTTGTACTCACGACTTTGCTTGCTGCCTCTTGGAACACATTGATTTTAGATTTTCACACAGACTCAAAAAATGCAGTCTTCTGCCAAGAAGTCCCCAGTTCCAAAAGACGTATTTAACTTGGAGTCTCCGGGAACGACTACTTGGGTATGCAAATTTGTTCAAATGTCTGATTAAGTCACCTAACAATTATTCCAGGCGCGGGAGTTAGCAGAGCACAGTGTCAATAGCGTAGGTTTCTAAAAAAAAATGATGAATGTCAGGTCGGTGCCTTCCCTCAGTATAGGATTCACTTTAGTCACACCACAGATTTGTCCACAAGATAAAATCTAGTCGGGAAATGATTGTTAATATTCACGCCACCAGGCAGCAAATTATATAGAGTTTCTAGAAGAAATTAAGTGCTGGCTCCAAGGTCCAGTATTTATCATTACAGTCTTTGAAAACCCGTTATAGGGATATTAGTATTTCTGTCTAACTTGCACCGTCAGATCAGTGTTACTTGAGAAAACCCACGTGGTTCAAAATAAGGACTGTCTATTTCTTCACAAGTATGGAAACTACTACTAGGTGCTGGTAAAGTTAGGGTCACCCCAAAACTTTCACTGTGTGGAGGAAAAATAACACATATAATATAATAAACAGAATCTGAACTGGTTAAAACTTACATTTAAACTTGCAAGCAGAGAGCTTTGCTTATCATTTAAACTTCCCGTGACGTAAGTTATATTTAAAAATCAGCAATCCTCATAAATTAAGAACACGTGCGTATTCCGTCACCATTCATGAGGCTGGATTCTAGAGTTTATACGTTAGTTTAGAAAAAATACACTCGACTGAGTATTAGCAGTTAAATTAAATTTATAAATAGCTACAATTGCCGTTATAAGCTAGAAATTTTAATTTATTCTGCTTTCCACTGAATGCTTCCCTAGAAAATATAATAGCCTACCACTTTATTTCTCTTCTGCGCTAAAGAAATAGATTAAAATGAATTAAGCGATTTAACACTTTAACACTCACAAAATCTATATATCTATCATATTAATTACCTCAACCACAGAATTACAGGTAGTCGCACAACTTAAGAATAAAAATGCTGAAAATATTTCTGGAAGTCTAGAAGTTCGACAAATTGCCGAAACAAACTGAGATCTTCGCTAACAGCTATTCTGTTTTCGAGCGACCTATCTACTGTGGAGTCTATGAGCGAGAATGAAATTAAAGTTTCAAACTTGGCCAATATCTTAAAATCAGACAAAGGGCCCAAACTTACTTCGCCAAGCGAAATTATCTCCCCTACTCCCAACATTTACGTCCGCTTAACGCGTGTCGTAACTGTCACCTACTGACCACGATGTACGCGTGTCAGTTTCAAATCCCAGACAGCCTGACTCCATTGCAGGGCAGTTTTCACACTACAGCTGACCATGGCCCAAGTGAGCGCCGTGTCAGTTTGGGATTTTCCAGACAAATGTCTGGATACTGACCGGTGCAGATGTAAAGTATCACACCTCACCGGGACTAATGCCGAGAAGAAGCTCGCGCGCTCGGTGAGAATGTAGACGATTTGCTACGTCCTATGTTCAGCGAACCGACTTATCACGCCTTCTGACGCCCTGCAGCCCTGACATCTACGTAATATCGTCCTAGCGCGATTCTCAGTTTAAGAGAAAGGAAAACAGGTAAAGTTTGCGAATTATATGAAAATAATATTCGCAAAACGAATGGATGAAAAATATACAGGAAAAAAATGAAATACAGAGATAATAAAAGAGAGAATTTTGTGAAAGAATAGGAAGAAAATGTAGGAAATTAAATGAATATAAACCCTACGTGACAGAGCCTCCCCCCTTTAAGATATGGAAGCACTCCATGTCTACGTTATGGAGTTTAATTTCCTATAACCGTAGCTTCGGGGTGTCTGTCCTCTTCCCTCTCATCTTCCCCCTCCATCTCTGTCCAATTCCTACTCAAGTCCACTCCTCAAAGTTTCCTTCCCCCGGAATGTCTCCCATGCGCGCTTGAAAGAGCGTCGCCGCTTCTGACATTTTTGAAAGATTTCCTGTGATAGCGGTGGAATATCCCTGCCACTATCATCATCTTCGTCAGTTTTGGCGATCGTCAGGAGATGGTCGGAGGTTGGCACTGGTTTTTCCAAGTATCTCTTTAAGAGATTTAAATGGAAAACCTTCTCCTTTCCTTCAATAGAGATCTGGTAGTTAGCCTTAGAAATCTTTTTCAGGACGGTAAACGGCCCTTGCCATCCGATCTTCAGTTGGTTGTTCTCAGTAGGGAGTAACACCAAAACTTTCTCTCCTGCTTCCAGTTCTCTCTCTTCCGCGACTTTCCTGTATCGGTTAGCGTGCTTTGTGCGAGCTCGCTTAAAGTTAGTCGTTGCTAGGTCCCACCCTAGTTTCAACCTTTCCTTTAAAACCGACACATATTTACTTGCTGAGACGACTGTCTCATCCGCCTTCTCGTCTGTCAGAGACTGAAGTAAGGCTTCAAGCGGGCCCTTAATGGGTCTGCCAAATAAGAGTGTAGCTGGCGGAAATCCTGTGGAAGTATGAGGAGATTCTCTGTAGCCAAATAATGCTGCAGGAATACAGAGATCCCAATCTTCAGGTTTCACTTGTGCCAGCTTACTTAGCATCATGGTGAGGTTTCCATTAGCACGTTCCACGAGCCCATTTCCCGCCGGAGTATATGGCTTAGTGTGGATGTGTTGGGTCCTCAAGATCTTAACGATCTCATCCATCAACAGGTTTCGGTATGGAGATCCATTATCCGTCAACACTTGCTGAGGGAATCCCAACCGAGTGAAAATCTGCACGAGGGCTTCTGCGACATGCTTGGCATCTGCGCATGTTAGCGGGATAGCTTCTGCCCATAAAGTGCATGTATCGACTAAGGTCAGGATGAACCTGTTCCTTCTTTTAGTCCTTTCGAAAGGCCCTAAAATGTCGATCACAACCCGTTCGAATGGTGTACCCACTATTGGCATTTCACCCAAAGAAACTGGGGGGGTGCCCGTTGCTTGGGTGGCACACGTTGGCACTGGGCACAGGATTTGACATATCTGATAATATCAGTATTTACTCCTGGCCACCAATAATGAGTGGTTATACGTTGGTTTGTGGCGTTCTGTCCCATATGTCCGCTAAAGGGAAGAGAGTGCCCCATTTCTAGGATTTGGCTTCTGTACTGTTTCGGTACTAGGAGCTGGTTGTAACCTTGGTCAGGCTTGCCCGTTCTCCGATAAAGTACGCCATCCTCAGAAAAAAATGTCCCCGTGCTGTTTGGGTTCCTTCGCCATGGGCAGTTTCCTAAAGCAGGGTGCCAAAGTAGGATCCTTGTATTGCGCTTCTTTAAGTTCCATAGGTAACAAATTAGGCGCAGGCTCCCGTTCCTTCTTGGTTTGCCCTCTTGTAGTTACTGCTGCCACAATCGGCTCTTCCGGTTTCCCAATACACACGTATCTCCCGCCAAGTATGACTGGGTAGATGGGATCATCCATAACAGCCGCTTTGATCACACCTCTGACAAAGTCAGAGTGTATCTCCACCAATGCGATGGGAAGCGCTGTAGGTGCATCACTCTTACGAACTCCACAAAGTTTGACGGTCTCTCCTGTCTCTTGACCGGGTTTAACCAGCTTTCTGGCAACAATGCAATCATAAGAAAGCCCCGTGTCAAATAAGCAAGAAGTTTGAGAACCGTTCAAAGTAACAGTACCTCGCGTTGAGGGTCTATCCCCAACAGGTTGGGAATCACTGTCAATAATTCCGCCTTGCGAGACTGTCAATAAGCATCCGATGCGTTTCGGCTCGGTGTGCTCGGTCTGATCATATGTCCCGTGCTCAGGGGTTCTCCCTTTGCCACCTTGTCCTTTCTGGCTACGCTGCCATGTAGGTCGGTCGGGTTGATCAGACTGTTTGGGGTGGTTGGGGTACTTGTTCTTGTAGAACTTGGATTTTTCAGGAGGGGGGTTTTGAGGTCCAGTTTCTCTGTGGTTGTTTTGGTTAGAAGCCTGAGAAGATTGCTCTAGGTTATGTTTTCGAAAATGCTCCTCTGTCGGTTTCCGCTTTGTGGCCGGTAGTTCAGCCAGCGCATTGTGATAACGCTCAGACTTTTCCAAAATGTCTTCAAGTTTTTCTGCCCCCTGCTCAGCGAGAAATCTCCGGGTATCAGCAGACAAAGTGTTCTTTATTTGTTCAGTTAGAACAAGTTCCTCAAGACCTTCATAGGTAGAGGGGAGCTGCGAAAGCTCAAGGCACTTTGTTAGATATCCCTTAAGACGAGATGAGAACTGGTGAAAAGTTTCAGAATTCTCTTTCCGGCTGTTGCGAAACAGTTGCAAAAACTTGCGAGCGTTCATTTCAAAGCGCTCCAGTAACGCTTTCTTCAACACATCGTAGTCGTCTTGTTGGCTACTTTCCAGCTTAGAATAAACATCATAAGCAGAACCTTTTAGGGCCTGGGAAAGTTTCATATTCCAACGCGACCTCTCTAACCCGTACAGAGTTGCAATTTTCTCAAATTTTTCTAACCATGTGTCAATCTTCTCATTTGGACAAGGAAAAGATTCAAGAGTGAAAGACATAGCATTTAGTTGAAGAGATTGAGTGTTAGCAGGGTCAGTTAAGGAAGAATGAGGAGAAGACTCTCCATTGCTGGAGGTAGAGGCAGCCCCACGACTTTGGAACTCTAGAGCTTTAAGAGCCAACTCATGTCTGTCTCTCTCTCTTTCCATGCTGTCTCTCCTTCTCTCCTGCTGTCTCTCCTTCTCTCTTTCCTCATGCTGTCTCTCCTTCTCTCTTTCCTCATACTGTCTATCTTCTCTCTCCTTCTCACGCTGTCTCTCCTTCTCTCTTTCCTCATGCTGCTCTCCTGCGGAATTTCCCATTTCGATTTCATTTCCATCTTCATCTTCTTCTGCTGTAAATCTGCGGCTGCTTTTTCCTTAGCTTCCGCTGCTTTCCTCTCCGCATCATATCTCTCAAGTTCGTCTCTGACAAATGCTTTCGCTTCTTCTCCTTCCAGTCCCTCCTCTCTCGCTTCGTCCCTGAGAAGTTGTCTAAGCTTTGCCCTCTCGGCCATATTATGTCAGTGACTGAGACTAGTGGAGAACGAAAATAGGAAAAAGGATACACTGGTTCCTACCACTTACGAGAAAAAAAAATTACCAAAAATCAAAAGATGATATCCTTAACCCTGGGATACCTCCTCCAAAATAAAATCTAACTATCGCTGCTATTATCGGCAATAAAGCACTCAATGCAAAACACGACTACGCCAAATAAATGGTAGTTAAGATTACAACTGAAAAATAAGTTGCTACAGTGGAAAAGCAAAAGAATATTGCAAAAATTAAAGAGAAAAATAATCCCTTAATTTTTAAAAATCCACTATAAGTTCGCCCCTGAAGTCAGATCGGGTAAGGGAGGGAATTAATCTGGACAAAAAAGTCCGAAACACACTCCTTAACTTAGTTCAAACGCCGTTCTGCCTCAGTACCCAGTGAATGTTATACACTCACCACTTTACCAGCATTTAGTATTACAATCAGCAGTTAACATATATCCCTGAGACAAAAATCAACCTGTAACCAAAATGTATATCTATATTCAGAGATGCAGTGGAAAAAAAAACTTATTAGTTTGTGTGGTCAGCACGCCCGTAAACAGATCGCTAGGCTAGGGGGTATTTTTTTTATTTTTTGTGTTTAGATCAAGTCACAAGGACTTTACAACACTCTTTATACTCTATAATCAGAATACAGAATCTTAAGTCCAAACAATCGCAGATAGACGCTTCTCACCTATCTTCTACAACAGTTGTTACAGCGTCAGACAGACCACACCAATATACATATTACGTATTTGTAAATATATGAAAGAAGGATTGAGGTATGGAAAAAGAGATGGAGAAGAAACAAAACTCTCCATTGTGGAATATGAAAGAAAAATGATAATGAGGTAGAAAGCAATAAAAATATAAAAATATAAAAAATATAATGATATTAATAATCTATTTAAAAATAAGCATTATAATTATAATAAATAAATATTTATAGTAATTAGAATTTTTTTTAAATATTAAAGATATAATTAAAAACTATAACATACATATTTCTCAAAACAAAGAAATAATTAAAAATTTTGTTTATTTTAAGACCCAACCACTTGTTATTTTGTTATGTGTATAAAAACGCTTTTATTGGTTGTATGTTCATAAGAAACCTATTAAATCAATATACTAATTAATACAAAAAAAATATAAAAAAATAAATATTTCTATTATATATTATATAAATTTAATAAAAGGTATAAAGAATATTGGATTTAACATACATAAATAAACTTAAACAAAATAAAATATTATAACTAATAAAGAAAAACA
>JAMPIV010014888.1:0-25000 GCA_024509875.1 Oreohelix idahoensis
TGGGATTGGGGGGATTGGTAGTTAGGTAAATGGTTTTAGGTGTAGGTTGGGGATTATTTTCCTAACGATGGGTCTGAGGGAATTGGGTATGGGGGTTTTGGATGGTGGATAAATTATGTTTGTTAAATTGGGTTTTATTGGTTGGGTATTTGGTGTGTGATTTTTTGGTTTGGGGGGGGGGTTGTATGGGTGAGTAAGTAAGATGGGGTGGTTGGTTGTATGGTATTGGTTTGTTGGGGTTGGTTGGGAAGGGTGTGTTTGTAAGAGTGGTTTTGTTTGGGTATTTTTGTGTATTTTGGGTTGAAAATGGTTAAGTTATGGGGTAGTGATAGTTAAGGTTTTTTTTTTGTTATTTGAATTGGGAGTTTTAGGGATTTTATTTGTTATTGGTGGATATAATTGTTTTTGTTATATTGTTGACGGCTTGAGATATTATTGACTTTTGGCTGTAGATGTTCCCCCTTGCCGAAAAACTCAATAAAAACCAAAATTTTCCTAAGGTAGTCCTTGGACCTAATCACTTTTCCTAAGTTGTACTAATGTTTTGTTTATTTGGGTGCATATGGTTTTGTTATTTGGAGATAGGGGAAAGTATCATGAAATGCTAATTCGTTTTCGCATTGATTTTTAAACTAAAAGCCAATACTAGCACAGGGGCAAGCTTCTTGCCTAGGGGTTCCCCAAAATACGAGGAAAAAAGTTGTTTAAAGAACATGTAGACAACTCGTGTCACAAAAACAACCTTAGCTCTTATTTCAAAGGACGTAATTATCACGTAAATAGAGAAGACAGCACATGGAAAAGAATTGAACGTGTACTAGACTAAAAATAAAAAAAACACTAACTTAGAAAAAAAAACTGTGTACTTCTGAACCAAGCCAACTAGTCCCATATAAATTGTATATTCGTGTACCTTAGGACTTGTTGACAAAGAATAGTTACGCAAATAGTCCATTAATTAACTAATTATAGCCATAATACTATAGTGGATCCGACCAGACTGTCAAGTAAAGATCATGCCTGCTTGTAATTTTTTATGGCATGTTTTGAAAAAACGACTTTTGGTAAATGAGGTTAAAAGGTACGGGATATTTGATTGGGTGGATTTTAAAGGAAGGCGAAGTATGATTGGTTGACCTAAAACTAAAAATATATTTGCCTTGGAAACATATTGGGAGTTGTTATTTGAAACGATAGATTCAAAAATAAAAGTAAACATGGTCCCATTGGACAAAGCAGTAGATACTGGTACGAAACGGGGACTGTTCACTGCCATTTCAAGTAAAATTTGTGTAAAGCAAGATCGATGAGAGCAGGCGGAGAAATTTTCTAACATAGGAAAAGCCTGGACATAGGGAAGATCGAAAATGTGCCATATTCTATTGCCTAGTCATCGTTTAATTGTGTTATTTCCTTGCATCTGTGAGGGTTTTGGTTGCTGTCAATAACTGGTGCCAGACTACAGTGGGTCGATATATTCATGCCACAGTCTTGCCTTTTTCGGAGATAACTGTAAACCACCATCATTCTTGAAGAAGTGGGAGCTGAAGGTTGTCGTTCAGCGAAGTGCAGGAAGAGTCCTACATCATATTACAAAGATAGGTGCATGTTTCGGCACCTGATCGCTCAACTAACATTATATTAAAATATAAGAAACTGGGAATAGTGATATAAACATTCCATCAGTGTCCATAAAAACTTACAAACAACATGCAGAGATGATGATAGTAAACAATCAACCAGTGTATACTAGAAGTCACCTCAGTTAGACAATACAACTACACTCTTATATAATAATATGTGTATTATGGTCAGAAGACCCATTGTGTAAATTGATTGATGTAATTAATTTCTATGATTTCACTTTGATTGTCAGTCCTGATTCCAAATAAATCAGATTCAGGACAATAAATTGAAAAACATTAACTTTACCAAACTTTCAACCACTGACTTACTGAAGATAGTCTTTTAAAGTGTAGTTCGTATGTGATTGTCGTGGTACTGTTGTGTTGTTTTAGATAATAAAATAATTTGTGTAATTGTTTATATGTTCAGTTGGTTAATGCAACCTTACACTAACATTTCATAACCCTAGACACCAAACGTAGTCATCTTACAGTCTATCTAGAATAAGTCTAAATGAGATCATAGTGATGGTAGTAGAAAGGTTCCCTGGAAATTTACTCTAATATTTATTATATTCAGGGACCTTCACAGCTGACCTCATTCAGTACACTAAGATTTCTTTACAACAAACTGTATTAACATCAAACCCACCACATATATTGGGGGCTCGTCCGGGATAGAATTTTCATAACACCAGCTATGTTGGGTAGTTTGCTTCTGGGATTTTAAATTCTTAAAATATTATCAATTATATTAGGAATCTCAGATAGTATAAAACTAAAAGCATTCCTTTTTGGAGAAATTAAATAGTGGTTGAGCTATCAGTGCCTGTGGTTGTTCTTAGTTATAATTAGAAATAGTAAGTTATAATTATAAATTTGTCTAGTTAGAAATTTTAAAGGTTTGCCTAGTACAAAATGGCTGATCTGGCTAAGTTTCGATCTGCTGCTGTGCAGGCTGCTAAAGAATTGGGAATGGAGGGGCAAATTATGATTGCTTATGTCACAACTGAATGTGACAAATTTATTGAACGCGAAGAAAAAAGATTAGAAAAAGAGGCTGAAAGAAAGTTAGAGGCTGAAAAAGAAATTAAGAGGCTGCAGATTGAGGCTGACAAGGAAGCTAGGGCATTGGAGGCAGAAGAAAAGAGACTAGCTGCAGAAAGAGAAGAAAAGAGACTAGCTGCAGAAAGAGAAGAAAAGAGACTAGCTGCAGAAAGAGAAGAAAAGAGATTGACTGCTTAGAGGGAAGCAGAAGATAAAAGATTGCAGAGGGAGCATGAGTTACGACTATGGGAGTTAGATTTTCAAAGTCATGCCCCTGAAAATGGTGCCAGCCCCTTTACCTCAGATGCTACTGGTTGTCAGGGAGCCTCAACCTCAGATATGAGTTTTCATTTAGACCATTTTGTTGAGAAAGACGATGACATAGAAAGTTACCTAAATAGATATGAACTTTTGGCTACCACATATGGTTTAGAGAGAGAAAGGTGGAGCCTAAAGTTATCACAAGGGCTTTGTGAGTAGTATACAATGCGCAAAACAGGTCGAATTCCGGTGGCGCGCTGGTGGCGCGGATGGTGGCGCGTGACTTTTATATAGCAAAAACGCCTGGTGGCGCGTGACTTTTATATAGCAAAAAATGGTGGTGCGCGCGGCGCAAGATGGCGGACTTGAGCTAACAAGGGGGAGATAATTTGGGTCAAGATGGCGGATTTGAGCTAACAAGGGGAGGTTATTTGGGTCAAGATGGCGGATTTGAGCTAACAAGGGGAGGTTATTTGGGTCAAGATGGCGGATTTGAGCTAACAAGGGGGAGATAATTTGGGGCAAGATGGCGGATTTGAGATAACAAGGGGGAGATAACAAGAGGGCGGGATGACTTTTTATATAAGGAAATACTCATTACGCAGGTGGAGCAGCAGGCGGGATGACTTTTTATATAAGGAAATACTCATTGCGCAGGTGGAGCATCAGGCGGGGTGACTTTTTATATAAGGAAATACTCATTACGCAGGTGGAGCAGCAGGCGGGGTGACTTTTTATATAAGGAAATACTCATTGTGCAGGTGGAGCATCAGGCGGAGGGTGATGACTTTTTATATAAGGAAATACTCATTGTACAGATGGAGCAGCAGGCGGGGACATGACTTTTTATATAAGGTATTGAGGGGGAGCGCAGGTGGGATGACTTTTTATATGAGAAAATACACATTGAGCAGGTGGGAGCAGCAGGTGGGATGACTTTTTATATAGGAAAAATGTGCAGGGGCAAGATGGCGGGGTGACTTTTTATATAAGGAAATACTCAGTGTGCAGGTGGAGCATCAGGCGGAGGGTGATGACTTTTTATATAAGAAAATACTCAGTGTGCAGGTGGAGCATCAGGTGGGGTGACTTTTTATATAAGGAAAATGTGCAGGGGCAAGATGGCGGGATGACTTTTTATATAAGAAAATACTCATTGCGTAGGTGGAGCATCAGGCGGGATGACTTTTTATATAAGAAAATACTCAGTGTGCAGGTAGCACCAGGCGGGATGACTTTTTATATAAGGAAATACGCAGTGTGGAGGTGGAGCAGCAGGAGAAGTGGATAACTTTTTAATATAGTAATATGTGTTTATTGAGATAACAAGAAGACGATAATAGGAAGAGGATAATAGTTAGACTTTGAGATTTTTAGATAACAAGAAGACGTTATTTATAGACATATATTAATTCTGCAGGCGTGATACAGGGGTAAGATGGCGGGGTGACTTTTTATATAAGGAGAAAAATGGCGGCGCGCTGCAGGCGCAAGATGGCGGGATGACTTTTTATATAGGGAAAATGTACAAGGGCAAGAGGGCGGACTTGAGATAACAAGAAGGTGGTATATGGCGCAAGATGGCGGGGTGCTTTTTTTATATAAGGAATTGAGGAGGAGGCGAGGAGGAGACCCATGAATTTTTTTATATAGAGATATGTTTAAATAACAAGAAGACGTTATTTATAGACATAGATTAATTCTGCAGGAGTGAGGCAGGGGCAGGGATGATATTTTTGTGTGATGTGGTATGGTTTTGGGGGTGGAAGAGAGATATTTTAGATGTTGAGGGGAGATGTGGTGACGTTGTCAGGATGCATCTGTGTACATTTTTGGGGGTGTAGCAGGCGAGTGGACCAGCATTGAGAGGTGGGAGTGAAGAGACATTGGTGACGAGGTACGGGTGTAATGTAGCAGGTGGGGTTAGGTTAGGGGGGATATTTTTGTGTGATGTGGTATGGTTTTGGAGGTGGAAGAGAGATATTTTAGATGTTGAGGGGAGATGTGGTGACGTTGTCAGGATGCAGCTGTGTACATTTTTGGGGTGTAGCAGGCGAGTGGACCAGCATTGAGAGGTGGGAGTGAAGAGGCGTCGGTGACGAGGTACGGGTGTAATGTAGCAGGTGGGGTTAGGTTAGGGGGGATATTTTTTGTGTGATGTGGTATAGTTTTGGAGGTGGAAGAGAGATATTTTAATCTGTAATGTAGCAGGTGGGGTTAGGTTAGGGCGGAGTAGTAGGGTGTGTGTTGTGGAATTGTTTTGTTATGTGTGTTGTTGTGTGTGTGTGTTTATATGTCTACATCCGCGTGACTTTTATATAACGAAAATGTGTTGGAGGAACGTGGAGGAGGAGAGGTCTTGGAATATAGTAATATATAAGTTCATTAATGGCGGGCGTGTTGTGTGATGATTATTTTACAAACAGTTATACGTATATAGAAATATAAAAGAGAAAACACTAGATACATTTTATATATTTATTGACAAAGTTAGTTGATCTATGGGTGACATATAACCGCACTTCTTTTCGTATACCCCTTGGAGCTCTCAGAACACAGGTGGTTCGGTTTACTTGGCGAGTCTGTCAATGCACGTTTTGTCTTGTTCGTTCAACGAGGGGGTCAAATGGGAAGATTTCCCTTTTAGTCTTCTAAGTTTGTCACTGCTGGGTTGACTTTTGTCAAACTTTTTTTGGCGCAACGTGTGGTGCAAATCTGCCTCCCGCTCGCAGCATAACGAAAAAGAGACGTTGGATGGGCGGGTTTTTGCAGAGGTGTTTTAACGTGACACCAGGTACGGAAATCACATCTTTGAACATATCTACCCCTAGGTCCGCGTAAAAACTAACGTGTTGTTCTAACGCTGTGTGTGGCTAGTGATGAGAATATAAGACGCTGAGAGGTGAAGTTTGGTCGTAGACAACTACTCACTAGGAAATGCCCGTGAGGTGGTAGAAATACCCCCTCGACACGATAGAAATATGCCCTCGAGATGATATAAATATACCCTCGACACGACAGAAATATACCCTCGACACGACAGAAATATGTATGTGTAATGATAGAAAATATGACCTCGACACGACAGAAATATGCCCTCGACACGACAGAAATATGTATGTGTAATGATAGAAAATATGCCCTCGACACGACAGAAATATGCCCTCGACACGACAGAAATATGTATGTGTAATGATAGAAAATATGCCCTCGACACGATAGAAAGACGCCCTCGATACGACAGAAATATGTATGTGTAATGATAGAAAATATGACCTCGAGACGACAGAAATATACCCCCGAGATGATAGAAATGTGACCACTGGTTTTGGGAGAAAACTTTAGATATCACCCACCAAAGGATTTTCGCACGTGTAATAAAGGGGGGTCTCGATAAAATTTACTCTCTCAACCTTCACTCAGCTCTCCAAAGGTTTAAGTATTGCATCACTTCTTGGCATGTTCTTCTTTTGTTACCTATATCCTCTAATTGTTTGTCTAAATATATCGTCTTCTTGTTATCTATAAATATATCGTCTTCTTGTTATCTATAAATATATCGTCTTCCTATTAACCTCTTCCTATTCTCATCTTCCTATTGTCTCAAAGTCTTCTTATTGTCTAAATATATCTTCCTATTATATGAATTTGTTTGTCTAAATATATCGTCTTCTTGTTAACTAAAATCGCGAGCGCCGACCATCGATCGAGTTTAACAACGCGTGGTAAAAAAAACACGTGCGTGTTGGTTTTTCTTAAAATGATTGAAACTAACCTCGGCATTGTCTCGATTGTAACCTGTAACACTAATGAATATGTAGTTGGCGTCATATTTTAGTCTGGTTATGACATATATCCGATTTTTATATTTTCCTCTTTAACACAAGTATTCTTTTAAAAGAGACCATTAACTATATACTTCTATCAAACATTGCACTCCCACTTCTCGACGAGATCAGCCTTTGTTACCCGCGCGAAAAAAAAAAACTTTGGTGATTGTGAGACTATATAAAACCTATCACCAGGTGTCGCACGTGTAAAATAAAAAAATAATAAAGTGTAACCTTAAAAAAAAAAATCGGGGAGGGGGTTCGCGTACACGAGCGAGGGAACGTTTTTTTTTTTAAATAAATTTCTACTATTGAGCTCTTGTGTTTTGAGGTTGTCTGCAATGACGTGAACAGAAATAAGTAACAGTGTTAGTCTTACACATGTAAATCTCGTTGTAGATAAGTTTTTTCGTCTACCAATACTAAAGAAAACTCTGCCTGTTAGCTATTTTATTACGTTTTTCTAGCTAGCTATATTTAGTCCTAACGGCACCCTCTATGTTACGAGGATTTTAAAACGAGTCAAGTTTTACGCGCGCTGTTTCACACTGGCCATCACGCCTGTTTCTTTCTAGTGAGGTTACAAGCATGTGGTTGTTGCGTTTTCTTAAAATGTTTGAAAATGGTCTCGACAATGAATCAGTTATAGAGTGTAACACTAAAGCCGTATCTAGTTGGTGTCATACTCTCGTCTGCCTGCTGAAATCCCTTTTGGGTAGTGTATCTAAACTTTGAAATACACAAAAACCTCCTGTTATTGCTTACGAATACACACACTATTATAGAAATAATGACTAAACACTGAATATTTGGATACGAATGAGAAACAGATCTAATGTAAAATAACTCATATTTTCGACAAGGGCTCGATTTAGCAAACACAGCTGTTTGAAACATCCTCCGTAATGAAATTGTCTATCGACCTCGTACGCGCAGATCTCTGAAACACACACGCGTGCGTCTCTCACTCGATCTTTCTGAATGCAGTCGGCTTTGTTTAATTGTTTTTTCCAAACACACCTGTAGTGTAATTAAACATTGGCGTAACACGGATAGTTGGTTTCACCGTCGAACCGTTAGCTTTCGGTTTTTCGCAGAAACACATTTGTACTAAAATTTTTTTATAAAAGAAATAGATTTTCATGTCATACACATCCATACAGAGAGTATGTAAGACCGTGGTAGGTATTTTTCTACATCATACTATTATTCTTCTTCTTCTTCCATCCTTACCCGTCGACCGACCAAGCAGTCTGTGGCCATTACGCCTTGCGGCGTCTTAGGGCAACAAGAAATTATCCGATGTTCCGTTACAACAGACTATATATGCTATTACAACTGGTAGATAACGTTTGTCGTAGCTTTTATCGGGTAGGTAATAGATGTTTATAGTCCTGTCTGAGCCGAGATGATAGTGATGACAATGTGAAAGTAAGGGGTAAGAAATATTTTTATCACAAGGTGATCGTGTGAGAGAAAGGAAAGTGTCTGGATAGAATAATTTATAACATGATAAGAAGTGATGAAGTGCTTAAACCGTTGGGGCGCGTGTTGAAGACCGCAACTGTAAGTATTTACCAAAGGGAAGTAAAGGGGAGAAATTTAATTGTCACGGGGTGACATTTTTTTGACAATAGGAAGAACTTTGATTACGAAGAGGGCGACATTTTTTTTTGACAAGGGGCAGTATTTTTATGAGAAGGGGTATTATTTTTTTACCAAGGGCAAGTGTTTTTTTAAAGAAGTATTTGACGGTTGATCTATTTATCTATAGGTTGAATAAAAAAATTGATGCAAGCTGGCGGTGATTCGAACACACGAACGTAGGAATATTTCTTTTATAAGTTTTCTACTATTGATGGTTTGTATTTTACCGTAGTGACGTGAACAGAAATTCACGATCGCTGATTTGCACGGGTCATCGATCCGATTTCTTTCTAGTGAGGGTACAAACACGTGGTTGTTGGGTTTTTCTTAAAATGTATGAAACTGGTCTCGACCATGAATCAGTTACAGATTGTAACGCTAAGTACGTGTTTAGTTGCCGCCATACTTTAGTCTACCTGCAAGATATATCTCTACGGGTGTGTTCAATAAATTGTCTATTTGTTTTTGTTCAGTGTGGTCTTTCCCAATATTTTTTATGTTGGAGACTGCGAGTGTTTACGGTTCATTTACATAACATTAACTGAACATTGGGGTAAGTAGATTTTATTACTCATGCTATAATATAAATAATAAAGAAAACTACCCCGTGACCCACTACACACACACAACACAACACAAAACCAAAACCGCCTCCATCATACCGAACCTTACTCATCTGCCTCTATAACAGGTAATACTTTTAAAAATATATTTTCCTCTTTATTCTATAGCGGATAGGAAAAAATGGGAATTCACTCAAGAGTGTTTATAAAAAGACCTTCTTCTCAAGTCAAGTAGTAACCTAATTGTGTGAAAGTTTTGGAGCAATCAAATTTGTTACAAAACATGTAAACGATAAAAAACACAATTTTCTTCCAATAAAAATGATAAAGTTACTTCTAAACCACCTTGCTGTTTGTAACTAGACTACGACACATCTACATAGATAACAAAGTTCTGGTGAGATCACTTTTGCGTAGTGTATCTATACCTAATAAAACACACACAAAATCTCCTGTTATTGCTTACGCATACGCAATATTATAGAGATAATACCTTAACAAGACTATTTAAAACATTACAGATAATTTATAGTTAAAGCCTCTATCAAACCAAGAAAGCTAACACTGAATATTTGTTCAACAGCACGTTGAGTATCGCTTAGGTTTCTGAGTATGTAACCATCTGTCACCACGAATCGTGTCTCAAACCGTTTCACAACCTAGCTTAAAGCCGCTATAACACAATCGATTAGCTTTTCATTAAGCAAGTTGCTGTTAGTGAGCAAATAAGGCTGGGCAGGTGTCAAGCGACCTACAATGCGTTTGAGACTAGTGTTTTAGCTTGACTATTTAGCGTATAACTGCTGTACATCTTGTATATGTATACCTGTCTATATGTAAAATAAACAACACACACACTACCAGGACGCAAGTTCGATGGTAGAACTAGTACTGGTTTCTAAAACTTCACTCTGATCTATACATATTGTAGATACAACAATTAAAATACCGACACACAAAAAACCCATACCCCAGCACACCCCACGATTCGACAGCCCCACAAACTACACCACACAATTAAGATACCTACAACCAAACACACTACCGGTACAATACATCACACAAAAAACCTCCCGACCTCACCCACACCACTACAAAAGAAAACACAAAACCTCAACTCGCTTCAAAACTCCCTTCTAAGCTGTGATATCTCCACCTCTCGATCGACACAACCGACTACAACCCGACATTGTTTAGGGACCGCTTTTGCCTTCCCATTGCGAGCCGCACTCGATCAGCCAGACTGCACTGCTACAGACTGTTTCCAGGACCACCCCTTGCAGGTGGGGTCATACCTCTTTGTAGGTGACGGCTCCCACTAACTAGGTGAACATGCCAAGAAGTGATGCAATACTTAAACCTTTGGAGAGCTGAGTGAAGGTCGAGAGAGTAAATTTTATCGAGACCCCCCTTTATTACACGTGCGAAAATCCTTTGGTGGGTGATATCTAAAGTTTTCTCCCAAAACCAGTGGTCACATTTCTATCATCTCGGGGGTATATTTCTGTCGTCTCGAGGTCATATTTTCTATCATTACACATACATATTTCTGTCGTTTTCTGTCGTGCCGAGGGCATATTTTCTATCATTACACATACATATTTCTGTCGTGTCGAGGGCATATTTCTGTCGTGTCGAGGGCATATTTTCTATCATTACACATACATATTTCTGTCGTGTCGAGGGCATATTTCTATCGTGTCGAGGGTATATTTCTGTCGTGTCGAGGGTATATTTATATCATCTCGAGGGCATATTTCTATCGTGTCGAGGGGGTATTTCTACCACCTCACGGGCATTTCCTAGTGAGTAGTTGTCTACGACCAAACTTCACCTCTCAGCGTCTTATATTCTCATCACTAGCCACACACAGCGTTAGAACAACACGTTAGTTTTTACGCGGACCTAGGGGTAGATATGTTCAAAGATGTGATTTCCGTACCTGGTGTCACGTTAAAACACCTCTGCAAAAACCCGCCCATCCAACGTCTCTTTTTCGTTATGCTGCGAGCGGGAGGCAGATTTGCACCACACGTTGCGCCAAAAAAAGTTTGACAAAAGTCAACCCAGCAGTGACAAACTTAGAAGCCTAAAAGGGAAATCTTCCCATTTGACCCCCTCGTTGAACGAACAAGACAAAACGTGCATTGACAGACTCGCCAAGTAAACCGAACCACCTGTGTTCTGAGAGCTCCAAGGGGTATACGAAAAGAAGTGCGGTTATATGTCACCCATAGATCAACTAGCTTTGTCAATAAATATATAAAATGTATCTAGTGTTTTCTCTTTTATATTTCTATATATGTATAACTAAATAGCATCTAACTGTTGTAATATCGGCTACCTATCTGTAATATGTACGTATAACTGTTTGTAAAATAATCATCACACAACACGCCCGCCATTAATGAACTTATATATTACTATATTCCAAGACCTCTCCTCCTCCACGTTCCTCCAACACATTTTCGTTATATAAAAGTCACGCGGATGTAGACATATAAACACACACACACCAACACACATAACAAAACAATTCCACAACACACACCCTACTACTCCGCCCTAACCTAACCCCACCTCCTACATTACAGATTAAAATATCTCTCTTCCACCTCCAAAACTATACCACATCACACAAAAATATCCCCCCTAACCTAACCCCACCTGCTACATTACACCCGTACCTCGTCACCGACGCCTCTTCACTCCCACCTCTCAATGCTGGTCCACTCGCCTGCTACACCCCAAAAATGTACACAGCTGCATCCTGACAACGTCACCACATCTCCCCTCAACATCTAAAATATCTCTCTTCCACCTCCAAAACCATACCACATCACACAAAAATATCCCCCCTAACCTAACCCCACCTGCTACATTACACCCGTACCTCGTCACCAATGTCTCTTCACTCCCACCTCTCAATGCTGGTCCACTCGCCTGCTACACCCCCAAAAATGTACACAGATGCATCCTGACAACGTCACCACATCTCCCCTCAACATCTAAAATATCTCTCTTCCACCCCCAAAACCATACCACATCACACAAAAATATCATCCCTGCCCCTGCATCACTCCTGCAGAATTAATATATGTCTATAAATAACGTCTTCTCGTTATCTAAACATATCTCTATATAAAAAATTCATGGGGTCTCCTCCTCGCCTCCTCCTCAATTCCTTATATAAAAAAAGCACCCCGCCATCTTGCGCCATATACCACCTTCTTGTTATCTCAAGTCCGCCCTCTTGCCCTTGTACATTTTCCCTATATAAAAAGTCATCCCGCCATCTTGCGCCTGCAGCGCGCCGCCATTTTTCTCCTTATATAAAAAAGTCACCCCGCCATCTTACCCCTGTATCACGCCTGCAGAATTAATATATGTCTATAAATAACGTCTTCTTGTTATCTAAAAATCTCAAAGTCTAACTATTATCCTCTTCCTATTATCGTCTTCTTGTTATCTCAATAAACACATATTACTATATTAAAAAGTTATCCACTTCTCCTGCTGCTCCACCTCCACACTGCGTATTTCCTTATATAAAAAGTCATCCCGCCTGGTGCTACCTGCACACTGAGTATTTTCTTATATAAAAAGTCATCCCGCCTGATGCTCCACCTACGCAATGAGTATTTTCTTATATAAAAAGTCATCCCGCCATCTTGCCCCTGCACATTTTCCTTATATAAAAAGTCACCCCACCTGATGCTCCACCTGCACACTGAGTATTTTCTTATATAAAAAGTCATCACCCCGCCTGATGCTCCACCTGCACACTGAGTATTTCCTTATATAAAAAGTCACCCCGCCATCTTGCCCCTGCACATTTTTCCTATATAAAAAGTCATCCCGCCTGCTGCTCCACCTGCTCAATGAGTATTTTCTTATATAAAAAGTCATCCCACCTGCTGCTCCTCCTCAATTCCTTATATAAAAGTCATGTACCAACCCCTGCTGCTCCATCTGTACAATGAGTATTTCCTTATATAAAAAGTCATCACCCTCCGCCTGATGCTCCACCTGCACACTGAGTATTTCCTTATATAAAAAGTCACCCCCGCCATCTTGCCCCTGCACATTTTTCCTATATAAAAAGTCATCCCGCCTGCTGCTCCACCTGCTCAATGAGTATTTTCTTATATAAAAAGTCATCCCACCTGCTGCTCCTCCTCAATTCCTTATATAAAAGTCATGTACCAACCCCCGCTGTTCCATCTGTACAATGAGTATTTCCTTATATAAAAAGTCATCACCCTCCGCCTGATGCTCCACCTGCACAATGAGTATTTCCTTATATAAAAAGTCATCCCGCCTGCTGCTCCACCTGCGTAATGAGTATTTCCTTATATAAAAAGTCACCCCGCCTGATGCTCCACCTGCGCAATGAGTATTTCCTTATATAAAAAGTCATCCCGCCTGCTGCTCCACCTGCGTAATGAGTATTTCCTTATATAAAAAGTCATCCCGCCCTCTTGTTATCTCCCCCTTGTTAACTCAAATCCGCCATCTTGACCCAAATAACCTCCCCTTGTTAACTCAAATCCGCCATCTTGACCCAAATAACCTCCCCTTGTTAGCTCAAGTCCGCCATCTTGACCCAAATAACCTCCCCTTGTTAGCTCAAGTCCGCCATCTTGACCCAAATAACCTCCCCTTGTTAACTCAAATCCGCCATCTTGACCCAAATTATCTCCCCCTTGTTAGCTCAAGTCCGCCATCTTGCGCCGCGCGCACCACCATTTTTTGCTATATAAAAGTCACGCGCCACCAGGCGTTTTTGCTATATAAAAGTCACGCGCCACCATCCGCGCCACCAGCGCGCCACCGGAATTCGACCTGTTTTGCGCATTGTATACTACTTTTGTGGTACAGCTTATGAAGTTTTTGCCAAGATGAGCAGGGATGATCAGGACAATTATGACATGCTAAAGCAGGCTCTTTTGTTAAGATATGAAAAGAATGGGGAATTTTATAGAAAAAAATTTAGGAATGCCAAACTACTGTCGGGTGAGACTTATCACCAGTTCTCTGCACGGTTAGAGACCTACTTGGAGAAATGGACTGCTCTGGGGAAAATCCAAGATCTTAAGGAAATGATCCTTATTGAGCAACTAAGAGAGTCCATGGCTCCAGACCAAGAAAGTTTCTCATGGAACAAGGTGCAGAGAGGCTGGGTGAGTTACTCAATGTCGCTGAGAGGTATCAGGCAGCCCAAGCAGAGGTAGTTGGAAATAAAAAGAAACAGGTAGACAATTTTAAGGCACCTCAAAACTTTAATAAGTTTGACCATAGAGACCAGAACAAAGGTAAGCACCAGTTTGATAGGCCACGCAATGACTATAATAATAAAACCTCACAATTCAATGAAAGGAAATATGATGAAAGAAAACCTTTTCATAAAGGTAGATTATATTGTAGTTTGTGTCAGATGGACAACCATAACACAGAAGTGTGTAAAAAGAGACCTGTGTACATGGCCACGCTTCAGGTCAGGTCAACCTCTAGAAAGGAGGAGGAACCACCAAAAATTCTGTCTCGTAAAGAGTGTAGGAAGGCACAGTCTAAAGATAGATCACTGAAGCCGTGTTTTGACAAACTCAAAAAACTCCATACCCCTCCTAGAAAAGGAGAATTCTATTTGGATGATGGAGTGCTTTACAGAACGTCTAAAGCAGAATCATACGAGTGTGCACAGTTGGTAGTGCCCTCGAAATATAGGGAAAGAGTTATGAGACAAATACATGTTCAAGACGGTGGACACCTGAGAATGGGTCGCACCTGTAAAAAGACATCTATGTCTTATTACTGGCCAGGAGTGGTTGATGACATAAGAAAATTTGTCGAGGACTGCGACCAATGCAATAAAGAAAATTCCACAGGGTGGAAAAATAATAACCATATGCAAGAGAAGCATTATGGCAAACTTGGGCCAGAAAATAGAGAGGAAACACCCATTCGTGGGAAAATGAATCAGGACCTAGACTCGCCACGAGACAAACGTAGGCCTGAAAATAAGAAGAACAATAATTTTAATAATGTAGACAAAGTGGGATGGGAGCCCCCTTTTCACAGACAGTCTTCACTTGAATGTTTTACTATGGCCACGATGCAGCGAGTACAAAAAGATGTCTCACCCCAGAATGAGCCGAAAATCCCTCAGTCGGACTTATGTAAACTGGAGGAAGATAAAAGAGAGAGAAGACCTCTCACAAGGAAATTAAAGTGGGAAGAAAACCCCAAGAGAAAAATTGGTAGTGGAAGATTATTATATGATGACAAGAGGAAGAAATGTCCTCAAAACAAGGCTTCCAATATTATGAAAATTATGTAAGAAAAATTAAAAGTCCATATGTAACCTTGTTAAGGACATGGACCGATGAAAAGGCAGAAGAAAATATTACTTCATCATATCAATATGTGAACGAGCTGACCACTCGTCTTAAAACTGGCTGGAAACTTGCCAATGAAATTTTGAGACAAGCCAGGACAAAGCATGCTGCCTATTACAATAAGAAAGCGAAGGATCGAGAATTATCTGTGGGAGAGAAGATGCTCCTTCTACTGCCCGGCAGCCAGAATAAATTGCAAATTGGATGGCAAGGTCCATATACAGTTCTAGAGAAGGTGTCTAGAACAAATTATAAGATAGATAAGAAAGGGAAAGAGAAAATCTATCATGTGAATCTCCTGAAGAAATATCTGGACATAGAAAACCAGGAAGAGACACACCTATTGACCTTGTCTGTTGCAATGGAGATTTTTTTTTTCCGTAGGCCCGCTAATACTCGAGGCGAAATCTCAGGTTATTATTTATGTCTAACCTGACCTTGATTTTACGTGAGTATCCCTTTATTTCTTGTACAGAGACAGGTGTCCCTCGCCATTCAGGCAAATACTCGCCGATTTCGGAGGTACCCATTGCAGCTGGGTCGGCTCAAAAGCCGCCAGTCCCTGGTCGACGACACTCCTTCAAATGTCCTCGCCAGGTCTCGAGTTAATCCAGTCCAAATCCCGGTCGACGAAAAATCCTCAAATGCCGTCGCCCGGGTTTGATCCTGTATCACCCGGTCGCCAGAGCGGTGTTGTAATCACTACGCTAGCGCGGCTCCCGCAATGGAGATGAAAAAGGAAGCACTCACTTCTCATAAATATCCTTTACATCCCTGTGAAACCGCCGCACAGGTAAAAATCAGCACACACTTAACGGAAATTCAGAGGGAGATGGTTCAACAGGTTCTGAATAATCATACAGATGTGTTAACGGACCGTCCGGGGCATACAAATTTATTGGAGTATGATATGAAACTCATAGACCCAACACCAATCTGTATGAAAGCCTATTCGATTCCGTTCGCTAAGGAAAAAGCTTTAAGGGAGGAGATAGATTATCTGTTGAGAGAAGGGATTATCTCGCACAGTGAATCTCCCTACAGTTCCAGTGTGGTTCTGTTAAGAAAACCCTCTAGAGAACACAGGCTGTGTATAGATTACAGGAAACTGAATGCTGTCAAGGTCAGGTGGATCCATTACCTGATACAAATCAGCTGTTTCCCAGGCTGAATAGAGCTAAATATTTCTCTAAAGTGGATCTGAGCAAAGGCTACTATCAGATTCCAAAAAAGCCGGATGTAAAACCTTATTTAGCCTTTAGCACCTCGGAAGGACATTATGAATTTAATATGTTGCCATTCAGGCTGAAAAATGCACCGAGTGTGTTTTCGAGGATGATGAGAAAGTTACTGGATCCCCTGAAGAATCCATGCATCACCAACTTCATGGATGATATTCTCATAGCAACAGAAACATTTGAGGAACACATTAACTCTCTGAATATGTTGTTTGATCGATTGAGAGAGACCAATTTGACAGCTAGACCGACGAAATGCTGTGAGTGGATGTAAAGAGCTGGAATTCTTTGGGCCATTTACAGTACATCAGGGAAACATGACCCCTGACCCCAAGAACCTGGCTTTTCTTAAAAAAGCACCAAGACCACAAACAAAAAAAGATGTGCGATCTTTTGTCTCATTATGTGGTTTTAACCAAAAGTATATAAAAAAAACTTTAACTCCATATGTGCTCCATTGACTGATTTAACGCGCAAAGGAAATCCTGATAGAATTATTTGGACGGCGCAATGTGAATTAGCATACCAAGAATTGAAAGAAAAGCTCACAAGCAGGCCTATTTTGAAATTACCTGACTTAAGTCAAGAATTCATTCTGAGAACGGATGCGAGTAATATCGGTTTGGGTGCAGCTCTATTACAACGGTCAAATTCCCTTGATGGGGAATTAACCCCAGTTGCTTATGCTAGCCGTAAGTTGAACACAGCAGAACAAAAATATTCAACAAGTGAAAAAAGAATGTCTGGCAGTCATCTGGGGTATAAAAAAGTTCCAGATTTCTCTCTATGGACAATCATTTAGGATCCAGACAGATCATAAACCACTCGTGTGTCTGTCACAAGCAAGGCATGAAAATGCTAGGTTATTACGCTGGTCTTTGCTCTTACAGCCATTCCAGTTTACTATAGAGTACAATCCCAGAAAAACTAATGTGGGAGCTGATTTTTTAAGCAGACATCCGTACGACGAACATCAGAGTAGTCATCAGGCATAGATAGTAAATTCATCTATGTGTATTTAGAAATAGGAACTGACATATGATTGTCTGTTCTAAAGGGGGGACATGTGTAGTGAATTTCTAAATACAATATCTAAATTAATATATAACAGTATAGGGCATAAAGGCAAAATAAGAAAGTATAAAAGAATTTTCTGCTAGAACTGTTGGTATCGCCTACGCCTTCAGATTATTATTTGCTAACGAATAGCCGAACAAAACGGTACCCAAATTTTCAAATTCGTCCTTGACTTAATCACTTTTCCTAGTTCTAAGAAAATATGTGCCTAAAAATGCATTGTGGAACGAGGAGGGGAAAGGGTAGATGAAATGCTAATTCGTTTCGCACTGATTTTAAACTAAAAGCCAATACTAGCACAGGGGCAAGCCTTGCCTTAGGGGTTCCCCAAAATACGAGGAAAAAGTTAGAACATGTAGACAACTCGTGTCACAAAAACAACCTTAGCTCTTATTTCAAAGGACGTAATTATCACGTAAATAGAGAAGACAGCACATGGAAAAGAATTCAACGTGTAGTAGACTAAAAATAAAAATAAAAACTAAGAAAAAAAAAATGTGTACTTCTGAACCAAGCCAACTAGTCCCATATAAATTGTATATTCGTGTACCTTAGGACTTGTTGACAAAGAATAGTTACGCAAATAGTCCATTAATCAGCTAATTATAGCCATAAAATTATAGTGGATCCGACCAGACTGTCAAGTAAAGATCATGCCTGCTTGTAATTTTTTATGGCATGTTTTGAAAAAACGACTTTGGGTAAATGAGGTTAAAAGGTACGGGATATTTGATTGGGTGGATTTTAAAGGAAGGCGAAGTATGATTGGTTGACCTAAAACTAAAAATATATTTGCCTTGGAAACATATTGGGAGTTGTTATTTGAAACGATAGATTCAAAAATAAAAGTAAACATGGTCCCATTGGACAAAGCAGTAGATACTGGTACGAAACGGGGACTGTTCACTGCCATTTCAAGTAAAATTTGTGTAAAGCAAGATCGATTAGAGCAGGCGGAGAAATTTTCTAACATAGGAAAAGCCTGGACATAGGGCAGATCGAAAATGTGCCATATTCTATTGCCCAGTCATCGTTTAATTGTGTTATTTCCTTGCATCTGTGAGGGTTTTGGTTGCTGTCAATAACTGGTGCCAGACTACAGTGGGCCGATATATTCATGCCACAGTCTTGCCTTTTTCGGAGACAACTGTAAACCACCATCATTCTTGAAGAAGTGGGAGCTGAAGGTTGTCGTTCAGCGAAGTGCAGGAAGATTCCTACATCATATTACAAAGATAGGTGCATGTTTCGGCACCTGATCGCTCAACTAACATTATATTAAAATATAAGAAACTGGCAATAGTGATATAAACATTCCATCAGTGTCCATAAAAACTTACAAACAACATGCAGAGATGATGATAGTAAACAATCAACCAGTGTATACTAGAAGTCACCTCAGTTAGACAATACAACTACACTCTTATATAATAATATGTGTATTATGGTCAGAAGACCCATTGTGTAAATTGATTGATGTAATTAATTTCTATGATTTCACTTTGATTGTCAGTCCTGATTCCAAATAAATCAGATTCAGGACAATAAATTGAAAAACATTAACTTTACCAAACTTTCAACCACTGACTTACTAAAGATAGTCTTTTAAAGTGTAGTTCGTATGTGATTGTCGTGGTACTGTTGTGTTGTATTAGATAATAAAATAATTTGTGTAATTGTTTATATGTTCAGTTGGTTAATGCAACCTTACACTAACATTTCATAACCCTAGACACCAAACGTAGTCATCTTACAGTCTATCTAGTATAAGTCTAAATGAGATCATAGTGGTGGTAGTAGAAAGGTGCCCTGGAAATTTACTCTAATATTTATTATATTCAGGGACCTTCACAGCTGACCTCATTCAGTACACTAAGATTTCTTTACAACAAACTTTATTAACATAAAACCCACCACAGTTTGCAACCAGACGATACGTCATGGCCTCAAAACCCAGCCCCTAGAGACGCAAGTGGAACAGTCTCAATTACGATTGCTTGGCCATGTCTGCAGAATGGGAGAAGATCGGCTACCACGACAAATATGGGAAACCAAGTGCCAGGGATCCAGACCTCCAGGACGACCCAAAGTTCGCTGGGAGGACACTATTGGGCATCTGTGAAGGACCGAGGACTAGATTGGAACCAGGCCAGGAGGAAGACAACTGATTGGATAGTATGGTACTCACTCCAGGAAACCTCTACACCCCAGTGTAGAAGACAAACGACTAAGTAAGTAATCCTCTCTCTTTGCCATTCGTTATCTTTTGATTTTTTCTGTTGTCCCATTGATCTGTGGCTTTTCTTTTTTCATAAGTCACAAAAACCACAAATGCAAGAGCATATCGATGCTTGATGAAGGCTTCCTGCAGGGAAGACCAGCTACAGTGATGGCTGCATGTTCCGTAAAGAGCGCAATGGAAAATCCTATATACAGTAGAAAATCCCAGCTTTTTCTGACGGTGCGTACCGCAAAGGGATGCAACGTTGGTTGAAAGTTAGACATTAATTGTATTGCTTCCCTTATATGGACTCTCCCGAAAATAGCAAAACTTACCAAAGAAGAATGCGCAAATGACGGTTTGCACACAAATATATTTATAGAATGTGTGATCCCCTATAGACACATTGGGATCCTCGCTACTGCTACGTAGTTCGTGTACTGTGGTGATGCACAGTGGTTTTTAAAAATACTTTTGAATAAGTAAAATTGCCGTTAGGTATTGGTGCTCTTGAATTTAATTCCCGTCTTATGACGGGCTTTTACACTTGTAATGATGATAATGTTGTATTTCTAAATTTATGAAGATAATAGAAAGCATTATGACAGGACACATTCTCCAAGAACCATATATCAGTAAAACTGGGCAAAATGTCTCTGTTAAAATAAAGATTCTCTAACACAGAAATTCTAAACAAACTTTCTTTATAAAGACGCACATGTATTAAATAGAAACCCAAATGACTTTTGGCATTCTTTTTATTTCATTTAATTAATTTTTATTATTTTAATCGTTATATATTTAAATATGAAGTAACCATGAGAAACTGGCTTACTTTGGCCGCACGTTGTGTTGCTGTAAGTGTTAAGGGCTTTAAGAACGCCATTAAAGTCATTCACGAAGGCTTCGGAGGGAGTTGAAGCAATGGCTTGAAGTTCTTTTATGTCGGGGTTCGAAAACCCTACTGCTATAACATGTATGCCAGCATTTTTTAAAGCAGTAGCTTGAGCAATTGTTCTTTGGCTGTCGCTAGATCTGCCATTAGTACAGATAACTGCAACCTTTGGGGTCCCGTCTCGTGTGCCATGAGCTGTATTGAAAAGGTTCAAACCGTTTTCCAACGCTAGATGGGTGTTTGTGCTTCCTCCTAGGTATATGGCATTTAGTATGGCCTGAGTGAGAGAGAAACGAAAACAAAAGATCAATGGCGTTATAAATATATACATTCAACACAGACAGGTGGATAGACTGACAAGCACATAATAAGATCCATAGACAGCTAGACAGGTAGAGACAGGTGGCCATTTAGAGACTTGCTTAAATGATAAATTAACGCTTACTTACTTACTTAGTCGGCCGCTTCTACCTTCGGGTGTAGATGTTAGCCACAGAGAGCTTCAGGCCATCCTATCGGCTATATTCCTTTTGGGTGGGTTCCAGTCCAGTCCTCTGTCCTTCAGAGATTGTGTGATGTGGTCCTCACAGAGAACTGTGGGTGATCCTGGTGGTCTGGATCCTTGGTTCTTGGTTTCCCATGTTTGTTGTGGATGTTCTTCTATTCTGCAGACATGGCCAGACCATCGCAACTGGGACTGTTCCACTCGGGTATGCACGGGCCTGGGTTTTGATGTTTTGACGTAATGACTAAACAGACAGTCAAAAAGATCGATAGACAAACATACGAATAAGTGGAGAGACAGATGGATAGAAGGGCTGACAGGCAAGCAGATAGATAGAAAGATAGAAAAATAGATAGCGTGATTCTGGATCTAAAACTTTGACACTCGCCTAGAGCTCAGGCACACCCCTAAACTCTTTTTGACTTTTGGCCCGCTCATTTCATTTTGTTTTGGTTACCTGTAGTTGGAAAGTGGGGGTAACTGGCCTGTCATTATAAAATCGGACAGGTTTACTCCTCTTTTCTTTTATGTTGGTAGGACAAAAAATTGACTCGCCCATGACTCTTTGTAGCGGAAAGCGGCATCCTTTTAGAGTTATTTGACCACGAGCTAAAGCCTGGCACTCGGTTTCTGAGAGACGAGCGGCAAACTTCCCTGTTCATCGCCTTTCGTGTGTCCACAGAGAGACCCGATTACGTCTAGCAATGCCGGTCCCTCTCTTTAGCATGGTTTTTTCGTCAACGGTCCACGAGGAAACTAGTCTCAGAGTTCCGTGGTAGTTGCATCATGTTACGTGGAACCCGGTGAAAGAGTCACTCGAAAACGTAGGTGGCCAGAACACCTGGTGCCTGAGAGTACTATACAATCTAAACGCTTTAGTTGTATGGCACTTAATGCTCCAGAGATTCTTGTAGAGTGGACGTGCCATTGTAAGTTGAACATAAATAACACATAAGGAAGGGAAACCCGAGGCCTGTAAACAGTAAATTAATATTAGACAAACATAAAGGTATGTTTTCAGGCACTCGTAAGAAATAAAGAAGTAGAACACTTGGACAACAGAAAAACAACAGACGTGAGTGGCTTACCCAGGGTTCGAACCCCGTACCTTCCGTACGACAACTCCGCCTAGCTATCAAGCGAATCACACTGACCCCACGGCCAGCTAGGCATCCCCAAAAAAAAAGATGCTTTACTGGCTATTTATCAGTAAGAAACACAAGATAACACCGGAAGTATACAGTGGGCAACTCAGCCCCTTAATGACGCAATCACTTCTGTTGTTCCACTATTAACAGTATGTTTCAGTCCAAACAAGACAAAGACCTTGATACTGGGTCCAGTAAATAGTAGAAGACTAAAGGACAATAGTATAGAACAGTGGGTAGGTTTCTGGTATTGTATGAACATAAATAACACATAAGGAAGGGAAACCCGAGGCCTGTAAACAGTAAATTAATATTAGACAAACATAAAGGTATGTTTACTGTATACTTCCGGTGTTATCTTGTGTTTCTTACTGATAAATAGCCAGTAAAGCATCTTTTTTTGGGGATGCCTAGCTGGCCGTGGGGTCAGTGTGATTCGCTTGATAGCTAGGCGGAGTTGTCGTACGGAAGGTACGGGTTTCGAACCCTGGGTAAGCCACTCACGTCTGTTGTTTTTCTGTTGTCCAAGTGTTCTACTTCTTTATTTCTTACGAGTGCCTGAAAACATACCTTTATGTTTGTCTAATATTAATTCATTGTAAGTTGGCAGATTCGACCAGCTACTGTTGGTGTTAGTGGATTTCATTGCAATCTCTGTAAGAAGCGATATTATATTTAGACAATTGTGTAGGTAAATATGTCACTTATTACTACTCAGTGGGCGAACGCGAATAGGCGTAAATATTTCTATCTCACTTCATAACGGGAAAACGAATAAAGTTAAGTTCGCTATGTACCATCAAAACTACACAGACGGTACTGTCGTAGATTTTTTGATAGGGGAATTAAGACTTGGGTTTGTCCCTTCTGAATAGATTTGAATAAGTGATAGTCACAGTGAGAGATAGTAATAGCAATATATTTCCACGAGTGAGATGGTAGACTGTGATAGAGGCTGTCTCTGAAATCGAGAAATCTTCTCTCTTTCACCTATCTTCTACGACAGATTTAGAGGAGTCAGACAGTCTAAACACAAACATATATATATATATATATATATATATATATATATATATATATATATATATATATATATATATATACATCTATATATATATATATATATATATATATATATATATAGTTCTATCCACTCACGTTCACGCACATACAAGACGACAGTTAGACGTACAGACGTGAGAAAACTATAACAAATGATTATATAGATATTCTAGAACGAGCTGACCCGACACACTGATTAAGTTCAAGGGAATTTTTAATTATCAGAAAAATTCCATCACAACACATAAAATTACATCAAAGCATATACAAATAATCATAAAAATCAAGGAATTGCTACAAGAAATGATAGACCCACAGTTATGATCTTCCCTCGATGTTTAGCCCACAGTCCCGTTAGGAGAAAGATGATAGCCCAAAGAGTCACAGATACATTTGATTTGTTTCTAATATTTTCCCCTTTTGAAAGTATGAACTGACTTTGATAGCAGTATCTATTCTAAGGAAAAATATAGTTTAGCAACGAAATCTTGCATAAGGAAAGTTACAAAGTGAGTGAATAAAACGAAGAACATCCTTCAGTCTACTTTCACTCGGTTCTTTCATCAGGGCCCTGACTCACACAACCTTACGTACAATCGTGCTGTTGTTCGCCGTCTGGCGCAAACCTTAGTGTACACTTCGTTTAATCTGTCTATCTGTGGATGAAGCGGATACCCAGCTCTGCAGATATTGGTTTCATTCAACGTGTCCGGGCAGCGTCCTCTTCAGAAAAATTATTCTCGTCTGATTATTTAGCAGTTAAATTAAATTCATTATAGCTACATGATTTTAAGCTAGAAATTATAATTTATTCTGTTTTACCAATGTAACTCGTCGACTAGAGAATATAACAGACTTATTTTAATTCACTCTGCACAAAAGAACTAGTGAAAAATAGGCGATTAAACACTTAATCACTCACAAAATATTAGATACTTAATGTAATATTTACCTCAACACAGAACTATGGTATCACAACGAAACTAAGAGATTTCACTTATAAGTTTAAGTATCTAGAACGAAGTGACCCCGTCTACTGTACTTGGAGAATGAGTGAAATAAAATTTCAAACTCAGGTTAAGATATATGAAAACACACAAAGGATGTGCGCTATTTCCAAAACCACGCAATAGCGCAGGTCTCACCCCTTCACTCTCTCTTACACCTCCCATTAACTAGACGCATGGTCAATAACATGTCAACCGTGTGTCTTCACACCTCCGTCTAACTATCTGACCGTGAGCGCGCGTGTCAGCTGAGAAATGCTAGACACTCTGCCTGCTCTGAGCGTGCATGTTTGGCGCGATTCACACCTCACCGAGCAACTCAGCCAAGGAAACTTGCGTGACAGGTGCAAATGTAGACAATTTTTCTGCTCATCATGTCTGATAGACTGAAATTCCACCTAAAATTATATCGTGCAAGGGACTGACACGTTAGGTAATCTACTGCGTTTCTAAATGAGAAACCGAAACCAGGCGAA
>JAMPIV010014888.1:30000-257500 GCA_024509875.1 Oreohelix idahoensis
TCTTATTATAGACTGTTTTACTGTATTGTGCAATTCTCTGGGTCTATCTATTCTCAACACCTGTTCCACCGTTATGGATGAATTGTATGCCTGTAAATAATCTAATATTGGTTTTCTCTGTTGTTCATAATTCCTACATTTTAGTAGGAAATGCTCTATATTATTTTTTTCTAGACACTCTGCATAGTAAGATCTTTGTAGTCAAACTTATCAAAGAAGTTAAACTTATCAATTAAGTCAAACTTACCAAAGAAAGTCAAACTATCATCATCATCTCAACCTGTAACCCGTCAGGGGTCGTAGGGGTGCCATGGTGGAAGCATCAGCAGACTGGGTCCTCCACTGCTCTCTATCCTCAACAATGCGTACAAGTGTGGAAAAACCGTGTCCTGCCCATTCTTTGATGTTATCAGCCCAGGATTTTCTTTGCCTTCCTCTTCTCCGTTTACCTTCGACTGTTCACTGGAGGATCGTTTTCGAAAGGGAGTCATGACGAGTTACATGCCCAAACCAGGCAAGCTTTCGACGTTTCACTACTGACAAAAGTGGTTCTTGGTTGCCTGCATACGTGTTTATTTTCTCTCTAACAGAGAAATTTGTTTTGTGCTCTTTATAGCAGATGCGCAAAATTATTCTATAACATTTATACTCGAAAGCCTGAATCGTTCGCTCCGTATCTGCAGTGAGTGTCCAGCCCTCCCACCCATACAAGAGAATAGCTAATACAAGTGATTTGTATAATTTGATCTTCACAGGAAAACTGATGTTACTTTTCCAGATCACATTCAGCCTTGTCATGGTAGCTGAGGCCATCTCAAGTCTTGTCTTGATTTCTTTACTTGAACTTCCATCACTACATATAGTGGACCCCAGATATATAAAGGTGTTAACTTCTTCTAACGTTTGCCCATTTAACGTAATGTTGGTCGGAACATGTTTCTTATGGCTATTCACCAATATCTTGCTTTTTTCTATATTAATGTCCATCCCATACGTTCTTGTTACTTTCTCCAGTCACGAGGTAAGGTCTTGAAATTCTGATTCTGTTCCAGCTATAAGATTGATATGATCAGCAAAACGTAGATTGCAAAGAGGTCGGCCTCTAATCGATATGGTTGTTTTATAATCGTAGAGAGCCTCCTGCATAATATGTTCTAGATATATATTAAAGAGCACTGGGGACAGGATACATCCCTGGCATCTATGATTGTCACAGAGGTTATTGATCATAAATTGCCTACATCCTCTTCTTTCTTCTTTCACCCGTATCCTCTATTTTTGTTATCCTTTTTACTTTCTTTCCTGTATTTTTCGCATCCATTCGTTTGCGAAAAATATTTTCATCCTCATCCTTAACGTTTACCTGTTTCTTTTCTCAAAACTGAGAATCGCACTAGTGATGGTATTACGTAGATGTCAGTCTCTGCTGGTCGAACGATAGCCGTGAATATACGGTTCTCGCCAGACAGAACGTCTGCAGTTTCCCCGGTCAGAGCGCTGCCCGACCAGATTTCCGGGCCTGGGGTGTGAGAATTCGCTCCGTCGGACATGGCAGGCAGACGGATTGTCTACCTTTTGCAGCAACTGCGTGAGTTTTCGTCGGGATAGTCCGGCGAAGTGTGAAATTGCGCTCCGCACTGCAGACGGGTTGTCTGAGATTCGCAACTGACACGCGCACTCTCGGTCAGTAGGTGGCAGTTACGACATGCCCAGGTGTTAAACGTAGGGTCAGAGACGGGAAGGGGGACTATTTCGGTTTGGCGAAATAAAAGAGTTCCTCCTTTGTCTGGTTTAAAATATTAACCCAAGTTTGAAACTTTAATTTCATTCTCACTCTTAAATTTGCAGTAGACAGATCGCTATGCTAGATTTAATATCTGTGTTTTGGCGAAGTCTGAGTTTCTTGGGCATTTGCCGAGTTCTAGATTACCATTAGATTTCAGTATTCTAGTTCATGGTTTAGTCTGTAGTTCCGCGTGAGGTAAATATTATATATAATAGATCTCTAGTATTTTGTGAAGTGATAAAGTGTTTAATCGCCTATTTCATTTTAAACTAGTTCTGTGTGCAGAGTGATTATTTTAATAGTTTGTTATTTCTTTAGTCGACGAGTTACAGTGGAAAGCAGGATAAATTATAAATTTCTAGCTAAACCCATTCGGCTATTAAAACAATTTCATTTAACTGCTAATACTCAGGCGAAGTATATTTTTCATAAACAAACTTATAAATGCTAGATGCATCATGAGTGGTGACGGAAATACGCAGCTATTCCTAATTCATGATGAGGGATTTTTTTATATAACTTATTTCACGGGAAGCTTTAAATATAAGTCAAGCTGTAGGCTTGCCGTTTAAAATGTAAGTTATATCCTTATACATAGTATGTATAATTATTTTATATGTGCTTTTTCCATTTTATGCAGTGAATACTGGGGTGATCCAAACTTGCCGGCGTTTAGTAATAAAGAGTGTCATACTTGAGAAGCATTAGACATTTCTTAGCTTTACCCACGTGGGGTTTCAAGTAACACTGGTCTGACAGTGCATGTGCCATCAGAGATAGCCAGAAATACCAATCCCACTAACGGGTTTTAAAGGCTGAGTATCAAATTCTGGGCCTTTGAGCCAGATCTTATTTCTTCCTGAACTCTAATGTAAAATTGCTGCCGTGTGGCGAGAATAGATTACAATCAATAACATTAACATTTCCGACATTTTTGTCGAAAGAGTGAATAGTGAACCAAGACTATCTGTTGAACGAAGTTGTCCACTGGCATTTTTTCCAAATTAAGGGAACCCTCGTGTTTTTTGACTCTGTGTGCCCGTTTAAACTTGCTTATCCAAACTGATTCAAGTGACATTAACAGTAATCAAAAATTTAACTGGTGAAGTGAACGCTCCCCGAAAACAGTGGATGAAACCTGTAAGTGCAGAGCTGGGATTCGCTTTATCCAAAGAATACAGATTCACTGTAGAGAAGTGTCCTAAGGTTGCGCCAGACGGCGAACAGCAATACAGATAGGTAAGCACGTGTGCCAGGGTACCCTGATGAAAGAACCGAGTGAAAGTGGACTGGGTGAGTTTTTTTTGATAACTATTGATTCACCCACTTTATATTCTAATTACGGAAGATTGGCTGCTTAATTAAATTGTTCCTTTTTAAGGACAATATTAGACCCTAATCATATGTATCTGTAACTCTTTGGGCCATCATCTTTCTCCTAACGGGAATGTTGGCTAAACCTAGAGGGCAGAGTATAACGGGGCTATCATCCTTGTAGCAGTTTCTTGAATTTTATGACTATTTGTATATATTTTTCCTTGATGTATTTTTTTAGGTGTTGTGAGAAGATTTTGTAGATGATAATTAAAATCTCTCTTGAACTAAATCAGTGCGTTGGTCAGCTCGTTCTAGTATATATATATATATATATATATATATATATATATATATATATATATGTATGTATATATGTATATGTATATATATATATATATATATATATATATATATATATATATATATATATTCATTGTTATAGATTTCCCACGTCTGTGTGTTTAACTGTCGTCACGTGTACGTGCGTGCCCGTGAGTAAATAGAAATATATGTAAGATATATATCTGTGTTTAGACTGTCTGACGCCGTAAAAGCTGTCGTAGAGGATAGGTGAAAGAGAGAAGATTTCCTCGATTTTTTCAGAGACAGCCTCCATATCACAGTCTATCATCTCACTTGTGGAAATTCTATTTCTTTTTATTAACTCTCACTGTGTCTATCACCTATTCAAACCTATTCAGAAGGGACCAACCCAAGTCTTAATTCTCCTATCTAAAAATCTACGACAAATTTGGTCTCGTCCGAAAGATTTTTGAACTTAGAATAGGAAGACGAGTACGACAAATGTGGACTCGTCTATCTGGATTTTGAACTTAAGATTCTTTATTCTGAAATAGAGTAAGAGTTTGATGTCTTGTGAGTTGTTATATCTTTAAATAATTTATCCCCTAGACTAACGATATGTTTTCGGGCGTGCTGACCACACAAACTGATAAGTTTTTTTTCCACAGCATTTGAATAATATACATTTGAGTTACAGGTGGATTTTGTCGGAATATATGTTAATTGTTATTTGTAATACTAAACGCTGGTAAAGTGGTGAGTGTATTACATTCACTGGGTACTGAGGCAGAACGGTGTTTGAACTAAGTTAAGGAGTGCGTTTCGGACTTTTTTCGTCCAGATTAATTGCCTCCCTTACCCGATCTGACTTCAGGGGCGAACTTATAGTGGATTTTAAAATTAAGGGATTATTTTTTTCTTAAATTTTTTGCAATAATTATTTTTGCTTCCACTGTAGCAATTTATTTTTCAGTGAGTAAATCTTAATTACCAGTTATTTGGCGTAGTCGTTTGCATTAGGTGCTTTATTGCCGATAATGGCAGCGATAGTTAGATACTTTATTTTGGAGGAGGTATCCCAGGTTATAAGTATATCATCTTTTGTTTGGTATTTTCTCGTAAGTGGTAGGAACCAGTAGACATTTTTTTCTTATCTCTTTCTCGTCTAGTCTCAGTCAGCTAATTACTATGGCCGAGAGGGCAAAGCTCAGGCAACTCCTCAGGGACGAAGCGAGAGAAGATGGTTTGGAAGGCGAAAAAGTGAAAGCTTTCGTCAGGGACGAACTGGAAAGATATGATGCGGAGAGGAAAGAAGCAGAAGCTAGAGAGAAGGAAAGGGAAGACCGGCTATTACAGCAGAAAAAGATTGAGGAAGAAATGGAAATTCGCAGGATGCAGCATGAGGAAAGAGAGAAGGAGAGACAGCATGAGAAGGAGAGAGAAGAGAGACAGCATGAGTTGGCTTTTAAAACTCTAGAATTCCAAAGTCGTGGTGCTGCCTCTACCTCCAGCAGTGGAGAGTCTTCTCCTCATTCTTCCTTAACTGATCCTTCTAGCACTCAATCTACGCACCTCACTGCTATGTCTTTCGCTCTAGAATCTTTCCCTTGTCCTAATGAGAAGATTGACACGTACCTCGAGAAATTTGAGAAAATTGCAACTCTGTACGGTTTAGAAAAGTCGCGTTGGAACATGAAGCTTTCTCAGGCGCTGAAAAGCAGTGCGTATGATGTTTACGCCAAACTGGAAAGCAGCCAACAAGACAACTATGATGTGTTGAAGAAAGCGTTACTGGAGCGCTTTGAAATGAATGCTCGCAAATTTCTGCAACTGTTTCGCAACAGCAGGAAAGAGAGCTCTGAAACTTTTCAACAGTTCTCGTCTCGTTTGAAGGGATACCTAACAAAGTGCCTTGAGCTTTCACAGCTCCCCTCTACCTATGAAGGTCTGGAGGAATTTGTTCTAACAGAACAAATAAAGAACACTTTGTCTGCAGATACCCGGAGATTTCTAGCTGAGCAGGGGGCAGAAAAACTTGAAGACATCTTAGAGAAGTCTGAGCGTTATCAAAATGCGCTGGCTGAACTACCGGTCACAAAACGGAAACCGACAGAGGAGCATTTTCGAAAAAATAATCTAGATCAACCTTCTCATGCTTCTAATCAGAATAACCACAGAGAAAAAGACCTCAAAACCCCCCTCCTGAAAAGACCAAGTTCTACAAGAACAAGTACCCCAACCACCCCAAACAGTCTGATCAACCCGACCGCCCTTCATGGCAGCGTGGCCAGAAAGGTCAAGGTGGCAAAGGGAGAACTCCTGAGCACGGGACTAATGATCAGAGTGAGCACACCGAGCCTAAACGCATCGGATGCTTGCTAACAGTCTCGCAAGGCGGAATTATTGACAGTGATTCCCAACCTGTTGGGGATACACCCTCAACGCGAGGTACTGATACTTTGAACGGTTCTCAAACTTCTTGTTTATTTGACACGGGGCTTACATATGATTGCATTGTTGCCAGAAACCTGGTCAAACCCGGTCAAGAGACAGCAGAGACCGTCCAACTTTGTGGAGTTCGTAAGAGTGATGCACCTACAGCGCTTCCCATCGCATTGGTGGAGATCCACTCCGATTTTGTCAGAGGCGTGATCAAACCAGCTGTTATGGATGATCCCATCTACCCAGTCATACTTGGCGGGAGATACGTGTGTATTGGGAAACCGGAAGAGCCGATTGTGGCAGCAGTAACTACAAGAGGGCAAACCAAGAAGGAACGGGAGCCTGCGCCTAATTTGTTACCTATGGAACTTAAAGAAGCGCAACAAAAGGACCCTACTTTGGCACCCTGCTTTAGGAAACTGCCCATGGCTAAGGAACCCAGACAGCACGGGGACATTTTTTCTAAGGATGGCGTACTTTATCGCAGAACGGGCAAACCTGACCAAGGTTACAACCAGCTCCTAGTACCGAAACAGTACAGAAGCCAAATCCTAGACATGGAGCACTCTCTTCCCTACAGCGGACATATGGGACAGAACGCCACAAACCAACGGATAACTACTCATTATTGGTGGCCAGGAGTAAATACTGATGTTATCAGATATGTTAAACCCTGTGCCCAGTGCCAACGTGTGCCACCCAAGCAACGGGCACCCCCAGTCTCTTTGGGTGAAATGCCAATAGTGGGAACACCATTCGAACGGGTTGTGATCGACATTTTAGGACCCTTAGAAAGGACTAAAAGAAGGAACAGGTTTATCCTGACCTTAGTCGATACATGCACTTTATGGGCAGAAGCTATCCCGCTAACATGCGCAGATGCCAAGCATGTCGCAGAAGCCCTCGTGCAGATTTTCACTCGGTTGGGATTCCCTCAACAAGTGTTGACGGACAACGGATCCCCATACCGAAACCTGTTGATGGATGAGATCGTTAAGATCTTGAGGACCCAACACATCTACACAAAGCCTTATACTCCGGCCGGAAATGGGCTCATGGAACGTGTTGATGGAAACCTCAACATGATGTTAAGTAAGCTGGCACAAGTGAAACCTGAAGATTTGGATCTTTGTATTCCTGCAGCTTTATTTGGCTACAGAGAATCTTCTCATACTTCCACAGGATTTCCGCCAGCTACGCTTTTATTTGGCAGACCCATTAAGGGCCCGCTTAAAGCCTTACTTTTGTCGCTGACAGACCAGAAGGCGGATGAGACAGTCGTCTCAGCAAGTAAATACGTATCGGATTTAAAAGGAAGGTTGAAACTAGGGTGGGACCTAGCAACGACTAACTTTAAGCGAGCACGCACAAAGCACGCTAACCGATACAGGAAAGTTGCGAAAGAAAGAGAACTGGAAGCAGGAGAGAAAGTTTTGGTGTTACTCCCTACCGGAAACAACCAACTGAGGATCGGATGGCAAGGGCCGTTTACCGTCCTGAAAAAGATTTCTAAGGCTAACTACCAGATCTCTATTGAAGGAAAGGAAAAGGTTTTCCATTTAAATCTCTTAAAGAGATACTTGGAAAGACCAGTGCCAACCTCCGACCATCTCCTGACGATCGCCAAAACTGACGAAGATGACGATAGTGGCAGGGAAACTCCACTGCAATCACAGGAAATCTTTCAAAAATGTCAGATGCGGCGACGCTCTTTCAAGCGCGCATGGGAGACATTACAGAAAAAGGAAACTTTGAGAGCAGACTTCATGAGTAGGACTTGCACAGAGATGGAGGGGGAAGATGAGAGGGAAGAAGACAGACACCCCGCTGCCCGACCAGATTTCTGGGCCTGGGGTGTGAGAATTCGCTCCGTCGGACATGGCAGGCAGACGTATTGTCGACCTTTTGCAGCAACTGCGTGAGTTTTCGTCGGGATAGTCCGGCGAAGTGTGAAATTGCGCTCCGCACTGCAGACGGGTTGTCTGAGATTCGCAACTGACACGCGCACTCTCGGTCAGTAGGTGGCAGTTATGACATGCCCATGTGTTAAACGTAGGGTCAGAGACGGGAAGGGGGACTATTTCGGTTTGGAGAAATAAAAGAGTTCCTCCTTTGTCTGGTTTAAAATATTAACCCAAGTTTGAAACTTTAATTTCATTCTCACTCTTAAATTTGCAGTAGACAGATCGCTATGCTAGATTTAATATCTGTGTTTTGGCGAAGTCTGAGTTTCTTGGGCATTTGCCGAGTTCTAGATTACCATTAGATTTCAGTATTCTAGTTCATGGTTTAGTCTGTAGTTCCGCGTGAGGTAAATATTATATATAATAGATCTCTAGTATTTTGTGAAGTGATAAAGTGTTTAATCGCCTATTTCATTTTAAACTAGTTCTGTGTGCAGAGTGATTATTTTAATAGTTTGTTGTTTCTTTAGTCGACGAGTTACAGTGGAAAGCAAGATAAATTATAAATTTCTAGCTAAACCCATTCGGCTATTAAAACAATTTCATTTAACTGCTAATACTCAGGCGAAGTATATTTTTCTAAACAAACTTATAAATGCTAGATGCATCATGAGTTGTGACGGAAATACGCAGCTATTCTTAATTCATGATGAGGGATATTTTTTATATAACTTATTTCACGGGAAGCTTTAAATATATGTCAAGATGTAGGCTTGCCGTTTAAAATATAAGTTATATCCTTATACATAGTATGTATAATTATTTTATATGTGCTTTTTCCATTTTATGCAGTGAATACTGGGGTGATCCAAACTTGCCGGCGTTTAGTAATAAAGAGTTTCATACTTGAGAAGCATAAGACATTTCTTAGCTTTACCCACGTGGGGTTTCAAGTAACACTGGTCTGACAGTGCATGTGCCATCAGAGATAGCCAGAAATACCAATCCCACTAACGGGTTTTAAAGACTAAGTGTCAAATTCTGGGCCTTTGAGCCAGATCTCATTTCTTCCTGAACTCTAATGTAAAATTGCTGCCGTGCGGCGAGAATAGATTACAATCTATAACATTAACATTTCCGACATTTTTGTCGAAAGAGTGAATAGTGAACCAAGACTATCTGTTGAACGAAGTTGTCCACTGGCAATTTTTCAAATTAAGGGAACCCTCGTGTTTTTTGACTCTGTGTGCCCGTTTAAACTTGCTTATCCAAACGGATTCAAGTGACATTAACAGTAATCAAAAATTTAACTGGTGAAGTGAACGCTCCCCGAAAACAGTGGATGAAACCTTTAATTGCAGAGCTAGGATTCGATTTATCCAAAGAATACAGATTCACTGTAGAGAAGTGTCCTAAGGTTGCGCCAGACGGCGAACAGCGGTACAGATAGGTAACGGAAGATTGGCGGCTTAATTAAATTGTTCCTTATGAAGGACAATATTAGACCCTAATCACATGTATCTGTAACTCTTTGGGCCATCATCTTTCTCCTAACGGGAATGTGGGCTAAACCTAGAGGGCAGAGTATAACGGGGCTATCATCCTTGTAGCAGTTTCTTGAATTTTATGACTATTTGTATACGTTTTTCCTTGATGTATTTTTTTAGGTGTTGTGAGAAGATTTTGTAGATGATAATTAAAATCTCTCTTGAACTAAATCAGTGCGTTGGTCAGCTCGTTCTAGTATATATATATATATATATATATATATATATATATATATATATATATATATATATATATATATATTCATTGTTATAGATTTCCCACGTCTGTGTGTTTAACTGTCGTCACGTGTACGTGCGTGCCCGTGAGTAAATAGAAATATATGTAATATATATATCTGTGTTTAGACTGTCTGACGCCGTAAAAGCTGTCGTAGAGGATAGGTGAAAGAGAGAAGATTTCCTCGATTTTTTCAGAGACAGCCTCCATATCACAGTCTATCATCTCACTTGTGGAAATTCTATTTCTTTTTATTAACTCTCACTGTGTCTATCACCTATTCAAACCTATTTAGAAGGGACAAACCCAAGTCTTAATTCTCCTATCTAAAAATCTACGACAATGATGTTGGTATCAAAATTGAATTTTCTCATTTTTTGCCATAAGCCTTCATGCCAGACTCGATCGAAGGCTTTTGTGAAATCGGTGAAGTTATGGTATAAATCGCGTTGATGCTGGAGATGTTTTTCGATCAGTAATCTAATATTGAAGATTTGTTCTGAGGTACTTCTTTGTGGTCTAAAGCCTGCCTGTTCCTCGGATAAGATTTCTTCTGATTTCTGTTTTATTCTGTTCAAAAGTATCCTTAACATCACTTTACTTGGATGACTAATAAGGCTAATGGTTCGGTAGTTCGTGCACATTTTTAGATTTCCTTTCTTTTTAAGCGGTATTACCAAAGACTGCGTCCACTCTTTTGGCCATTTCTTTCAAACTTATCAATGAGAGTCAAAACTTATCAATGATAGTAAACTTATCAAAGAAGTCAAACTTATCAATTAAGTCAAACTTACTAAAGAAAGTCAAAACTTATCAATGAAAGTCAAACTTATCAATAAAAGTCAAACGTATCAAAGAAAGCCAAAGGTATCAATGAAAGTCAAACTTATCAATGAAAGTTAAAACATCAAAGAAAGTCAAACTTTTCAAAGAAAGTCAAACTTATCTATGAAAGTAAAACTTATCAATGAAAGTCAAACTTATCAATGAAAGTTAAACTTATCAAAGACAGTTAAACTTATCAAAGAAAGTCAAACTTATCAATAAAATCAAACGTATCAAAGAAAGTCAAACTTATTATAAAAAAGTCTGCGCATCTTTTTTTTTTCAAAGTGAGTTCAATTTAGCTTTCGCGGTGCAATGCGTGCTATTTCCGTATTTTCCCGAATATGCATCTTGAAAAAAGAATGCAAGGCATGTGCATTATTTTTAATGCGTGTTCATTTGCGTTTTCACTGATCTAGCAGCGCCGTTTCCGTATTGTCCTGAAATGATGCGGGGATTTTTTCATTGTTCATTGCAAGCCTTTTCGCTAAAGTAAGTAGTAATATGATGATAACCATATACGAACTGAAAGGCCCAAATGTTTGTTTCATGGCCTGAGCCAAATCACCAGACTAAGAGAACATGACTGATGGCGTTGGCGATCATATGTCTCCACAACTTCCTGTCTTCATTACTATTTATCAAATTCTGTTGTTGATTTCTGTCCATGCCATGATGTCAAACTGTCCTGTCTTCTCGCCTTGTCTTCCTCTATCTATTTTTCCTTCAATCTTTCCTGTTGGCACGATATATTCCAGCTTTAGCCTTCTTAAAAAATGCTAAAGAAAGGGGATTACATCCTTATACTGTGAGTAATAAGCTTCATTTGCGCATTGGCCTCTTTCTGGACATGCTCAGTACTCTTTCTAGCTGTCGTGTGATATTCATAACACTATTCTGAGAGAACAAATCAAGTTCAACACGAAAATAAGAATCTTCAACTCAAATGTCAAGTCAGACCTCAAGTATGGCTCTGAGACATGAAGAACAACAAAAGCAACAAAAACAACAACCAAAAAGCTAGACTTTTATAAACGGGTGCTTGCGTAGAATAGAAGGACTGAAATGGTATGACAAAGTCACAAATGTGGAATTGATGACAAGAACCAGAGAAGTGCCAGTGGAACAAGAGTTGAGAAGAAGACCCTGGCGATGGATAGGACACACATTGTGGAAACCTGTTGATAGCATTACAAGGCAGTCCTTGTTCTGGAATCCACAGGGAAAGAGAGGCAGACTAAAAACACACGGAGAAGAGAACTGGATAAAGAGGTGAAAATGATGAGTAAAACATGGACAGAATTTGAGTGGATGGCACAGAACAGGAAGACTTGGCATGTGTTTGTGTAAGGCCTATGATTCTCGGGGAGCTAAAGGGTATTGATTGATTGATTGATTCTGAGAGAACACACACATCAATTTCGGATGAGAAAACGTTATGTAGATTAATCAATATTAGAATGTTCAAACTTTTCTTGGTGAGTTAATGTGAAAACACAATTATAACAATGCAAAAAGAGTCTAAATTGTCATTGCAAAAGATTCAGTGTAATTAATTTTCATAAGCAGTATATATATATATTATATACAGAGACAGTCAGTCAAACAGACAGTTAGATTTACTTACGGACAGACAAACAGACAGTCAGACTTACTGGGAGTTGTTGGTATCGGGCTCGGAGTTATAACTATTTCTGTTTTATTTCCTTTGCCTTTGCACGTGTCTTTGTCAACAAAGCCTGGATAGTTGCAGGTCTGAATTACTGCATCATAGAGTTGGTCAGGAGGACACGACATTACGTCAGTCTTCAGGAACGTGCATTCAATAAACTTGGTACAGTCGTAAGGATGGGGGTGAATACCATTTACCAAGTAGTTCTCTCTACAGTAGTCGGAAAGATCTGGAAAGAAAGATAGATTCCATGAATTAGCTCATGGACATTTTTTTTGTTGTTGTGTGGAAAATAATATAGGTAAATTTGCAGGGGCATAGAATGAAATCAAAATAAGAATACAAAGGGCGGCTATAGAAAAGTTTTCATTGCTTTGGGAAATATATGGATATCAAGAGAAAAAAAGTGCCCCACAAAAATCAGAATCTTTAACTCAAATGTCAAGACAGTCCTAAAACTGTATGCTCTGAAACAATAAAGAACAACAAAAAGAACCAAAAAGCTACAGACCTTTATAAATGGGTACCCACAGAATAGAAGAGTCGAAGTGGTATGATAAGATCACTAATGTGGAACTGTTGACAAGAAGCAGACAAGTACCATTGAAACAATAGATGAGATGAATACGCTTCCTATGGATAAGACACGCATTAAGAAAACCTATTGATAGCATCACAAGGCAGTCTTGTTCTGCAATTCTCAGGATAAAAGAAGTGAGGCAGAGCAAAGAACAAGCAAAGATCAGAACTAGAAACAAAGATGAAAGTGATGAAGAAAACATAGAAAGAACTTGAGAGGATGGCACAGGACAGGAGGACTTGGCATGTGTTTGTTGAAGGCCTATGCTCCATGGGCAGCTAAAGGGTATTGATTGATTGATTGATTGATTGAATAATTGATTGATTGATTGAATAAAATACCGGGCGAAATATCAGAAATTTCATTGAAGGTGATTAAGGAGAATCGTACAAGAAGCTAATAATGTCCTTACACATTGATAGTCAGATGACTAATTTAAGTGAGATTAGTCAAAATCGACGACGGGCATTCGAAGAATACTAAAACAAGAACAATGGTGGAAAGAAGTAAATTTTTATTTGGCAACCAAGGACAAGGTGAGATCGCCAAAGGCTTTTTAACTGACAAAGAATAACACCACAGCTCCTACGTAGACATGTTCAGACATACAATTAAAGTGAACCTCTTCAATGGTTGGTTGGGACGCTTGCAATGTTAAAACAGTGCTACATACAGCACCGTTGTCAGAGCCCATAAAGTGCTTGGTACAATATTCTTGCCAGGGGGTCAACCGTAGTGGGGGGCCCCAAGATCCTTGAGAAAAGAAGAAGAGAAAAAAGAATTTGTTCATGGTTGTTACAACGTGATCGACCTGAAACGCAACACGGAGTATACAAAATAGAAAACATGACAGTGAGGCCTGTGTTCTTATAACTTTTATAATTGATTATAACTGCTCATTTGTAACGTTTAATAGTCCAACCATTTTTTTTTAGTATTCCGGTAGGCCTTTCTGTCCATGTGCATTCCTTTCTCTTGTTCTCAACTAAAAGGAGGTTGTTCGTGGGAATGGCAACCTCATCATGCACTACCAATGACTTCATGGAACACCGCTGCAAGGGCACTTGACTGCACTGGTGCAGGCTTTTTGCAGGAGGACCGTTTGCTGTGGTATCTCCTTGCTTCCAGTGAAGTGGAAATGGGAATTATGGTAACAATGAATATGGGATGTTATGAGGACAATGCTGATACATATTAAGTAGCATTTAAACACCGAGGGAGCCGCGGTGCGCAGTGGTTAGTGCACTGGCTTCCTAGCTCGGTGGTCCATGGTTCGATCCTCAGTTTAGGTGGGATTTTTTAGACCGCAAACTGCTCCGGGGTCGACACAGCCTCATGAATAGGGTACCAGATCAACTCTGGGAAGGTTACGGTGGCCGGCGTCATGTTGATCACATCACCCCTAGTGAGCCGATGGTCAAGAAGATTCGGCCTAACACCATATTCCCAATATGCCTCAATAGGCGTGTAACGGGATCCTTTACCTTTTTCCTTTTTATATAAACACGAATCTAAATATTAATTTAATATTCATAACAGTGGCATCTAGAGATCGTAAGGCTGCGCAACGCCAGATATGCAATGGCAAGTGAGTAGTCTAAATAAGCAAAGTACGTCATCAGCTTATCCAATTCATATTTGTATTCATCAGCTTACAATCTGACATGCTGAAGTAGTTGAGATGTGTTCAATAAATAATGTGCTAACAATGAAAGTTAAGCCAAGGAGCAACCTGTAAAGACGGTAGACAGTGTCTAGGCATAACCTAAAAGTTGTACACAGAGTGTGAGCAACAAACTAAATGATGTACGTACCTAGCGCTTGGCGCAACTAATTAAAAGTTGTACAGAGCGTCTGAGGAACACACTAAAGGCAGCACATAGCGTCTGAGCAACACACTAAAGGCAGCATATAGCGTCTGAGCAGCACACTAAAGGCAGTACGTAGCGTCTGAGCAACACACTAAAGGCAGTACATAGCGTCTGAGCAACATACTAAAGGAAGCACATAGCGTCTGAGCAGCATACTAAACGCAGTACATAGCGTCTGAGCAACACACGAAAGGCAGCACATAGCGTCTGAGCAACACGCTAAATGCAGTGCATAGCGTTTGAGCAACACGCTAAACGCAGTACGTAGCGTCTGAGCAACACACTAAACGCAGTACATTGCGTCTGAGCAACACACTAAATGCAGTACATAGCGTCTGAGCAACACACTAAAGGCAGTACATAGCGTCTGAGTAACACACTAAAGGCAGTACATAGCGTCTGACTAACACACTAAATATACTAGACAGCGTCTGACAAACAAACTCAACATAACAGATAGCGTCTGAACATCAAATTTTATGATATCAGACAGCGTCCGAGCAATAAACTGAAGGTACTAAACACCTAATTCAGGGCAGCAGACAGGGTCCGAGAAATAAGCTAGAGGTACTAAACACTAAATTCAGGGTAGCAGACAGCGTCCGAGGAATAAACTGGAGGTACTAAACACTACATATAGGGCAGCAGACAGCGTCTGAGCAATAAACTGGAGGTACGAAACACCAAATTCAGGGTAGGAGACAGCGTCCGAGCAATAAACTGGAGGTACTAAACACCAAATTTAAGGACAGCAGACATCATCTGAGAAATAAACTGGAGGTACTAAACACCCAATTCAGGGCAGCAGACAGCACATTAAAGGTAGCAGGCATCGTTTGAGTAGCAAACTAACGGTAATAGACAGCCTCTGAGTAACAAACTAACGATAGCAGATAGCGTCTTAACAACAATCTAAAGACAGTGGACATCCTCTCATGAACAAACTAGATGGCAGCGACGAAAGTGAAAGATATTGCACACCACAGATGACACCCCGAAATAAGAGTAATTTAATGCGGAAGGAAGGTCGCTTAGAACACACTCACAAATAATATTCCAAAATCAGTAACTAGCTTCTTTGCTAAAATAAAGAAAACGCAATTACTTTTTTAAAAGTAGAAATTACTTTTAACCATCAAATTTAGAGAAGATCGGCTACCACGATAAGTATGGGAAACTAAGAGCCAGAGATCCAGACCTCCAGGACGACCCAGAGTCCGCTGAGAGGACAACATTAGACAATCTCTGAAGGACTGAGGACTAGAATGGAACCAGGCCAGGAGGAAGACAGGTGATAGGATAGTGTGGCGCTCTATCTTCCAATCTTCTACATCTGACAGTAGAAGAGGAACGACTAAGTAAGTAAGTATTTAGAGAAAGCACCTACCACTATACCTACCTGCTTACCAACCATTCTAAATACCTACCCACAACGATAACTGTCTTTCAGATCAAAACATATTTAATGTGTCTTCGTGGTGATGTTCAAGACATCAGACTTGAACGAGACACCTGATGTATTCCGTAATATACACATAATGTATTTCTTAATAGACACCTCATGTATTCCTTAATAGAGTATTCTTACGTCTGTGACTTTTACCTTTTAATGGACGATCAGGCACTGAAATAGAAAAAAAGCAATACATAAATTATGCTGTTCCATCGTACAACGTAACAGTGCAACAAGTACAAGGAAATGTTACACAATGCCCTTAAAAAATGTTCCATATATTCTATTGTACAGAAGAAAAGTGGAAGGCCAGTAGATCATTAATCAGTAACTTAACACAATGTTCACAAAAAAGTAAAAAGTTGTTGCTTGTGGAAGTCATATTATGGTGATGTTGTGTTTTTAGGTTACAATGAAGACAAATAAGTTGCGGTATCCCAGGGCTGTTTCTTTGCAAAAACAGTTGTCTTGGGTTTACACGTCTCCTTTTAGTGGAAAGCTCTTTAACCAAGAATGCCTACTGATCATCAACCTAGCACAGCAAAGGTACAGTAGTACCTGTGTAAGGATGTCGACTTTTAATAATCGTCTTAACCGTTTCAGTGTGAGCAATCAATTCCCTGATGAACTGAGCGGTCAAAGGATTAACCCACTCTATTCCCTGTTCACCACTGTCGTTCGTGGTTAATCTACTCATCCAACTCAAAGACGATCTTGAAGGGTTAGCTGTTAAAGCCTGTAGGAAAATGAGGTAGATGATATCACATTCTAATGAATGCAAATGTTGAACTATAATTCACACCCCTGAACATCATCGTCATCATCTACCATCTCCACAACGAAGACCTACTGTCATGGATCTCCAACGTCTTCTGTCTCTTGAAGCTGAAGCAGAAGCTATAAGGGTGCGGCATGGACCTGAAAAAAACTGAAGACCTCATCCTGGCGACATGCCTATAGATTTTGCATGACTAACAAACTAACCAAAAAAGATGAAGAAGAAGAAATGGTAGACGATATAACATGCTGCAAACATTAGCTTTTACTTACTTCTGCACATAGAAATTCACCATCGATGACGACTTCCTTCATCTGCTTCTCCTTCATCTAAATTACTATCAATTTCTTCAATGATTAAATATGAGAAACCGCAGTATCTAATACTCAGGTCTTAAAATTTAATTTTTAAATTTCTTTTCACTATATTCAAATATAGAAGCCGATATCCCATATTCCCTAACTAGTGTATCAGCTTACACATTTGCTTTTTTTAAAACCCATTTTTATTTAACTCGACTAGAGGTATACATATTTGTAGTGTTTCCAATTATTCCCCTACAAAGTCTCTTGTCTTCCACTCCGCATGGAGAGTTCAAATTGTGCTTACCAATATATATATATATATATATATATATATATATATATATATATATATATATATATATATATATATATATATATATATATATATATATATATATATATATATCAATCATATCATCATAACCCTCCACTCCCAAAGGAGCATAGGCCTACAACAAACACATGCCAAGTCCTGTCACGTGCCATCATCTCAAGTTCTTTCCACGTTCTCCTCATCATTTTCACCTCTGTTTCCAGCTCTCTTCTCCATGTGCTTCTTGGTCTACCTCTCTTGCCCTGGGGGTTCCAGAACAAGGACTCTCTATATATGTCTCTGTGTGTGTATGTGTTTGTAGTATACAATAAAGTGGAAATAACGTCATTAAAGTAGGGGAAACAATTAACTGAAATTGAAAGAGGCTAGTGTGGGATGGTGAAAGGTAATGTGTCGATTCAATCAAGATGTTTTTTTTTCTTCCAAAGAACAGGTCATCCTGGAAACTTGCGAGTCCTATTTTTTGTAAACATATTAGTACATTCTAGTTTACAATGTTCTGACCAGTACTAACGCAATGGATTGTGAATGTCCGCCCAACATCTAAATTTCAGTTAGTAAAGTAAACGATTTCTTGCAAATGTTGGATTTTGATGTCTGAGCGTGTTTTATGCAGCTCTTAAAATAAACACATTTTATATTATGTGTACTCACATATGCACTCTTGGAGGGCAGTGAAACTCACAACACGATCCACTGCAACTTTTGGGAGAGCAAGATTGGTCGCGACGTCCAGTACTTGTTGCTTAACTAGATCTCTCAGTTCAGAAATGATGGGCTTATCCACGCCATTTGCGAATATGTTGACACCAGTTGTCCGAAGTTGGGCTGCCGTCAGTTTGGCTACAGAAAAAAAGTTATTACTTTTTTCTAAATTGTGGATGGAAAAGAAGGTCAAGCCATAATACTCTGACGTCTAAGTCACGTTGCTTCTTTTCATTGTTTTTTTTTTTCTTAAAAAATTAGAAATGGTGCAAAAAGAGAAATGGTGATCATAGTGAACTTCATTTTGTTGTAGTTAACATCTTGTGCCTACAGTCTTCAAATAATCATTAAATTGTGATTAATTCTTAAAGGCCAATAGGCCAAAATTTGGGCCCGATTCTCCTAGGTTCTCGTGATGAGAAGCCAGTTTTCGAGGCTCGTATATTTGAAGTAAATTGTTCTTTTGTTTTCACCCAGTTTTATATTTGGTTTCTCTTTCTTTCAGTTTTCTTTACAACTATGTATAACACTGCCGTAATCCCCCCCCCCTCCTCCCCCCCCCCACTCACACACACACACAAATTTAAAAAAAAAGGAAAGAACCAAACCTTAAACTTTAACACTATATGAAAAGTTAAAGTGATAGAAAATTATTTGCGTCAAACATTGGAAACCCATTGAGAGTGGGATTGGCTAAGAGGCTTGGCGTCCGCCTCGAGTTCTAAAGGTACCGGGTTTGCTTCCCAGTAAAAGGAATGTAATTTACCGATTTTTTTTCAGAACCAGCGGTTTTAATTATGGCATACTCACTCCCCCAATCCCCCCATCTCTTGGGTAGTTAGTTTGGATGCCTAGCCTTCTCGGATAAGGGTGAAAAATTAGGAGGTCCCGTGTGCACGTTGCACACGTTATAAATCCCTCGGCAGTTGTAAATCGTAAAGAGTAGGCCATACGGCCGCTGTCCTGGCAAAATGTAAAACTCAGGAAACCTACCCGCCACGAATATATATATATAAGAACAGCCACCACAACAATGGAAAGACAATATTATTGTAAAGTTACCGAAGAAAGGTGATCTATCAGACTGTAATAACTGGCGTGGTATATCTCTATTATCAGTACCTGGAAAATTATTATGTTGCATGATGTTAGAAAGACTCAAATTGCATGCTGACGAAAAGATCAGAGAAGAACAAGCGGGTTTCAGGCCGAAACGATCATGTATTGATCAAATATTCACACTAAGAACAATTATAGAAGAATCAGTGGAAATGCCATCGCCACTTATTATCACCTTCGTCGATTTTCAAAAAGCCTTTGATAGTCTACACCGCCCATCATTGTGGAAGATACTTACAATCTATGGTTTTCCAACAAAATATGTGAATATAATCAAAGCGCTATATGACAATGCAAGATGTTGTGTTAGAACAAATAAAGGGAATACAGAATGGTTTACAGTAGAAACAGGGGTGAAACAAGGCTGTATTATATCACCACTACTTTTTGGAATAGCTATTGATTGGGTTATGAGAAACTATACCCACAATGAACAATTAGGTATAAAATGGACAAATGGAAAATTCCTGGGGGACATGGATTTTGCAGATGATTTAGCATTCTTAAGTTCAACACCCAGACAATCCCAAGAAGCAGTAAATAATTTGTGTCATCTTTCGGTTAAAATAGGTCTCCAAATAAATGCCTCTAAAACTAAAGTTATGAACTTTTCTAACGAGACCTTTAATATCATCCTGAACGGGGAAAAACTACAGAAAGTTGAAAGTTTCAATTATTTAGGCAGTAAAATGACTCAGGATGGTGACACAACAAGAGAAATTCATACTAGAATTGCTTTGGCAGCTAGCGCCTTCAATAGATTATCTAACATTTGGAAATTACGATCATTGAATATACATACCAAGCTTCGTCTGTTTAATTCAAATGTTATCTCAGTGTTAACATACGGCTGTGAGAGTTGGAAAATAACAAAATCATTGGAGAACAAGCTGAATACAGTCGAGAACAAATGTCTTAGAAAACTCATGAACATCAGTTGGAAAGAATTCAAGACTAATCGACAAATAAGAGAAGACTCTAGGCAGAAATATGTCTCCAACTATATAAGGAAAAGACGATGGTCATATATCGGTCATGTCCTACGAATGCAAAACAACAGAATACCACTACAGGCGCTCACTTGGGTTCCTGAGGGTAAGAGGAAAAAAGGAAGACCAAAAGAAACACTCAGAAGAACAATAATAAGAGAAGGAAGAACGTTACAAAAGGCAAGAGCTAAGAGGAGTGGCGTCACAACGTACAACCTGGAGAGCACTGGTTTCTGCCTTATGCGCCGTGTTTGGTGCTTAAAGAATTTATTATATATATATATATATATATATATATATATATATATATATATATATATATATATATATATATATATATATATATATATATATGTAACAGCTTGATTAACAAGCTGTGGACTGTCTGTGCTCCGCTGGGAGCAGGTACGTAATGTCAGTCGTGTATGAGAGGTAGTCAGTAGAGTGGTTTGACCTTGACAACACACGAAACTGCGAGGTCAGCAGGTCAGGGGTGAATAAAAGGAGAGTTCTGATTGGTGCAGTGAAGAAACGGGGGTCAAGAGAGCGAGGAGGTTTTTGGTGGTGAGGGTGGACTTGAATTGTCGAGTGCCAGAAGATATTTATTTGTGTGAATCTAATGCATTTTGTGATCTGGGATTTTCATGAATGTGATACACTTCGCTGACTATATATATTGTTGTAATTTTGTGGTCACAGTTATTTGAATACATTGGACAGAGTTGGGAATATGACTAGTGTTGGTTATTACTTGAATGTGTTCCAATCCATCCCTCGCTCTCTTGTTTAGTATTTCGAGGACTAAGACATATGTGTGTTTAATATAAAATACACTGTATCAATATAAAATGTGTGATTCTTGTATACACACATTGGGATCATCGCCGATTCTACAGAGTTCGTGCACTGTGCTGAGAGCCTCCTTGTGCGTCCTAAGGGAGGACATCGGAACAATGAAGATGGTTCTTATAATCAAAAAAAAAAAAAAAAAATTATTTATTCATGTGCTATAATTTTATACATTTAATTACTCAGAACTTCCATCAATATCTCTTTATTACTCACTTACTTACTTACTTTACATTTAACTTTCTCGTTTTACTGATGCCATGAAGAGTAGTGGGGAATTGATCTTTGACTCGAGTCAAATATGTAGCACTGGCTGCTGTGAGCCCGGATTCTTGTAATATTGATGTGATTTTGTCTATACATCTGCCTCGCCTAATTGTCTTCCGGCGCCTTGAGTTTTAAGTTTTTTAACTTTAAAATATTTCCTAATTGCCAATCTCAGAAGAATATTAAGTATTTAGGCGACGGTTACATTTCGGAAACCCTAGCGTAATTAAAGTTTCTCTCAAATTGAGATCATTTTTTTACATAGAAATTCAGTACGTTACATTTAGAGGATTGCTTGTGCAAATTGTATTACTTACTTACTTACTTACTTAGTCATTCCCCTTCTACCGTGAGGTGTAGAGGTTTGGAAGAGAGAGCGCCAGACCATTCTATCAGCTGTCTTCTTCCTGGCCTGGTTCCATTCTAGTCCTCGGTCCTTCAAAGATTGTCTAATGTTGTCCTCCCAGCGGACTCTGGGTCGTCCTGGAGGTCTGGATCCCTGGCTCTTTGTTTCCCATGCTTGTCGTGGTAGCCGATCTTCTCCCATTCTGCAGACATGGCCAAACCATCTTAGTTGGGACGCAAATTGTATTACAATAAAAAAAATATTACATAAATTTCACAAAAAAACCGTATGAAAAAGAACATAAAACATAAGAAATATAAAACATGAAATTATGAATCTTACTAGTAATAACGATATTTCTTTGTGACTTTGTTTAACTCGCGTTGTTTCGAATTGGCGTAAAATTATATCGCGTAAATCGCAACTGCATTGGGTACTTGTGCGTTAATTCACCGGGAAATTAAATATAATTTTACAAATTTATTACCAAAACCGAGCACCGTACTCTTTCTTGACTGAAAAAGTGTCATTTCACATTGTCCTCTCCCCCTTCCCCCGTTGCTTAGATTTTTTTTTAAAACACGCCTGCCGTTCGTAAGGTTGTAGTCACGTAGCACATTCTGCCGTAGGGGAGTGAAGTGTTATAGACTTCGATGTACTATGTCCCAGCTTTATGAGGTGGGGTGGCCTGTTCCCTTCCTCGCTGCCGTTGCCTTCTCTAACTCAAGATCAGAGTGAGGTACCCATTTACAGCTGGTTTGACTGATGCGTGACACCTGTTCCCTTCCTCGCTGCCGTTGCCTTCTCTAACTCAGGATCAGAGTCAGGTACCCATTTACAGCTGGTTAGACTGATGCTCTTTACAAAATAAGCGATTAGTGAAAGAAAATGACATTTTTTTTAATACACAAACTCTGTCTCAAAGATTTGATAGTGACTTCTTCTTCTTCCTCGTTCGCCCTGAAAAGGACGGTGGTTGCGTTGTGTCTGTTTACAACGTAGCTGTGATATCTGCACCTTTCGGTCGACACATCCGACTTCTGCACGGAATTTTTTAGGACCGGGTTTGCCTTCCCATTTCGATCCACACTCGCTCAGCCAGATTGCACAGCTGCAGACTGTTTCAAGGACCACCACGTGGAGGTGGACTGCGGTCTTGACCAGCTCTGGTTCGCTGGTCCTGACGCAGGCAGTCAAGCTATGAGTCGCTGACTGCGGTCTCTATTGCTGCGTCTTGAGGTCCCAGGAGGCATGTTGACTGGACTGCGTTGATAGTGACTAATTATATTAATTTGAGAAATCAAGCAGTGTTAATTTATACTGATGGAAAAGAGACTAGTCGCTGCTGATGTGCATTATTGTGTTAGACTAGTCAACATATTTGTTTTTCTTGTTGCATCGATTATTTATCGACCATATTTATGATAAAATAAACAGATCTAAAAGCGAAGTAAATTGTTACTGATAATGTAGTATAGGTTTACATTTAAAACATCAACTGAAAAAAACGGGGTAGTTTTACAGTAATTAAAATTAACAGTTCAATTTATGTGAAAGAGAGAAGAGAAAAATAATAAAAAATTACGAAAACGATGATGAAGATTTGACGATGATTATTATAAACATAATTTTTGAAGACAACAGTAACTATCGCTGTTCATGGCTGCTACTGTAGGGCAGGTAAAAATGTTATACCTTGAGCCGCAGTGCTAGACCCTCCGTCAGTAACGATAATTAATATCTTAGCCGCGTCGGCGCGGCCACCGGAAACAGGATCAAACACATTTTGGTTTGTGACAGCTTGTAGTGCGTTGTTTGTGTCCGTGACTCCACCAAGGTATAGGGCAGAGGAAAGCACCTATTAAAAACAAAAATACAATTAGAACTAAGTTACTATTGGTCAGTAAGGCACTGTACTGAAGAAGAAAAAAACAACATATTTCTGTAATAGTAATAGCCCCTTCAGTCATAACTATGGGAATGCGCCCCTGAGGTGACATCACTCAGCTGCTTATTTTCCTGGTGTGCCTTTCGACGTGCTCTCCTCTGCTGCTTGCCGTGAGAGCTTCCTTTCGCCTGATCTGAGGTGGCACCGTAGAGAGCACAGCCAGTTGGTGCAATCGGCAGCTTCATCCTCCCAGGTAGCTAGATCTATGTCCAGCGACCTCACGTCTCTCTTGCATACATCTTTGAACCTCAGATGTTCTTTTGCCAACTGCCAGCTTTCCGTAGAAGATATCTCTCGGGATGCAACCATCTTCCATGCGGCGGACACGGCCAAGCCAGAGTAGTCTGCGTTGTCTAAGCAGTGTATATGTTACACCCCAAAAGTGAAATTGGCCACTTTATGAATTGGGCAAATGTTTGCCCATTCCGTGAACTGGCTTTTTTGCTTAATTACATTGTATTTCAATAATATTGATCAAGAAACAGAAAGAGTAAGATATGTTGATTTGAACTAGATTATTGATACTTTCAACTCCACAAATTAACACAGGATATCAAGTTTAATATTAGTACAGAATGGGCAAAGTTCACGGAATGGGCAAATATTTGCCCAGTAACAACAGAGGAACAAAGCAATGTGGTTATATACATGAAAATAACACAACAGAAACAACTCAATGTGGTTCTGTACATGAAAATAACATCACAGGAGGAAAGCAATGGGGTTCTATACATGAACATAACAATACAGAGAAAAGGAATGTGGTTCTATTCATGAACATAACAACACAGAGAAAAGGAATGTGGTTCTATACATGAAATTAAGAACACAGTAACAAACAAATATGGTTCTATACATGAAAATAACAACACATGGATAAATAAATATGGTTCTATACATGAAAATAACAACACAGGGACAAACAAATATGGTTCAATACATGAAAAAAAAAACACAACACGGGGACAAAGCTATATGGTTCTATACATGAAACTAACATCACACGAATTTGCAATATTGTTCTATACATACCTGAGAAAGCTGAAACTGATTTGTAAACTGGCCTAAATTAAACAGTTTCTGGACAGCTGAGCCACCGAACGTGGCAGCACCAACAATAACGTCGCTGGAAGCCAAACTGGTAAAGTTTAAAACGTAATCAAGCTCCCTCCGATAGTTTTCTTGAGTTATTCTACTTGATGAGTCCAGCAGGAAGAAGACGTCAGCCTTGGTGGTACATTTGAACAGCTTCACTGAAATGGAGAAGTTTTCACTTAAATATTTTAAAATTGATGGAAGTGGAAATTTTGAAACGTGTTGGGGCTGAATTAGAAGTTTGGTTGCGACTTCCAAATTTTTCATCCCTCTGAAAGATATTCTTCAGTCAGCGTACCAATTTTTCAGTACGATCACTTCCGTACGAACATTATAAATAATTATTTAATTTCGTCTTTTTCATTTTGAGATTACATGGCTCGCTGCGCATGCAGTCTTCACACAAGTCCAGCTGTTTTTTCATGTATAAGAATACCAACATAAATGTCGTATAAGTGTAAAGAAAAATCTCCATGGGACACGGGGAGAGAGAGAGAGTTAGAGAGCGAGATAGATAGATAGATAGATAGATAGATAGATAGATAGATAGATAGATAGATAGATAGATAGATAGATAGATAGATAGATAGATAGATAGATAGATAGATAGATAGATAGATAGATAGATAGATAGATAGATAGATAGATAGATAGATAGATAGATAGAGACAGAGAAGTACCATATGATTTATCCATAATCTGTTTGTTCTTTGGGGACGATTTTCTATGCTGCTGATGGGTCGATCCCCAATTGAGATGGGATTTTTAAGACCGCAAACCGCTTCAAGGTCGACCCAGCCTCATTAATTGGGTACCAGAGCAAATCTGGGAAGGTTAAAGGTGGCCAGCGTGACGCTGATCACATCACCCCTAGTGTACCGCATGGTCAAGAAAATATGGGCCTAACACCATATTCCCCGATATGCTTGAATGGGCCTGTAACGGGATCCTTTACCCTTTACTATAAATATCAAGAATGAAAGAACCAGAGAAGTGCCGTTGGGACAAGAGATTAGACGTAGGCGATGGATAACACACATTGAAGAAACATGTTATTGTTCTGCAATCCGTAGCGCTAAAAGATATAGAGGAATACTGAAGAATACACGGAAAAGAGAGATGGAAAAATAAATTAAATGAATGAGGATAACATGAGGTGTTGGCATCCGGGACAGGAGAACTTAGCATAAGTTGTTGAAGACCTATGTTCCATGGTGAGCTGAAGGATGGTTATGATACATATTGTACATCTTCGTCTTGTCAAATTACTTCAGCATTGCTGTTGTTTGATTAGAACTGCTTTTTTGAGCTTTTAGGAGAGTTTGTGCTCTTTTACAGCCAATACTAAGTTGAAGGGTCATTGGTATTATCCACACTGTAGATCTAGGCTTTTTCCTGTGACTTTTCTGCCAATTCGAAACTTTTTGAAATGAAATCGTGAGCTCTAGTTTATTCAGTTTGTCTTACATTTAAATGATCATCCCATCTGGTCCCGCCCTAGGAAGAAGAAGCGTGTGGCACATAAAGCATTTTGTGCACTTTATGTTTCTCAGTAGAAGTAGGAAGGTATTTCTTCTTAATTTATAAGTAGAAGTGCCGCTTCCAGCATGTATATGGATGCATCGCCAATGGTATTTCGTTTCTGACTGACTGGAAACCTCGGTTGCAAATTTAATACACGCATGTGTTAAGAACTTAGCATTTGATAGGAAACCAATTCATATCATTACAAGTGTAGTGGGTTTGATGGTATTGTATGATGGTGATATTACTAAGTGTAATGTATGAGGTCAGCTGTGAAGGCTCCTGAGATAAAATGTAGTTGTGAATTTTCAGAAGGCCTTTCTTGCTACCACTACGACCTCACACCTATCTTTTTTCCTAATGAATGTGGCTACGTTATAATCTAGGGTACTGAATGTAATGTGTTGTATTGACATATACAAACACACACACACAGATATTAAATAATATATTATCAATAAAATTTAGAACACAATGAACTAAATCCAGCTGGTGAAATTTTAGAAAGTAAATCTTTTTTTTTAAATTTATTTGTTCTGAACCAAGGTTTTATTTGGCCAGAACATATGAAAAGATTTTGGAATTTATGAGTGAATGGCATGAATAAATGACATGATAAATAAAATGTGTGTACGTATACAAATTTTAAGATTAGTTAGTATTTCTACAGTTTATAATTTTATTTTCCCTGGGAGAACGATGAATAGATGTGCTGTTGGGGTGGCTTCATCCCTCCCTGTCTAAGTTTACCAAACATTGTCCATTAATGATGGAAGTAAATGGGATGTTTTAGTAGGAATTCACTTTGGGTGTTATGTCTATGAAGTTGGTGTAAATCCAGCAGACCAGCCTGCTTACGTAACTTTGAAGGTGTAGCGCTGGTGCTGGAATCTGGTGGCCCCACCTCTCCGTGCTTGGGGGCAATATATCGGGTGGCCCCACCTCTCCGGGCTTGGGGCAATACAAGGCTGTTCTGCCGAGATGCGACACTGCACGGGTCCTCACTGTCAATTATCTACCCAGCATTTGACACCACCTTTTGGTGTCAACATAAAAACTCACAGCTCTGAAATAAAGTATTGGTTTAGGTTCAGAACCTTACCTAAGGAGCCACTTCTACACGTAACAATTTACAATAACACCATTTAGACAGGGTCAGATCTCTCTGACCATACAACACACCTTACCAAGTTGGTTTCCCATAGGATAAGTTCTCCCAGACTACATATTCAGAAATATGTTTATTAGCTTCTTGCCCTAGGATAGGATAGGTGATATGTTCCACTGATCTCAACACCTGATCTGTCCTTCCTAATCTTTGCTGGAGTATATATATTGTTTGTCCCTAGACCCTGAACTAGGGCGGGGGGTCTAGAGCAAATCCTTACTTGTTTGTAAGGCTAGATTTCGATATGGCAGTATCAAATCACTCGAAACCTTAAACAATATTCAAAATATGCAAAGAAATAATTTCAATCTTACCAGATTATGAATAAAGAACACAGAAATGCTAGCAAAACTCAGCTGAGCTGCTGGCTATAGTATGGCGTCCCTGAACTTATTTCAATTTATTTCATTTGGAAATCACCACACTTGAAATTTACTGTGTCTATCACTGGACAACTATTGAGGAATGGCAAAAAAAGCTCGTCTGAGCGCGGATAATATATGATTGTCTGTGGCCAATCAATGCCTAGGTTTTTTTTAAATTCAAATTTCCTACACTAAAGTCATTTCAGTCATGCTTCAGTCAAGTATGGATTTTTATCTGTTAGTCCGTCCGTCTCTACTTGCGTTTTCACAAAAACGTACTTGTTTTTTTGAACCAACCTATTCGCCCCCTCTACACTTTTGCCTGAAAAGTTATTTTTAGCCACAGCTCCCACCAATGTCCCTTCTCTTTCATTCTAACTAGATTTGAACACTTGCGTCTCAAGGTCGCGATTTTTGTGCAAATAGTGACATGTTAGATTCAATGCAGTCTTTCGCTGATGTGAACAACACTGTCTTTTGTCATTATCTTCATTATTAGCTATCCGTCTGTATAAATAAAAGCATATTATTTCACTGCTCAGAATGGGCCATCCGGCCAGCTAATTTTTATATTCCTAACATTAATATTAAGAAAAAGTTACTTTTTAAATTTTGTAATATTTCAAGCATCTGCGTTTGCCGCTGAATTCAAATAAAAGGCTTGGTATCGCAAAAGCGTCCAATAAATGACTGTGGCGTATCATATCCAAGGTCCCTTCTGTCGAGTTCCTTACTTTATGTCAACTTGGGAAACGTGACTTTTTCTCCGTCCCCCCCCCCCCCCCCCCCCCCCCCGCCCCCCCCCAATTGCGTCTCCTTAGCCTTGCTAGTCTCACGCAATTTTTTCAGTCATATTTTTTTTTCCTTTTGATCCGCCGTTCTCATCCCGTTCAAATGGTAACCGTTTTGATTTCCCGTCTAGCAAGTCAATTTTTATGGAGGGTGATGACCCGCGGTCAGGGCGATCATGTACTATCAGCAGCTTACGCATTATGTTTTTATCCTTACATTTTATCCTTTGGAGATATTTTTACGTTGTATCACTTGTTAATTTTATGACACATCTCCCCACTTGAAAACATGCCTACGGCAAGTTCTAAAACCAGTGATACACATAGATAAAATCTCTCCTCACGTCTGCCATTACTCTAATTTTGATCACAGGGGTGCCGACTGAGGAAATCTGCACCGACATTCAATTTGCCTGGGATATATTGGATACTAAACTGATAAGGTTGAAGCAATAAAGACCACCTCAGCAATCTTGCGTTTTCATGCTTAGCCTGAGATAAGAATACGAGAGGCTGATGATCCGTCTCGACCACAAAAGTCCTACCATACAGATAGATTTGAAACTTCTTTATTGCCCAGATTAACGCTAAACATTCTTTTTCGCTTGTGGAGTATCCTTGTTCCGCCTTATTCAATTTGCGGCTTGCATAAGCGACTGGTTTCAGTTCCCCATCAGGTGAAGATGATCTTTGCAACAAAGCCCCTCCGAGTCCTACATTACTTGCATCGGTTCTTAAGACAAAGTCCTGTGTCAAATCAGGCAGTTTGAGAATAGGCTTGCTAGTGAGTTTTTCCTTTAACTCTTGGAACGCTAGTTCACATTGTGCAGTCCAAATAATTTTATCTGGAAGTCCCTTGCGAGTCAGATCAGTCAGAGGAGCACAAATAGCGTTAAAATTTTTGATGTATTTCTGATAAAATCCGCATAACGACACGAATGATCGCACGTCCTTTTTTTGTTTGTGGTCTAGGTGCTCTCTGCAGTTTTTCCAAGTTCTTAGGATCAGGGGTCATGTTACCCTGATATACAGTGTGTCCCAAGAATTCCAACTCTTTGCATCCAATACAACATTTTGTTGGCCTAGCAGTTAAGTTCGCCTCCCGAAGTCTATTAAATAACATCTCTAGAGCTTCAATGTGTTCTTCAAATGTCTCTGTGGCGACGAGAATATCATCCATGAAATTCGTGATACATGGGTTATTCAGGGGATCCAACAATTTGCGCATCATCCTTGAAAATACACTCGGAGCATTTTTCAGTCCGAATGGTAGCATATTGAATTCATAATGTCCATCCGAAGTGCTAAAAGCCAAATAAGGTCTCACTTCAGGCTTCACTGGGATCTGGTAATAGCCTTTACTAAGATCCACCTTTGAAAAGTATTTTGCCTTGTTCAGTCTGGCAAATAACTGTTTTGTGTCTGGTAATGGATCCACTTGTCCTTCTGTGACAGCATTCAGTTTCCTGTAATCTATGCACAGTCTGTGTTCCCCAGACGGTTTCCTCAACAAAACGACACTAGAACTAAAAGATGATTCACTGTGCGAAATAATCCCCTCCTTCAACAAATAATCTATTTCTTCCTTCAATGCCTTCTCCTTCGCGAACGGAATAGAATAGGCTCTCATACAGATTGGGTTTGAGTCTACCAGTTTCATGTCATACTGTAGCAAATTTGTATGGCCTGGTTTATCTGTTAGTACATCTGTATGTTCCTCCAGAACCTGTTGAACTCTCTCCCTCTGGTTTTTAGTCAGGTGCTTACTGACTTTTACCTGTGCTGCTGTTTCACAAGGATGTAATGGGTATTCATGTGAGGTGAGTGGTTCCTTTTGCATCTGGGTTGCAATAGCCAAGGTCAATAAGGGGGTGCTTTCCTGGAGTGGTCTGTCCAGATACTTCTTTAATAAGTTTACATGATAAACTTTCTCCTTCCCCTTTTTGTCAATTTTATAGTTTGTTCTAGACACCTTCTCTAGAACCGTATATGGACCTTGCCAACCAATTTGTAATTTATTCTGGCTACCGGGTAGTAGAAGAAGCACCTTCTCTCCCACAGCTAGTTCTCGGTCCTTTGCCTTCCTATTAAAATATGCTGCATGTTTCTTCCTGGCTTGTTTCAAATTATCATTTGCCAGTTTCCATCCAGCTTTCAAACGAGTGGTCAGTTCGTTCACGTATTGATAAGATGAGGTAACAGGTTCTTCCGCCTTCTCATCCGTCCAGGTCCTTAATAAAGCTTCTAAAGGACCTTTTATTGGCCTCCCAAATAGCAGAGTTGCGGGAGCCATCCCGGTTGAACTATGTGGTACCTCCCGATACGCAAACAATGCGGCGGGCAGGAATTGATCCCACAGATCCGGTTTTTCGTGTGCCAGCTTTCTCAGGATAGAAATGAGAGTCCCGTTGAACCTCTCTACCTGGCCGTTCCCTTGTGGATGGTACGGACTACAATGAAAGTGTCTGGCTTGAAATAGTTTAAAAACTTCTTCCGTTAGTTTCCCCTTGAACTGAGATCCATTATCCGTCAAGATTTGATGCGGGAATCCTAATCGGGTGAATATTGTAAGTAGTGCCTCTGCTACATGTTTTGAATCAATTGATGGCAGGGCTACCGCCTCTCCCCACATAGAACAAGTGTCCACCAGAGTAAGGATGTAACTGTTCCTCCTCTTGGTCCGAGTGAGAGGTCCCACAATATCCACTGCAACCCTCTCAAAAGGTGTTCCCACTATGGGCATTTCCCCTAGAGTTGCAGGAGCAGTCCAGTGCCTTGGAGCTACCCTTTGACATTCAGGGCAGGATTTGACATATCTTTTTATATCCTCCGTTATCCCTGGCCAGAAGTAATGACAAGCTATACGCTGTCCTGTGGCGCTGATCCCCATGTGACCACTGAAGGGAATCGCATGCCCGAGTTCCATCACTTTATCTCTATATGAGGTGGGAAGAACCAACTGGTTGTGACCATTTGTTCCAGTTCCGGCCTTCCTGTATAATAGTTTGTTCTTCATGAAATATTCCCCCTTGCTCGGAGGTGTGTGGCATTTGGGCAATTTTTTAAAACATGGCTTGAGTGTCCTATCCTCAGCCTGCGCCTTTCTCATCTCCTCTGGATGAGCATTTATAGGTTCACCTTCTTCCTCCTTCTTCTGTGACCTGGTCTGCACTGTCGCCATGATCACAGGTTTCTCGGGATTCCCCAAGAAGACGTATCTACACCCCAATATCAGAGGGTAGATTGGTTCATCTATCACTGCTGCTCTGATTTCTCCTTCCACATAGCGAGTTTTCACCGTTATCCTTGCGATGGGAAGTGTCATGAGTGGTATGTCCTTAGTCGCCCCTTGTATTTCCACTGTTTCTGTGGTATACTGACTTGGGTCCACTAGGCTAGACTTCACAACTGAATCATAATCCAAACCTGTATCATAAAGGCACCTTATGGTGACCCCATTACAAATAACATCCTCACAAACTGGGGGGTGATAAGGTTCCTGTTGTCCATTAGGATTAACCTTTAATCTTTGCGTCCCCGACTTCATTGCAGCAATGTTTGAAGGTTTCCTTCTACAAAATTCGGTGTTATGGTTATCTTTCTTGCACCATTTACACCATCTTTTTCCTTGGTTCAACGGTTTTCTTTCATTGAACTTTTGGTCATTGAACTGTGAGTTTCTGTCGCGATAGTCATTTCTTGGCCGCTCAAAGTTTGTCCTACCTTTATTTCCCTGCTCTCTATTATCAAATTTATTAAATTGCTGTGGAGCTTTAAAATTGTCTATGTGCTTCTTTTTAGCACCACTTACCTCTGCCTGGGCTGCCTGATACCTCTCAGCGACATTTAAAACCTCTCCCAACTTCTCTGCACCTTGTTCCATGAGAAATTTTCTCATGTCTGGAGCCATGGACTCTCTCAATTGCTCAATCATGATCATTTCTTTAAGATCTTGGGTCTTCCCCAGAGCAGTCCATTTCTCCAAATAGGTTTCCAGTCTAGCAGAGAATTGGTGGTATGTCTCCCCAGACAACAGTTTGGCATTTCTAAATTTCTTACGATAAAATTCACCATTCTTCTCGTACCTTAATAACAAAGCCTGCTTTAACATGTCATAATTGTCTTGGTCTTCCCTGTTCATTTTAGCAAAGACTTCATAAGAAGTACCTCTCAGTCCCTGTGATAGCTTTAAACTCCACCTCTCTCTCTCTAACCCATATGTAGTAGCTAATAACTCAAAACGTCCTAGGTACCCCTCTATGTCATCGTCTTTCTCAACAAAATGGTCTAAATGAAACCCCATAGCTGAGTTTGAGGCTCCCAGACTAGGCGTAGCATCTGAGGCAAAAGGGCTGGCACCATTTTCAGGAGCCTGGCCTTGTAACTCCAGCTCCCTTAGTCGTAATTCGTGCTCCCTTTGCAACCTTCTATCTTCTGCCTCCCTTTCGGCCTTTTTATCTTCTGCCTCCCTTTGCTGTCGTTTGTCTTCTGCCTCAATCTGCAGCCTCTTAATTTCTCTATCCGCCTCTAACCTCTTCTCTTCAGCCAACCTTTCAGACTCTAATTTTCTTTCAGCCTCTTTTTCTAATCTCCTTTCTTCCCGTTCAATATATTTATCACATTCAGCCGTTACGTATTGAATTAAAATCTGACCATCCATTCCCATCTCCTTTGCGGTCAGCACAGCAGCTGATCTAAATTTTGCTAGCTCCGCCATACTTTCTAAACAAATCTAGCAATAAGCAAAGTAAAATTTCCAATCTCTAAAGTAATTATAATTATTCTAGACCAAAATAATTCTAATTAACTAATTAACTAACACTGGCTGTGAAGATTCACCAACTTCTAATTGCCCTTTTAATTTAAAGGGACACTTTTAATTTTAAGGGAATTTTACAATTTTGTTCCCCTAATTTTATTTCTCCCACCAGGAGATCCTTATATTACTGTTTATGCTAATTATCCCTGGACAAGACCCCCAATATATGTAGTGGTTTTGATGGTATTGTATGATGGTGATATTACTAAGTGTAATGTATGAGGTCAGCTGTGAAGGCTCCTGAGATAAAATGTAGTTGTGAATTTTCAGAAGGCCTTTCTTGCTACCACTACGACCTCACACCTATCTTTTTTCCTAATGAATGTGGCTACGTTATAATCTAGGGTACTGAATGTAATGTGTTGTATTGACATATACAAACACACACACACAGATATTAAATAATATATTATCAATAAAATTTAGAACACAATGAACTAAATCCAGCTGGTGAAATTTTAGAAAGTAAATCTTTTTTTTTTTAATTTATTTGTTCTGAACCAAGGTTTTATTTGGCCAGAACATATGAAAAGATTTTGGAATTTATGAGTGAATGGCATGAATAAATGACATGATAAATAAAATGTGTGTACGTATACAAATTTTAAGATTAGTTAGTATTTCTACAGTTTATAATTTTATTTTCCCTGGGAGAACGATGAATAGATGTGCTGTTGGGGTGGCTTCATCCCTCCCTGTCTAAGTTTACCAAACATTGTCCATTAATGATGGAAGTAAATGGGATGTTTTAGTAGGAATTCACTTTGGGTGTTATGTCTATGAAGTTGGTGTAAATCCAGCAGACCAGCCTGCTTACGTAACTTTGAAGGTGTAGCGCTGGTGCTGGAATCTGGTGGCCCCACCTCTCCGTGCTTGGGGGCAATATATCGGGTGGCCCCACCTCTCCGGGCTTGGGGCAATACAAGGCTGTTCTGCCGAGATGCGACACTGCACGGGTCCTCACTGTCAATTATCTACCCAGCATTTGACACCACCTTTTGGTGTCAACATAAAAACTCACAGCTCTGAAATAAAGTATTGGTTTAGGTTCAGAACCTTACCTAAGGAGCCACTTCTACACGTAACAATTTACAATAACACCATTTAGACAGGGTCAGATCTCTCTGACCATACAACACACCTTACCAAGTTGGTTTCCCATAGGATAAGTTCTCCCAGACTACATATTCAGAAATATGTTTATTAGCTTCTTGCCCTAGGATAGGATAGGTGATATGTTCCACTGATCTCAACACCTGATCTGTCCTTCCTAATCTTTGCTGGAGTATATATATTGTTTGTCCCTAGACCCTGAACTAGGGCGGGGGTCTAGAGCAAATCCTTACTTGTTTGTAAGGCTAGATTTCGATATGGCAGTATCAAATCACTCGAAACCTTAAACAATATTCAAAATATGCAAAGAAATAATTTCAATCTTACCAGATTATGAATAAAGAACACAGAAATGCTAGCAAAACTCAGCTGAGCTGCTGGCTATAGTATGGCGTCCCTGAACTTATTTCAATTTATTTCATTTGGAAATCACCACACTTGAAATTTACTGTGTCTATCACTGGACAACTATTGAGGAATGGCAAAAAAGCTCGTCTGAGCGCGGATAATATGATTGTCTGTGGCCAATCAATGCCTAGGTTTTTTTTAAATTCAAATTTCCTACACTAAAGTCATTTCAGTCATGCTTCAGTCAAGTATGGATTTTTATCTGTTAGTCCGTCCGTCTCTACTTGCGTTTTCACAAAAACGTACTTGTTTTTTTGAACCAACCTATCCTTCCCCTCTACAAATTTGCCTGAAAAGTTATTTTTAGCCACAGCTCCCACCAATGTCCCTTCTCTTTCATTCTAACTAGATTTGAACACTTGCGTCTCAAGGTCGCGATTTTTGTGCAAATAGTGACATGTTAGATTCAATGCAGTCTTTCGCTGATGTGAACAACACTGTCTTTTGTCATTATCTTCATTATTAGCTATCCGTCTGTATAAATAAAAGCATATTATTTCACTGCTCAGAATGGGCCATCCGGCCAGCTAATTTTTATATTCCTAACATTAATATTAAGAAAAAGTTACTTTTTAAATTTTGTAATATTTCAAGCATCTGCGTTTGCCGCTGAATTCAAATAAAAGGCTTGGTATCGCAAAAGCGTCCAATAAATGACTGTGGCGTATCATATCCAAGGTCCCTTCTGTCGAGTTCCTTACTTTATGTCAATTTGGGAAACGTGACTTTTTCTCCGTCTTCCCCCCCCCCCCCCCCCCCCCCCCCCCCCCCCCAATTGCGTCTCCTTAGCCTTGCTAGTCTCACGCAATTTTTTCAGTCATATTTTTTTTCCTTTTGATCCGCCGTTCTCATCCCGTTCAAATGGTAACCGTTTTGATTTCCCGTCTAGCAAGTCAATTTTTATGGAGGGTGATGACCCGCGGTCAGGGCGATCATGTACTATCAGCAGCTTACGCATTATGTTTTTATCCTTACATTTTATCCTTTGGAGATATTTTTACGTTGTATCACTTGTTAATTTTATGACAACAAGGCAGTTCTTACACTGGAATCCACAGAGCTAAGAGAAATAGAAGGAGCTCAAATAACGCAAGGAAAAGGTAAATGGTGAAAGAGTTAAAGTGTGAATAAAGAAGACAGATAACTTTATTTTGAACGGATGGGAAAGGACATGAAAGATAGACATGCATTTTAAGACTGCTTCTGTTTCATAGGGAAGTGAAAGGTATTGATTTAAATGTGTTAAGTACGAGTTTACCATAAAGTTGTAAGCAATGTATTTCTATGTTGTTACCTTCTCGGTGTACCATAACGTGGGAAGCAATATCTTTCAATGTTGATACCTTCTTGGCGTACCATAAAGTTGTAAGCAATATTTTTCGAAGTTATTGCCTTCTCGGAGTACCATACATTTGTAATTTTGTCTTTCATTTTCTAGGCACACCATTAAGTGGTAAGTAAAGTCCTTTAATTGTATTACCTTCTCGGCACACCATATCACTGTACTGGTGTACAACGGACACGAGCTCATCGTAATCAATGACCTCAAAGACATCTTCTGGAAAAGTTGCAATCGTGTCCAGTTCTGATTTATAGTAGGATGAACCGACTCCTATTGACAGAACAAGAACATTGGAGCTCTTCAGTTTCTGGGCTTCTAGTACTGTAGCATTGGGGGCATTAGACTGACCGTCAGTTGACACAATAACGATCCTAGGAACCCCAGTTCGTGCCCCTTGACTACTAGTAAATGCGACCGTCCTAGCCAGCACGAGGGCAGAGTCTGTGCGTGTACCTCCTCCGGTATAAGGGATACTTAGAATTGCCTGTAAGTGAAATAAAGGAAATTCGGATTCATATAAAAATGTTACCCGAAAACAAGGAATGTAAATACAATATGCGATCACAAAAGCTATATTTTAAAAAGAAGACAATCGAGTGCATAAAAAAAAGCAAAATTTCTCTATCTTCACTTTTCAACTCCCAACAGAGTCTAGCTTTTCAACAAACTTAGGCTACATCTTTCTGACCCGTGCCATTAGGTCAAGGTCTTTCCAAGCTTTCGTCATCCCTTTTATGTCTGTCTCTTTTCTATGTGTTATTTCCCCTTCCTCTTATTCTCTTATCCTATGGATTCTCGAACAGGGATTGTCCTCCCTTTGCCCTTCTACCTTGTCTCGCAGAGTCTCAGGATATGTATATAATAATTCCACATTTATGCTGACACCTGAATCGTTTTCCCTTGTTCTTTCAATGTCCAAACATTTTAGGTGCCAAATCTATAGGTTCTCTTAGAAGAAATGAGATTTGGCACCTAAAATGTTACAGGTTCTCCTAGAAGAAATGAGGTGGAAGCCGCGCTGGTGTAGTGGTTACCACATTGCGCTAGCGATCGGGTGTTCAAGGTCCAAGCCCGGGCGTGAGCATTTGAAGGTCTGTCATCGACCGGGATTTTGCCCGAATATTCTGAACGGCTCCTGAGATAAACCCTATGTGGTTGGGAAGGAGCGAAGCTCCTGACCGGGTTGGAAGGAAAGTCCACAGGCTCCCCAGCCTCGCAATGACATGTCATTGAAATGAGGTTAGTCAACAACACAGGCTCGTATTGGCTTTCTCTGTGTTGCGTTAACCGTTTCCCTCCCAAAGGATCTTCTCTTGTCTTTGATGGCTGAGTTTTATTTCCTATAGTTGACCTGTCCTTTTTGTTTTAAGTTTTTGTGGGTTAAAATTTTTACGGGATGGTGTAACCAGCACCTTGCTCAACCCTTCTTTAGTCGTTCTTTTTACGATATGCATGGTAGGAACAGTGTTACTATTCTTTGGTACCCTTTCGGGCCCCGGTAACACATGGGTGAAACAAAATTTATAACCTGTAAATTTCATACATACAACATGTCAAACTGGCAGGAAATAAAAATGCGTAACGATATAACGAAGTACTGATTAATAATAACTAGCCATCCCCTGTGATTGAATGTGATAACATTTATGGAATATTTAATTTTCTGTTATATTAGTGCATTTGGTAATAATAATAAAAGTGGAACCGTAAAACTGGTATTTTTATTACTTGTTTTATGATTTTAAGTCATAACGGAATGTGTTTTTTTCCGTCCAGTGAAATTCAAATTTGAAAAAAAAAAATACGTTGATAATTTTAAACACCTAATGTAAAGCTTATACGGAAGTTGTTAATTACTAAGTTTAAATCAAAATTGTCCCTGACCTAGTCGTTTAAATGAACACATTGATTTAATCAGTACATCACCATTGGTAGCCCGCTTCTTCAAATGCAAAAGGCAATGTATATTCGCAGTTCATTATTTCCTTTAACTCAAACACTTATTTAATAGAGTTATTTCCACCTTAATTTATATTATGTTAGTTATTATACAAAATCTGAGGAGTCAATAGCGGTCAAAACATAAAAGGTTAAAATACACCAAGAAAGAGAGATGCATGCAAGAATACTGTGACGATACGGTTGTGCGTTCTCACGTCCACTCCGTCAGTATCACTTTTTTCTTAATTCTTCTTTTCCTCTCACTTATCGCTTTTATTTGGCATAATTTTTGCCCTTTCATTCATTATTTTACTCTCTATGCTGAATCTAGTAGGGTGAAGTCTCTAACACTCTACTCCCCTACGGACGTATCTCCTTTACACGCAGAATTGTTTACGTTCCGCAAAGTACATGCGATATTACCAGGAAATTATACCGGTCATACGCTTATCTATTCTCTCAGTCTGATCACCCTTTGAAATGCGGCAGTTCAACATTTGACCCCAGTAAAAAGCTGCTGACCGTGTTGACACAAGCTTGTGTTGTGTACGATGAAAGAAGACAACATTGTCTGATCAGACATCCGTCTGGCAAAGGCACGTAGATAAAATCGATAATTGGATAATCGTCTCATCTGAGCCATCTTTGTATCATGATTGCAGATAAGATGGCAGAGTAGACGTCTGACCGAAAATATTACCACATGCTTTGAAAGAGGTCTCGTGGAATATTAAAATGTAATATTTTAAAACACGCGAGGCGATATTTTAAATGAAACAACCCAAACAGTGCTAGAGAGATTTGACTGGTTTGAAATGTGATGCCGGAATGTACAATGAATTCTATTGGAACATTCTGCGGAAACACAATCTGTGATTTGAACTGAGAATGAGAGATATAATCTAGTGAACTCAGAGGCAGAGAACGGACAGCTTCGCAGCTTCAACCAAGCAACTCCTAAGAAGCCAGAAAGAGAAAGATCGGACCTAGAATTCCTATATCAAATGTGACAAACCGGCAGTATTTGGGCCACTGAAACCTTAAGAGTAAACCCGCATATTTAAATACACAGACTGTAAAACTTAAGGACCAGGACTTTACATATTAGGACTAGAAACCTAGGAATTGGATCGTCAGTCATAAGAGAAATAATATCCCAGACCAAGTGTATCGCAGAACACCCGTCGAAGAGGAATTACTAGTTTCCCAGGCCAAGTGATTCATAGAACACCGTCATAAGAGGAATTTCTCAGACGAAATTAATTCGAGAGCATATGCAACGAAATTGCTCGTGTATATCTGAAATCTGCGCAGGGAATTGTGTATTCCCAATAATGTGGGGTAAGTTGTGAACATTTCTATTTCAAACGTGAATTTAACATGTTTTCTTGCAAGTTGATATATATATATATATATATATATATATATATATATATATATATATATATATATGTATTTATATATATATATATATAGATATATATATAGATATATATATATATATATATATATATATATATATATATATATATATATGAGGCTTGCAACATCAACATATGAAAATAGTATATTCATGAACCACAACAGCATGAGCTGGTGATTGTTTCTGACTAGTCGTGCGGCAAACCCGACAGCTGACCGACCCCAGACTCCGACTGGAGCAGTGATGAGATATGACTTCATCATATGTGCCTCCAGTGTAACATATTATCTTGTGAGATTTATGTATCTTTTTTAATTGTAATTCAGGCAAATCATTATTCACGCACTCCAGACGCAATTTCCTAGTTAACACCCAGAAGGATATTGGTGAATTTTCATCATATTCTCTGAGTTACACGGCGTAATAGGGAATTTAATTAATCTGAGAGGTTAACATTGGTGCGGGGAGCGCATGACAATGAGCCTGTTAGTTTGCGGCGAACAAATGTACTCAGAAGGGATTTGTCTCTTTCTTTTTGTCTAAAGTTCGTGGTTACAAGCCATCAGACGATTTGTGGTACTAACGCAGCTAGTGTGAGAGAAAAGCATCCACCATAACCGCCTACAGTGGAAGAGAGTGTGGAGAAGGCTTTCGTCATCACAGAATTGATGAACCACATCTGCATGACTCACTCATACAAGTTAAATGCTAACTAAAGGCACCAGCAAAAAGGACATTTCAGTTAAACTTTAAGTATAAAGTTAAATTTCCACCTACGTCTCAATGTTGAGAACTTTATATCTATCAAAATTCCACTAATCTTTCCATATTTATTTTAACCTGTTAAAGACTAATTCACTATTAAATTTGTTACCTGTTGTTTTAAAACTAAACAATAATAGTTGATTCAGTTATATGTATGAAAGCAAACGTATGAGCCAGAATAGTTAAATACCTAGACATATATTTACACTAAACAGAGCTAAACCTTATAAGAGGGATTTCGTTGGATTACTCCAACTGGGGGCTTGAACGGGCTAAACCATTGCTTAAACCCTTCCCAAAAGACGACGGACCAGTTAATAAGTCAACAATTTGCTCAACCCTAAGCAACTTTTTTTCTTGACTTCTGGGAATATCTTGTGAATGCTCCCTTAAGGTAGAAGTATCATTTATCTTCTATCTACATCTCTGCCGAGAGTAATCTTGCGCGCAGGTAGATACATTGAAAGCCAATATTCGATACTCTTGAGTTTTGGTCACTGTTGGACCACTACTGCAAAGCAGGGGATGCAATCCGTGACAGTCACGTTTCCAAAAGTGGTCAGACGGATTCAATGCGATAAGCGGGTGCAGTTCACCTGGCGGAACGTAAATACATCTGAGGAGTGGTAAAAAAGATAAGGACAGTCCTATAGCAAATACTTCCGTAGAGGAGTGGAGTGTTAGAGACTTTCCCCTACTGTTCAGCATAGAGAGAAAAAAAAATGGTGCATTAAATATGCCACATAATAATAAATGTAAGGGCACACATTATGCCAAATAAAAGCGATAAGTGAGAGGAAGAGAAACATGTAGAAAAAATTGATACTGACGGCGTTGACGTGAGATCGCACAACCGTTTCGTCACAAGGACTTTATAAATACAAGAAAGGAGACCTAGGAATTGGATCATCAGTCATAAGAGAAATAATATCCCAGACCAAGTGTATCGCAGAACACCCGTCGAAGAAGAATAACTAGTTTCTGTAGCAAGATTTGGTACCACTTGCTTTGTTTGTGAAAATATGTGTAACGCGACACACACACACACACACACACACACACACACACACACACACACACAGACACACACACACGTACGCGCACACGCACACACACACACACACACACACAGATAAGGGTGTAGGGACAATGTGGTGGGTCTTGCTTTGAAGTGACGGTGGCTGAAAAATTTGCGTTTGCCTAAGCCGAACAGCATTGGGGAAAGTGAAAAAGAGAGCGAATATATGAAACATGGCCGACCTTAAAATTTTGCATTGGCAGGAAAGAAAATCTAAAGCTACAAGAGCAAGCCTGGTTTAAAGATATTTAAAATGTAATAATTCATATACGGAGATAGAATATGAGTGATATCCAAAAGGATATTATTCAACTGTAAGTAGTTTTAAAAATAATTAATATTTTTCATCGTCCTCACATCTGCTAAATGTTAGCTCATAATCTTTAAAAATGTATTATAAATACATCCCCAAACGGATTTCGATAAAACATGAATAGAATGAACTCTTCCTATTGGGAAAATGAAAGGAAACCTAGGAAGGGAGGACAGATATAAGTGTGTAGTGAAAAGGAGAGAAAACAGGTACAGAAAAAGCACAGATTGCCTCAAACCAAGAGATTAAACGAAAATCTAAGCGTACTTTAGACGGTGATTTCTCGTACGGGAGAGTCGCCCAAATATAAGGACAGAGCGGCCCCTTTAAAAATCTCACACACAAAATCCAGACGCCAGAGTGAGAGACTGGAAGACAGTATCTGCAAGAAAAGTTTTTTTCACGCTGCATGCAGGGCAGATATACTTCATCAAATAAAGCCTCACCGTGCGCTTATTAATCCTAGAGGGTATGTAAGTTTATTAAAGATATGTGTATGACTAATATCATTTTATTTCAGATTTTGTTCAGGATTTGATTGTATCAGACATAATAAAAAGGGTATACAGGAAGCCAATGACGCTAACCAGAGATAACCTCCACCGGCATTGTCAGGAAGCATAACAATTAATTGGTTAGCCAAATATATCATGGCTAGTTCTTGCCTGGAAGCTTACAACATACCAGCAAATACATAAGTTACTTGGCATCCATAAGTGGAAGGCAAAGGTTATATCATACCCATGTATCATAACATGTGATTTATTCATGTATTTTGTTATCTTCTGCACAGTAGACATTTTCTTATCATGCTATCTCTGTAACATACTACCATGAATCATTAATTTATATACAAACACTGAAGACAGGGTCGCCTCATGAACATCAGTGGTTAGTGAGATTGTTGGAACACCCTGGCAACCTATTAAATTTTGTTCCAGGTTTTATGATCGTTCCTGATCGAGTTTATGATCGTTCCTGATCGAGTTCATGATCGAGTTCGTGATCAACTATAAACTAAAGACTTGAGGACCTTTGGTCCTGCTAACTGGAGCCTATTGGTCAAACAATCTTCAACACCTTACTCCCCCGTAGTTATAGGGCGTGCTGAAGGAAAGTCTGATTGAATACCAGTGTGTCTCAGGAACCTCGAACAGACGTGGCGTAATGCAAGATGAGTTTATGTGTATCCAATCCTACAAACACTGTGAGCGGTTGCAATAGCGCCTGTCAATGATGAAAAAGGCTAGAGACTAAATAGCAATAATTATCAAACTACTGTGACAGACTTTATAATTTCACTGGAAGATGCACCTTTTACTATTATTTATTTTAATTTGTAAATATAAATAATCACACATTTTACCATCTTCCAACACCAATTTCTCATTACAAGGCTAGATAGATGTACATAATAAATTATTAGATTGTACTCATTTGACTTGGTAAATTTTTAACTGTTAAATTTTGAGTTACTTTTTCTAATTTAATTATATTATCGCATGGGGTTACTATAGAAAAAGTGGCGCAGTATACTTCTGAAGCCTAAATCTATTGTCCAGCTCAGAGTATTCACAGCCGTAACTCAACTGTGATACCAGTGTACGTCTCTGGTACTGGGACTTCATACTTTCTGGAGAGAAATTCTACTTCTTCTCTACCATCATCATCACACTAGAAAAACCTTTCGCTACAGTTTTCCAGGCCAAGTGTATTACAGAACACATTCATTAGAGGAATTCCTCAGACGAAATTGATTCGAGAGCATATGCACCGAAATTGCACGTGTCCATCTGAAACCTGTGCAGGGAGTTTGTGTATTCCCAAAATTTGGGGTAAGTTTTGAACATTTCTTTTACAAATGTGAATTTAACATGTTTTCTTGCTAAATGGTTATATATATATATATATATATATATATATATATATATATATATATATATATAAATATTTATATATATCTATATATATATATATATATATATATATATATATATATATATATATATATGTGAGGCTGGCAATATGTATTTATATAAATACTTTGACGTATTTTACCTCTAAACAGAGCTATACCTTATTCGAGGGATTTCGTTGGATTACACCAACAGGGGGCTTGAACGAGCTAAGCCATTGCTTAAATCCTTCACAAAAGGCGACGGACCAGATATAATGCGTTAACAATTGTTCAGCCCAATGCAACATTGTTCATGACTTCTGGAAATATCTTGTGAATTCTCCCTTAAGGTAGAAGTGTCATTAATCTTCTATCACTGCCAAGAGTAATCTTGCGCTCAGGTAGATACCTTGGAAGCCAATAGTAGATACTCTTTAGTTTTGGTCACTATTGGGTCACTACTGCAAAGCAGGGGAGGCAATCCGTGACAGATACAGCTCTCACCGATGAGCGAAACAGAGATTTGGAGCATCGCAGACCTCAAACCAAAAAAAAAACAAAAAAACAAATACGTGTGTATGGTAATTAGAAGTTAAATATAAGTGTTTTAAAAAGAATATAAGCTTCCAGAAATATCTTTAACTTTTTAAGTGTTATCATTTTCGGACTTTGACAAGTATTGTGGTAATGTTGTAGCATCAGAAAGTGAGCTCAAAGACTAGTTGAAATAAACTCTGAAGCCACTGGTACAAAGTTTTTAGATCATAAGCTCAACGAATGAAGAAGATATCTCCCCTTTAAGGACTACACACAAAGTTAACATCCTAACTTAGATAACTTAATTGTGGTTTAACTCCAACAGTTCCTAATGCAGCATCTGGTAAACTGTCATTTATGTAAAGAAGGTAAATAAGTACATATTTGAAGTGGGCAAGAATATTTAATCAGTTAGTCAGTGTTTCATTGAATATTGAATGTCAGGCAATGAATAGAAAACCGTAAGATGAACTGATGGACAATATTCTAACTAACAAGCCTAGAGAAACACGATTCTTTTTTAAGACAAAAGGTGAGTAGCCTAATTTTCAGTTTAGAACTGAGCCACAACTGCAATTGTCCAGATGCAGGGACTCTGCACGAACGCATTTATGTGCTTATGTAACGACCGTTAAATATCAAGTTATTAACCACTTTTCTTTAAAATCATCTGGTCGTTATTTCTTTGTTCCGTTTTAATTCAAGGTTTTAAAAAGCGGAAGTCATTATCAGTGAATAATTCCTCTTCGTTATCATTACCATAAGTAGGATGCTTCTTAACTGAACAAAATAAATTCCATTTGCACCCAGATCAACATAGTTTATTGGGAGGTGAGTATCACGTATTATTGAAAAAAATGGAAATAAAGGACAATATAAACCAGAAACAGGTTACAATTACTATCCAATATTTGAACTAAGCTTATAATATTAATATAAGAAGGTTACAATTACTATCCAACATTTGAACAAAGCTTATAATATTAATATAAGAAGGTTACAATTACTATCCAATATTTGAACTAAGCTTCTAATATTAATATAAGACTGTTAGAATTACTATCCATTATTGGAACAAAGCTTATAATATTAATATAAGACGGTTACAATTACTATCCAATATTTGAACTAAGCTTATAATATTAATATAAGAAGGTTACAATTACTATCCAACATTTGAACAAAGCTTATAATATTAATATAAGAAGGTTACAATTACTATCCAATATTTGAACAAAGCTTATAATATTAATATAAGAAGGTTACAATTACTATCCAATATTTGAACTAAGCTTCTAATATTAATATAAGACTGTTAGAATTACTATCCATTATTGGAACAAAGCTTATAATATTAATATAAGACAGTTACAATTACTATCCAATATTTGAACTAAGCTTATAATATTAATATAAGAAGGTTACAATTACTATCCAATATTTGAACCAAGCTTATAATATTAATATAAGACGGTTACAATTACTATCCAATATTTGAACAAAGCTTATAATATTAATATAAGACGGTTACAATTACTATCCAATATTTGAACTAAGCTTATAATATTAATATAAGAAGGTTACAATTACTATCCAATATTTGAACTAAGCTTATAGTATTAATATAAGACGGTTACAATTACTATCCAATATTTGAACTAAGCTTATAATATTAATATAAGACGGTTACAATTACTATCCAATATTTGAACTAAGCTTATAATATTAATATAAGAAGGTTACAATTACTATCCAATATTTGAACTAAGCTTATAATATTAATATAAGAAGGTTACAATTACTATCCAATATTTGAACTAAGCTTATAATATTAATATAAGACGGTTACAATTACTATCCAATATTTGAACTAAGCTTATAATATTAATATAAGAAGGTTACAATTACTATCCAATATTTGAACTAAGCTTATAATATTAATATAAGAAGGTTACAATTACTATCCAATATTTGAACTAAGCTTATAATATTAATATAAGACGGTTACAATTACTATCCAATATTTGAACTAAGCTTATAATATTAATATAAGAAGGTTACAATTACTATCCAATATTTGAACTAAGCTTATAATATTAATATAAGAAGGTTACAATTACTATCCAATATTTGAACTAAGCTTATAATATTAATATAAGATGGTTACAATTACTATCCAATATTTGAACTAAGCTTATAATATTAATATAAGACGGTTACAATTACTATCCAATATTTGAACTAAGCTTATAATATTAATATAAGACGGTTACAATTACTATCCAATATTTGAACTAAGCTTATAATATTAATATAAGTCGCCCACGAGGGAGTTGCTAACTATTGTAAAGAAAAGTAAAATAATAGCATAGAGGTTACAAATCTATTTTGTTCCGACATCTTTCTATCCAAGCTATTCTTATTTTTGTGTGACGTCACATTTATAGCATTCACTTCCCCTTAACGTCACAGATCATCCCAAAATTGTGACCCTCCTCCCCTCACTGCGTGACGTCAATTGTAGACAACCCTTATATACAACTTAATCAATCAGTCAAATACAACTGAAATCAAGACATAAGAAGACGTACTTACGTTTTTCAAGTCACTATTTGTTTTGTAGTCGTCAAAATCAAAGACTATTGTAGGTATGTCATCGAATCTTATGACGCTGAACTGGGTTACGCCAACTTGGAACCTGTTGATAAGCGTGGCAGCAAATTGAAGTTGCTTCTGAAAATCGCTGAGTCCAACGCTCCCAGAGGCGTCCATAACGAAAAGTACGTCCGCTTTCTCATTGCAAATTTCAGCTGATGATGAAAGATAATTAAATAAGTTACGTTGATGAAACATTAGTTACAAGTGAGTGTTTAGACCACGGGGTCGACAACCTGTAGATCGTGGTCTACCTGTATATTCCATAGGATAATTTGATAGATCTCTAGGTAGCTTTGTGGGGAAAATGTATTTTTCAACTGGGTTCATTGCCAGCTAGCCCTTTTCTTTTGTTTAAAGTGGTTGAAATGGTAAAATATCTTTTGGTTGGAATTTCCCCCGTCTTTGTCAATGGAGTTGCAGGCAGCACATGGTCTGGGAGAGATAAAAATTACAAAAAGGCTGCACTTATTCCAATTTACAAATACTGTAACATCTGAAAACAGCCATAATTTTATCTAGGTAGATCTATGGAGAGCTCAGTGGTTCTAAGTACATCTCCACAGCTCCTCGGTTGCCGATGCCTCTTTTAGACAAAACACCAGCATGTTCTTGATACTTTTTATATCGTATTTGTAAAGTAAACAACAGTTTAATATAACCAATATTAATTAATCTTGTCTTGGGATATAGAACTCTGCTAGGTTAGATCTATGAAAAGATATTTTACAGAATTGATTCGTGTACTGGTATACGGGCAACAGTACGGTGACGCAAAGACTATGCCTCCTACAACGGGCTAGTTGACAGGGAGGATAGTGTGATTCGCTTCTGCAACTAGGCGGTGGTGCCGTTCAGAAGGTCATGGGTTCAATTCTCCGGTAAGCCACTCACTTGTGTTGTTTTTCTGTTGTCTAGTGTTCTACTTCTCTATTTCTCACGACGTGCCTGACACATTCCTTAATGTGTGTAATACGTATTCATCATGTAAAACAAATTGCAACAGAAACAAGCACATCAAGAGCGCGTGCATGCTTTGGTGCAAAATTCATGCAAGGTAATCAGTTGCAGTGGTGGGTCAATGCTCTGTGGGGAATAAACAAAAACATTGACAATGGTAGTAGCCCAAGGTTCCAACGACGCAGAATATACGCGTTGTTTTCTGACTTGCATGTCGCAAACAGTCTCTAAATGACGTTTAGGCGTTGGCCCAAGATTCTCTTGTATGAATGTATATTATTATGTTGCATAAGTACAAAACAGAAAGAAACCTTTAGACGTGAGCGACCAAGAAGGAGGACAGAGAGCGGAGCATACAGCCACAACTACTGCTCGCCCCTGATAATTAACGGCTTTTTTAGTGAATGAGAATCCAAATGTTATATGTAATTAATTATGGTGAAGAAGGTGAAGCGTGTTTTAGGACAGTCACTCACAGTAGCGTACACACCAAGTCATGGAATGGTGTAACGTCTGATGATTTTTTTAATCATGGTTTATTACAATTATAACATCACGTAGATCTAGACGAATACAGTTACATCGAAACAGGAATCTTCATAATGTAGTTAACACACCATACGGCCCTTACACATCCTGGCCTACAAAATCTCTACTCCACATCAGTGCACAAAGACTGCGTCTACGGCAGTTATATAATAATCATGGCCTACAAAATCTCTACTCCACATCAGTGCACAAAGACTGCATCTACGGCAGTTATATAATAATCATGGCCTACAAAATCTCTACTCCACATCAGTGCACAAAGACTGCATCTACGGCAGTTATATAATAATCATGGCCTACAAAATCTCTACTCCACATCAGTGCACAAAGACTGCATCTACGGCAGTTATATAATAATCATGGCCTACAAAATCTCTACTCCACATCAGTGCACAAAGACTGCATCTACGGCAGTTATATAATAATCATGGCCTACAAAATCTCTACTCCACATCAGTGCACAAAGACTGCATCTACGGCAGATATATAATAATCAAGGCCTACAAAATCTCTATACTTCACATCAGTGCACAAATACTGCATCTACGGCAGATATATAATAATCAAGGCCTACAAAATCTCTATACTTCACATCAGTGCACAAATACTGCATCTACGGCAGATATATAATAATCAAGGCCTACAAAATCTCTATAGCCCTGCGCAGGCATACATTATCCAAAAACCACCTTAGGGCTGACCACCTCAGTCAAAAACCCTGCATAGACTGAACCCACGGGAACACACCCCGTTCACACAGTCACGAGAATCTACTGTTTCTCTTAACACTGCTCTCAAAAATCCCTGCGGACACTAGCCGCGAGAGCTATTCACACATCACTTAAAACCAGTACAGAAACAGTACATTATGACCAGAGTTCACCTGCTATCTGACATACTGTCTTCCACGAAACTAAGAGGAGATATCTTTAAACAAATCCATACCAATCTGTAAGCAAGTACTCTAACCCAAAATTAACTCTACTCAACACGTATTTCCCAAGATCATTTCCCTTTCATCACATCTGCACTTATCAGTTTGCCACACTCCCAGGGAAAAAAAAATGATTATATCATTTTTTTTTTTGTTGAAAATTAACTCCCAAAAATTTAGCGGTCAATGAAGTTATATCAGATACCTCTTAAATTAATTCCCAAAAATTTTTTTAAAAATTAATGAAGTTCTATCAATTACCTACAAAAATATACCTATGACAAGAGAACATAGCACATCTACAAAAATATCATCAATAAATGTAAGATAACGACTAAATCATCCAACATAATCATTCAAGCATACCAAAATAAAAATTAATCTAATACAAAACCCAAATTAAGTATACATAGTACAAACTAAATAGAAAATAAATTATCATACGAGAAAAGACAAAATATGAAATGGGAATATGATAAGAATCAAATAGAATCATAAGATGACAATGAAGACAACAATTCCATACATGTAAAACAAATAGAACTATAAGAACCAATTACATTATTTAAAGTCATATAATTAACTTAACACTACAAAGAATGAAAGTATAAATAGCGTAACACGAAAAAAGTATACTAGAAGTATGAATGACATCAAAGATGAAACACGGAAGCATAAACAAAATATCAGACAATACTGAAAAGACAACAGAAAAGATGTAAAGAAATGACGAATAGTCAACAAAGAGAGATGACAGTAAAGATGCAAATGTAAAGAAAGTTGGTAACAACACCTAACAATAACTATCCAAATATAACAACGTATTGTAAAATACAAAAATGCTAAAGTATATTTATATACCAACACAAAAAAGAAAGCTTATGACAAGCACAGCATAATAAGTAATTTAACTAAATTATAAACTTATACATAACTAAAAATAAATTACATCAAATATCACCCAAACAAAAAATTATTAACGATAACACAAGTTCCGCATTGACGCATAGTCAAGCGCTAACAACCAAAAAATACATCCAAACATCACAACATTTTCAAAGAATTAATGTCACTACATAATAGTAACCCTAACATACAATCTACCGCTGGCGCAGAAAAAAATAAATATCACAATGTTCAAAACACATTTTCCAAAAATTTACAATACAAAAAATGTTTCTTCTCTTTAGGTTAAATAAAAATAGTATTTTTATTTCTAAGTAATATGTAGCTATAATTAATAACTAACAATTAAATTAGCTGAGTAACATAAAAATAATCTTATCTTTAAATAGACACACATCAAAACGTGTAAGTTTTTTTTTTCTCTTCTTTTTAAAAAAAAAATACATCAAAGAAACGTCACATTGGGTAATAAAATGTTAACTACAAACGAAGTTATAAATATATATAAGTGTAATATTATTTATCTTAACTATGTATTATAATCAGATATTTAAATTCTTTAAATGAACAAGAGTATCAGCCGTCGCTGTTAATTCTACCCACTTAATTTAATAGGAAATTTAAGTTAATTCTAGCTGACAAAAAAATCGAATCGTTTAAATTATCAAATGTCATAATTGAGAAAAAATGGAAACCAAGTTTCAGAATACGTCCTTAACTTCAACGAAAAATCATTAATAATACATACAAGTTATGTTTAAAATTACCTTTCACTAAACAATTAATTCAAATAATCTGTATATAAATATGTTAATTAAACATGGTATCAAATCCATGATGAAAAAACAAAACAAAATTTTAAGTAGTGAATAAACACTCAGGACTATCTATGAAAATGACTATTACATTGTCTCAGTAAATAAGTTTGTGCATAGAAATTATTTAATGCATAATTAAAATACAGTCATATAAGTAACAACCAACAAATAATTATGGCAATCAAATGTTACAAAGATTACATAATATTTCATTAACAACATATAAAGTTCTATACTAAAGAATACAATAACATTCAGTGTTTGTAAACAGAACAAAAAATAAACAGGACCTTTAAAAAACAAAAAAAAATTCCTTCGAGAACTTGCGAACATCTCATCAACACGCAAGGTGACATCATGACACGGTGGGTTAACGTACTGTCTAGGCTCGCTTGAATGGATAAATGGTACACAGTGATCTACATCTCTCCCAGGTAATGTAAAATTAGAATGGTGATTCCCCTCGCAAAGTCGCTCGCTGTGAGACAATACAAATGAAAATATCTATTTTAATCCATGGTAAGATTATGAGGAAACACGGAAAAGTTCACTACACAATTACCCGAACTCCGTGGTGTAAGGTTGTGGCCCTCCTGCGATGTCAACAACTCTCGTCACATAGCAGACAACATAGACGTCCCAGGGACAACCTGACCTATAATTCACAGTTGTCAGTGCGGTAGGCTGAAAAAAATTTACTACCTTCACAAGACCGAGATGATCTCTCAAACCTATCAGCATGACAAGCAAAAGCATTTAAGAACCTATTACCGTTCCTATTACTCTGATTAATAATAATCTTGCTCTTATGTGGAGCACAGTTAACCTGGTTGCGATCTGTATAATTTCTCTTGAGAGCATTGTTATTTGCTCTATTAACACCGTTGTACTGATTTAAATCCCAGTTACAATAGTTATTCTTAATACTTCTTCCCAGATAACAATGTCCATCAGATAGAACTGACTTTTTAGCAGAAAAATTATTACTAGACTGATGAACTTTCATATAATTACTTCTGCTATAGTTTTCTAAACTTTTAGAATCACAATGTTGAGATCTGTCACATTTTTTCTTGTTTTTGGGAGAAGAAACGTTACCGTAGGATGAACTCCCTTGGTACTTTATAACCTTAGGGTTATGTCTCCTTTCAAAATTATTTTTTTCTTTGCTTGTGGCAATGTGTTTAAAAAATGAGTCACACTGCCTTGACTGGGTATGACTAGAAGGTTTGACAATCTCTTTATTTTTTTTCACAACATTTGTTTCCTTCATGGAACAAGCAGTAGTATGTTTGTTACTTGTAACCAATTTAACAGATCTGTCAATAAATACGCTGTTGGTTTTTAACACACTGACTTGAGATTTAGCACTGTTTCTTTCCTTATCTACAGGACTGGATATTACTGTAGATTTTCCTTTGTTATTCTGCCGCCAGCAATCATTATCATTGGAATCATCTGTATTGCGTGAGAAGTTATATCTCCCACGGAAAGATCTATGTCCACTATTCTTGACCGTAGAATCCGCAAAAAGTGTATAAGGCTGGCTTTTTGCTTTAGTGTTCTGATGATAAGAAACTTTCTGTCTATCATCGTCAACACTGACGGAAGACCACATATTGCTATTCAAGACTACGTCAAGCAGACCATTTATTCTTCTTCTTGCTTCTACAATCTCAAAGTCCTTAAGTGCAATCTGTTCACTTAATTTCTTGTTTAAACTCTCCGCTTTTAAGACCTTGCAGCTTTCCTCTGCTAGCAAATTTTCAATCTTAATCAATTTGTCTTTCTCCACCATTAATTCTTTCACTCTCTCTTTATCAATCCTCTCAATCTCAATATCATGACTATTCGTAAGCCTATCAACCTTCTCTAGGGATATGGTATCCTTTTCTTTAATTTGGCAACCACAAATCTCCGTCTTCTCTTGAACTTTTTGAGTCAGATTTCTAATTTCGCCATTTTTTTCCCCAATCTGAGCTTCCATCTCTTTAATTTTGCACAATGCCGAGTCTAATTTTGCTCGAACACAAGCAAGCTCAGAATTAGATTTACATAAATCACCTGTAAGTTTAGTCACTTTTTCCTGCAGCTTATTCACTTCAGTAGTACTTTTTAAGCAACTTTCCCTTAGCTCCTGTGTACTCTGTTTTATGTCTCCTATTTGCTTCTCATCCCTTAACTCTTCTTTCTGGTCACTATGGATGCCGTCGAGCAATAACGTACGTATACTCTTCAATATGTTATCACGTTTTATACTAATATAATTGTCCAAGAACAGACGAAGGTCCAAAACCAATAACCTTGCCAGATCCTCAGCCATACTCACATGAGGAATTGACTGAAATCTCTCATTAGCAAACTCTCTTAGAGATCTCGATGCAGAGACCAAAAACTTGTCCATAACATGTGACTCAAGCTCTGGGCCTTTTAATCCCTGATAATCTGTTCCTTCCTGAAACAGATACTCTAATACAGGTCTCATATCCTCCGGATCTGTATCAGAATCCATTGTGACTTGTTTACTTAGTCAACCATATATGTCTTAATTAAACTTTCATTATACCAAATCAAGTTTAGATCTCAAATATCGTATCATCAATCCCTGTACATCATCACATTCTATAATTAATCGATATAATTATCGACAACAACAACAATAGTTATCAATAGAATAGGATAGTGCAGATTGAGGCTTGTTGACATGGACAGAAGTGGCAACATTTACACACAACAAAAGCACTTAACTGAAGGTAATCCTGACCCTTTCGCCAACACACTGGATATCACAAAGTTCTGACGTTAAAACACTCCACTGCAGAAAAGGTACAAGGACTAGGCACTCTTGTCTTCAAATCCCTGCCACTGTACAGTATGTCCTCAACAATGCATCAGACGACAGGAACCGATCACAGCAACCCCGCAATCACTTGAGGTATACGTGCAGACGAACTCTCCAAAATACTGCACCTATAGTTGAATCTGCATATGGAAAGACTGGAACAAGCACTGTAACAATTATGGCATCAATGTCGCTATCAGATAACAGCTGTTTGATATGGAAACCAACTGATAAAGTCAGTTTAGTTGCTACAACACGCCAAGATATGAGGATGGATATGCGCAGTCAGCTGATACCTGTGTACAGTTGAATTAAGCCACGCCCACACAGAGCCAAACATAACACAGTTCAGTGTTCCCACTTGTACTGATTGGTTTAGAATCTGACCTAATTTACCCTCTTGTTACGCGAATGTAATGTGGGTATTACGACCCGTTGGTTTGGTCCACCACTGATAATTAAAGGGTTTTTTTATCTTTTGGTTGAAGAAGGTGAGTGTGGTTTGGGACAGTCACTCACAGTAGCGTACACACCAAGTCATGGAATGGTGTAACGTCTGATGATTTTTTTAATCATGGTTTATTACAATTATAACATCACGTAGATCTAGACGAATACAGTTACATCGAAACAGGAATCTTCATAATGTAGTTAACACACCATACGGCCCTTACACATCCTGGCCTACAAAATCTCTACTCCACATCAGTGCACAAAGACTGCGTCTACGGCAGTTATATAATAATCATGGCCTACAAAATCTCTACTCCACATCAGTGCACAAAGACTGCATCTACGGCAGTTATATAATAATCATGGCCTACAAAATCTCTACTCTACATCAGTGCACAAAGACTGCATCTACGGCAGTTATATAATAATCATGGCCTACAAAATCTCTACTCCACATCAGTGCACAAAGACTGCATCTACGGCAGTTATATAATAATCATGGCCTACAAAATCTCTACTCCACATCAGTGCACAAAGACTGCATCTACGGCAGTTATATAATAATCATGGCCTACAAAATCTCTACTCCACATCAGTGCACAAAGACTGCATCTACGGCAGATATATAATAATCAAGGCCTACAAAATCTCTATACTTCACATCAGTGCACAAATACTGCATCTACGGCAGATATATAATAATCAAGGCCTACAAAATCTCTATACTTCACATCAGTGCACAAATACTGCATCTACGGCAGATATATAATAATCAAGGCCTACAAAATCTCTATAGCCCTGCGCAGGCATACATTATCCAAAAACCACCTTAGGGCTGACCACCTCAGTCAAAAACCCTGCATAGACTGAACCCACGGGAACACACCCCGTTCACACAGTCACGAGAATCTACTGTTCTCTTAACACTGCTCTCAAAAATCCCTGCGGACACTAGCCGCGAGAGCTATTCACACATCACTTAAAACCAGTACAGAAACAGTACATTATGACCAGAGTTCACCTGCTATCTGACATACTGTCTTCCACGAAACTAAGAGGAGATATCTTTAAACAAATCCATACCAATCTGTAAGCAAGTACTCTAACCCAAAATTAACTCTACTCAACACGTATTTCCCAAGATCATTTCCCTTTCATCACATCTGCACTTATCAGCCCCCCTTGCTGGATGCCTGTACCAGTTAATCACAGTCTCTTTTTTGCAGTGGTTTCTGTAGCGATTTGATCTCCATGATAGTTGTCAGCCCAATGCACAACCTCACATTAGTCGCCTTGTACGTCATGCATGAAGGCGCAGTAGTTATATAATTGCTCTGGATGTTCAGAGACCTCCGGGATACATACGGGATAGGTAGGTGCGTCGCGTGTCCAACAATAAAAACATTGATAGACAAAACACAGAATGGACTCGACTTTCCAACGGCCGAGTGAAATGTGGACCCAGAAGTAAGTGGAGGTGGGTACTTCAAACACAACTTCAGAATGACTAAATACATTTGATTTATTTTTTTGGGGTCTTCACAGTATTATCCACCACTCCTTCTGATTGCTAATTCTTCAAGTATTCGTTTTTTGGCTTTCATCGTTCAAGGTTTCCTTATCACATCTTGTCACTCCTCTCACTCAACCCTATCTCCTGGTTATTTACTTCTTTGTTGTCGGCGAAGCTTAGCGCAGGAGCGAAGTTGCCACATTGATTTTTGGCATATCGCCAGCTCTAGACGGAGTAAGAGTCTACACTGAGCGACATTTTTATTGTTAACTTAGACTCTTTGTTATTGAAGATACACGAAACCATGTTGTCATATGATAAGATGCTAGTTTGCAAAAATGACGGGCCCAAATACACGGTCGATGACAATATTGGTAAAGATTAAGATACGGACAGTGATGTAATACTTCCGGCAGATAGAGTTTTTTGTGATACACAGTAACAAGACAATAACATCCTGGAGGAAATTTTAATTTTAGATCTGTGAAGTAGTGAGTTTGTAAACATGACAGACAAAACATAAGAAGCAAAACCTTATATGGTTATGGAATTTGAAAATTATATCTTGTGTTGTCATGTAGCAATGTTCGCACGAGAGAGATGGGGATAAACACGCTTTGATGATGAGTGGTTGTTCATGAATATGCTAAGATAGACTGCTCCTGATTGGACTTCTTCTCTAAGTATCAACCTAGGTGTGTAGGCGAAAATTTCGCTTATAATCTACAACGTTGTACAACATTTCACTGACTTCCGATTTCGCCGAGACGAAATCATAGACAGCCAGGAACACGGAATATTAAGATCCAAATATAGGACAAGCCATAGGACTGGAAGTGAATTCTAAGATTAGAAGAGAGTAATCCCAGAGACATCACTTTGCGCCTTAAGTTCTAAGATCCAACTTCATGTGCTCTAAGTTAGGCAACTAAATCACCTGAAAGAGACGACATCTTAAATCAGTTGCTCCTGTGCAAAACGTCAGTTTACGCCAGAAGAAATAAATTCAGGGTAAATTGTAATGTGTACTTTTTATAATTTTATATCTGCCTTTTGACATATATAATTTGCTTGTGGGTGTACATTGGTATATGAACCTTGCAACCTCATCACTGCTAATAACTTGACACATGAACCACCATTGCAAGAGTTGGTGACTGCTTTGTGCGGGTTTCCTCACAAGGAACCAACAGCAGCGGTGGCATTAGACTCCATAAAGAACTGGGAGTGGATGATGATATCATGATGTACATATTTATTTTACAAGTACTTTAGTAAATTTCTTATGTAAGTATGTACATAGATAGATAGATAGATAGATAGATAGATAGATAGATAGATAGATAGATAGATAGATAGATAGATAGATAGATAGATAGATAGATAGATAGATAGATAGATAGATAGATAGATAGATAGATAGATAGATAGATAGATAGATAGATAGATAGATAGATAGATAGATAGATAGATAGATAGATAGATAGATAGATAGATAGATAGATTGCCCATTTCCGCTGACCAAAAGCAATTTCATCACGACTAATTGGGATTTAAATAAACCATCAGCGAGGGTAAAGTATTCTGAAGAAGATGAATTGATGGATGTATGTGGAGGGTGCCTGATGCTCATGTCAGGAGACCAAATACTTAACAGAGACATTTGTTTCCTTTCAGTTTGTGGTACAAGTTGGTGGCACAAGCTGCTAGCAGCCAATTCGAGACACTTACATCAGACGGGTCGAAGAAGCTTAACAATCCAGCCATAATGAATGAGACGTGCTGCTGCCATAATATTTGACTATTGGAGAGAAGTACAATCCAAGGCACTTGTGAGAAGCAATAGAGGATGAAGCAGAAGTGCTTCAGTCGATTTATAAAGCGTTGGCATTCATACGGTGTAATCAAATCCAGAAGACAGATTAGGTTATCTTTATTTTTCACACCATTATCTCTCATGGGCATGTTTTGAGAACACTCTAACACCGTGAGTGCGCTCTTCAATTCATTCCGTTATCAACCAGGAAGACAGGGTCAGAAAGCCTCGTTTATGGTCAATATTCACTTTACCCCATCCCTTCCTGTTCACACAGTGATAACGGGTAAAAAAGGGAGCCTGAAGTATGTTCCATCAACGTCTGTATTCTGTACCCTCAAGTGACTATCTTTGTGTCTGTGCTGTCTCGCTGATGATATCTCGCATATGACCAATGAGATGCTATCTGAAGTTGGTGATAACCTTTCTGAGTGACGCATTTGACAAGAAGCTTCTGCACCACAATACCTGATATATACCAGCAAGTAACGGGTCATGCAATGAAGGTAAAATATTAAATTATACGATTTCTGACATTGACAGACCTTAAGCTAGAGGCAAAGGACAGGAAGACTTGGCATAACTTTGTTGAAAGCCGTTGCAACCTGTTGAACTGAAGGAAGCTGATGATTTCTATATCATTTCCTGAGAATAATACCATTTCTTCTGCATTACGTTTCTTCCTTTTCATATCCTTCCTCCTTTTACTTTCCATCAAGCAAGTAAGTAAGCCCATCAGCGCGCGCGCACACACACAGACACTTAATTAACAACTGAAGACATGACTGAATAAAAAATAAATAAATAAAAAAAAAGACAAACACACCCCTACCGAGCGTTCGATTGGCAGAGTGGTTAGACTGCTGGCCTCATTCAGCAAAGGTGCCTGGTTCGAAACTCGGTAGCGTCACGATTCAATCTATCTAGTTGTAAAAAAGTACCTGAGTATTCTCTTTAGTTCCGGAAGGCAAAGGCAGCGACGAAGGGAATTAGTCACCCTACCTCTCGAAGCTGGACCTAGTGTAGTGAAATCTCAAACGCTTCACTTCACTACGGTAGTAAACGCTACGGAACTATCTTTACATTTGTTAATACCCTACCCATAATCTAACACAGAAGGTTTGCTTGGAAATCAAACGGTTTACCCGCTAAAACACGGACACATTCTAACATACGCATCAAGAAAAAAAGTTTTCACTATTTTAATTATTATTTCCCTACACCAAGCAAATTAATAGGGAATATATAAATAAATCTGCCATCAATGGTAACTATACGTTGTAGCGGTAAGGCAGCTTGTGTACCCTGACAATCCCCAGAGCCATGCCAGTGGGAGATTTACTCCTGGTAGGTTAAACCAAGCTCTGAACTGGTCTGTGTGGGTAGGGGTCAGACAAAAGCTGGTACCCTGGTCCTCCAGGATGGGGGTTATAGCACAGGGCCGACACCCCTGTCTATGTAAAAAATCGCACAAGTTACGGAAACGGCAACAGATGAAAAAACTTTGATGCGGGACGGACATCTGGAGTCTCTGGGTCGTATGACTGACAGTGGTTAAAGCCGAAAGGAAGCCATTGGCATGAAAACGGATGCCCTGACCGCAAAACACGAAACCAGAATTGGTTTTTTGGACGTCAGAACTATGAATGAGGCAGGAAAGCTGAGACAAATCACAGCAGAGATGAGGAACTACAAATTACACATCCTGGGAATAAGCGAGAGCAGATTGACAGGGATGGAGAGAAAAAAACAGCTACAGGGGAAACAGTACCTTATTCTGGTAGAGAGGATGTTCAGCACAACGAAGGTGTAGCAATTATCCTGAAGAAAGGAATAGAAAGGTCTTTACTGGAATGGAAGCCCATCAACAACAGACTGATAAGAGCAAGACTGAGAGGGAGATTCACCAACACCACAATTATACAATGCTATGCACCAACAAACGACAGCGATGAAAAGATCAAGGACGAGTTCTATCAACAGGTACAAAAGGAAATGGAAACTGTACCCAGGTACGATCTTATTATAGTAATGGGAGAATTCAATAATTATAACGAAAGAGTAATGGGGAAATGCGGCAGTGGAACAGTAATTGAGATTGGGGACACATTAATAAGCTTCTGCAGTATTAACAACCTGGTCATTGTAGGAACACTTTTTCCACACAAAGAAGTGCACACGTTAACATGGGAATCACCAAACGGACGAGACAGAAACCAGATAGATCACATAATGATCAATGGCAGATGGAGACATGCACTACAAGACGTGAAAGTAAGAAGAGGCGCAGATGTGGGAAGTGATCATCGCCTAGTAGTAGCAAGACTGAAGGTGAAACTCAGAGCTGCTGGACCAGTTGCAGTCAAACAGAAAAGATATAACATTATGAAACTTAAGGACCCCCTCACCAGAAAAGCTTTCGTGGTCGACGTAAAGAAACGATATCAGATTACCAAAAGCCAGGAAAGAACAGAGACCGATTATGTCGACCAGAAATTCAACACCATCTCAACAATATATAAGCAAAGCAGCAAGTCATGCTTGGGATTGCAGGAAAGAAAGAGCCAAGACTGGATTAACACCAGAAACGCTAAACACCATAGCGAAGAGAAAGGAAATGAAAAGAAAGAAAACAGAAGTTAAGTCTCCCAGGTTAAAGGCAATATATAGTGAACAGTACAGTCAACTGGACAAGAAGGTAAAACGTCAAACCCGTGCTAACAAAAGGACATTTCTGGATGACCTTGCAAGACAGGCAGAAGAGGCAGCACTGAGAAATGAACAAAGCACAGTTTATAAAATAACTAAAACTATCAGTGGAAAACGAGGTGCAAACAACATAACGTTAGTAAGAGACAAGCAATGAAATCTCATCACCACAGCACAAAGGCAGGAAACAAGATGGGCAGAGCACTTCAGAGAAACACTGAATAAGGAACCACCAGAGACTCAGCTGAATGTTTCTGGGGCTGAAAGTGACTTAAATACAGACATTCCACGTAAAGTAGAAATCATCACAGCTGTCAAAGGGTTAAAAAATGGAAAAGCTCCTGGTCACAACAATCTAAATGCCGAGTTATTCAAGGCAGACCCTGAACTAGCAGCAGAACTATTAGAACCAATATTTGCACAAGTCTGGGAAACTGAAACAACACCAACGGAGTGAAGTAAAGGGATAATTGTCAAATTGCCCAAGAAGGGCGACCTTGCAGACTGCAAGTACTGGAGATAAATTACTCTCCTCTCAGTTTCCATCAAAATACTAGGCAGGATAATCATGCAGAGAATTTCAAAAGCAGTTGACCATAAACTGAGGAAAGAACAAGCGGGCTTTAGAAAGAACAGAAGATGTGCAGATCATATATTCACCCTCAGGAACATTATAGAGCAGTGCTCAGAATGGCAGAGGCAGCTGTACATTAAGTTTGTCGATTTTGAACAGGCTTTCGACAGCATACACAGGGACAGCCTATGGAAAATACTGAGGGCTTATCGAATTCCCAGCCGCATTGTTTCCATCATAAAAAGCCTCTATTCTAACTTTACGATTGAGTAATGTAACTTTCGGAGAAAACGGGAGTACGACAGGGATGCCCCTCATCAACAACATTATTTTTGACAGCCATAGATTGGGTGTTGCGTTAGACAACAGAGGGCAGTCCAAGAGGAATTAGATGGACAACATTTTCTACACTGGAAGACCTGGAATATGCAGATGATATTGCACTACTCGCGCATTAACATCAACACATTCAAGACAAAACCGATAGACTTAATAACTATGGCCAGCAGGTTGGCCTGAACATCAATCTGAAGAAGACAGAGGTCATGACACTAAATGTGGGCAATCCTGAGCCAATAACAGTAAGGAACCAGAAGTTAGAACAGACAGACACATTTACTTACCTAGGATGCATAGTAACACCTGACGGCGTAACAAGCAAGGACATTAACAACAGAATGAATAAAGCGAGAACAGCATTTGCTATTCTCAACAACATTTGAAAGTCTTCCCAGTACAGCACAAACACCGAATTAAGACTGTATGAGAGCTGTGTACTTTCTGTGCTTCTCTATGGTGCGGAATGTTGGAGAGTAACAGAGAAGGAAATATCGAAACTGTCCTCCTGCCACACAATCTGCCTGAGGAAAATTCTCCGAATCTTTTGGCCAAACACCATCAGCAACCAAGAACTACTTATTCGGAGTAACCAGGAAGATATGCACACCAACATAGCTGGCAGACGCTGGAGTTGGGTTGGCCACGTCCTCAAAAGGGACCCTGATACCATCACAAGAACAGCTATGCTATGGATCCCCGAGGGAAAGCGAAAGAGAGGCCGACCAAAAACAACTTGGCGAAGAACTGTGGAAGCCGAGATGCAAAGAATGAACCAGAGTTGGGGCACTGTACGAAGGATGGCCACCGACCGAGCAAGGTGGAATCAATGGGTTGCTGCGGTACAAGACGCCACCAGGCGTGATGGCCGTTTACTGCTTTGACAGTTGGCGGTTATGGATCAAAGAAGAAGAAAGAAAGATATATATATATATATATATATATATATATATATATATATATATATATATATATATATATATATATATATATATATATATATATATATATATATATGGAGTATGGTGTATATATGTATATATATTTCACCGCTGATGGCAATTTTACCCAAACCAACATTTGTTAGAAATACTACGAAGATCGAAATTTAAAAATAAAAAAATGGCGAGTGTTGCCTGTCACGGCAGCACCTCGGGCAGACTGTTATGAAATCTGTATGAAAATTATCAAATCAGCAGCCGGATGCAGGCTTGAAAAATTTCTCAGGAATGAGGCAGTGTTGGTGTAATTGACTCTATGATGGGCTGATGGACACTATTTATAATTTTTCTAATATTTGCTACGAGAACTGAAACGTGGACGCTTTCATTTTTATGACCTCCTTAAAAATATCCCCTGCAACTGTGGGTGTTATTTTATGACAAAACGCACATTTGCAGATTCGATGAACCAAAACTTGAAATTATCATGACATGAACCCTCTTAATGTTTCAGGTTCCTGTGGAAGTTACACGTGCAGCGAGATATGCCCAAACTTTTCTGTCATTGACATCCGGTTATTTATCCGCCGTCTCTTTTTTTTTTAATTTTTTTATCCGAGTTCCAACAACTAATTTTCTTGTCTACCGACGTTGTTCTCCCTTCCTCCTGAATTAAAATTGTTTTTGTACTGCCATTTTCTTTTCTGTGACTTTGCCGTCTTGCTTGATTACCTTGTAATGCCAGCCAATGATTTTCCCAATGAATCGCCTTGCCAGAGATAGTCTTTCTCGTTAATATTAATGATTCATTAGAACATGGAACCACTGGAGCAGTCTGCCTTTTGCAAGAAGCTTGCACTTAAGCATTCATGTGTTCTTGCTTCAGAGGTTTACTGTAGCAATTTGTTTAACTTGATGAGGTTGCGTGTTCCATTTACAATCTCATATCGCCTCATACAAGATGCTTCAGGGGTCAATAGTCCAATTCTTTCTGTCTTTGGGCAGAGACTGTCGGAACTACACGGATCATCAATATTAATGTAAAATTATTAAATATGTGGGGAGCCGCGGTAGCGAAGTGGTTAGTGCACTGGCTTCCTAGCTCGGTGGTCCTGGGTTCGATCCCCAGATGAGGTGGAATTTTTTAGACCGCAAACGGCTCCGGGGTCGACCCAGCCTCATGAATTGGGTACCAGAGCATCTCTGGGAAAGTTAAGGCGGCCGGCATGATGCTGACTACATCTCCCCTCGTGTGACGATGGTCAAGAAAATATTGGCCTAATACCATATTCCCAATATGCCTCAATGGGCGTGTGACGGGATCCTTTACCTATTACCTTATTAAATATGGGACTATGCATTGACAAATGCGTCTTTCAGTCTCACTCAGCCTCTTTTAGCAATTAACTACGAAAGACACGTAAAAGTTTGCAGACAAACTTTAACCTGTCTGTTATTTGTTCTTGAGCATTTATAAATCTTTCAAGATTATTTTGTCTATACCTTAATGTCACAGTGACTGTTAATTTATTTTACCATTCCGTTCCATATGTTATTACTTTTTTAATGTTCTGGTTTCCTTAACATTTTGTTATTTCTTTTCTACCTTCGTAGCCCAAATTTTTTCACCTTCTCAAACCCCACCCGAGGTTTGTTTACGTTCTGGCTGGCCTTCAGTACTAAATTCCTTCAACGGTCAGCGTAGCGGTAATATTACATCAGCGCACCTGTGGCCCGTCTGACCAGGGGAATTTCTCTGGTCGCTTTAAGTCTTTGATCACGAGTGTAGGTGTCTGTGTAGAAACGGCCAGCTAGCGGGAGCTAACCGTTTGAGGTCTCGGGAAAGCAAGTTTGATCTTCGAAGCAGGGAGAGATAACCCGCTGTTAGTCGTTGCGGTTTTGCCCCTTAGATGAGCAAGGAGCGCATAACATTATGCATCGCCTAACTGGGGAACTTTCTCACGGGGTCTGTGGTCTTCTGATGTAGTCTCTAGAGAAACCTTTGTCTTACTCTTTATTACGCATTACGCCGATACAGCTGTAGAATGAGGCCATCCAGGTGTCCCGGGTAGCGTTGTTTGTAAACTATAAGACTAGAGAATTTTAATAAGTCAAACACACTCGTAAATATTTCCTGGCACGTAGATTACCATATGAGACTAAGGCAGAGTTAGCACAGCAGAACTAGAATGTGTTTGCCTAAGTTCTTGTCATTTTTCGGGGTGAGTAGACATATCTTATATATGATATATTCATGTTAGCTTTTATATATATATCTGATAGGAAAGTGACGTGAATTCATTTCTGAGGACTTCTCCTAGTAATTTAATTCAGTGATAATGTAGACTCAGTCCATACAATGCTTACCATGGGTTAAGAGTCGGCAGAATTAACTGTCATTTCTGTAAGAAAATGTCAGAGGTGTGGATTATTCTCTTGGAGATACAGGCCCTATAACTCTGAATTATAGGAGATAGTCACTTATTCCTTTTTGATAGAAACTTCTAGTGGCTGGGGATAATCATTATATGCTTACTTGTGTAGCTACACTCTAGTCATGACTTTCACAGAAAGCAGACACCTGCCATAGATATAATTCTATCTTATGTACAGTCACAACTGTATTATTATAGCAAGAACATTGCATTTTCTATGTACTCATTTTGTGGAATGTTCATATATTTCCCCAAGGGGACATATGATTTATTTGTGTAATGTCACATGCTGTAATTTGTTTATGTAATTCATTTAATGTTGTAAGATGAATAAGCATATCCATTCAAATGTAACTACAAGGTTAGGTTTCCTGTATGTTTAGTTGGAAGAAGAGGAGTAGTTTTTGCTGTCAGAACATTTACTGACAGGTACCTGGGTGTACAAAATATATTAAGCCTATGCGGGCACATGCTGATAATTGATAAAGTGGAAGGAACAGGAGACTTATATGGTTAAAGACAGCCCTAAAACTATCATAGCAATAATTACAATAAATTTAAATCCCATAGCGGAGAATAACTATGTTATATAACATTAGTGTGATTTTATTGTTTGCTTAATGTAAAGGGTGTCTCTTTTGGGTCTCAGTTTCAAGGATACCGACTTGCTAGAGCAGACTCCAGTCAGGCGAAGAACGTCATATACTCTTCGATCTAGAGGGTTTCTGAATACAGCTAGCGTCACGAGTTGTCAACCCCATTCCTGAACCAAAACCCTTTGTCAACGCCAAGTTAGGCTCACGCAGTGTAACGAGCCAACGCTAAATCTGAAATCATCGGTTGCAGTAGTAGTCTCCTACTCGCCTATTGATCGCCAGTCAGAGCATGGCGGCTTCCAGCATATCAATCAGCTCAGCGTCTATAGCAGAATTTCAATCACCAGCCTTTGTGTGCCTAAACGGGGCACTCAGCCAATTCACAGTTCAAGCCAGCCCAAACCGGATTTAATGCCAAGCAAGCAATAGCGCCGGATAAGAGCGCCTGGGACTCTTTATCCTCAAGTAACTTCGTCTGGTGTATTTCTGGGTTATGTAGAACCTCGCACTTATGAGTGGCCAGCCAGCAATAGACAGAGTTCCAGCCCCCCCCTCACGCAATTAGGGGTCACCAACGTTTAGCACCTACAAGGAAAGTTTTGTATTTCACTTCATTCACCTTGAAGGCTATTTACATGTAAGACACTTTTCTGGAGCTAGCACCTTTGGTCCCACGAAAGCGGACAGGCTGTCGCTCAGTTTGTTTATTTGGTCAGCAGAAGATAGACAGAGTTCCAGTCCCCCTCGCGCAATTAGGGGCACCGACGTTTAGCGCCTACATTGGATTTACAGGTTAATTCCATCACCCATGGAGTATATATTTACGTAAAGACACTTCTTGGAGCTAGAGCCTTTGGTCCCACGAGAGCGGACAGACTGACACTCAGTTTATTTATTTGGTAAACCGGAGGTAAATAGAGTCTTCCAGCCCACTGATAAAGTTGTTATTTTATTCCCGTTAATGATGTCCACCAAAAGATAATTATAAGTGGATGGAAGCAGACATCATCATCATCAGTTGATAAACTCTTAATACAAGACCCTTGCCCTGAGCAAGAGTTGATAAAGTCCTCTGGTGTTCTGATTACTGAAGCTCGCTCGAACATCACCAGAGTTAAATACTGTGTTGTTGTGTTGCTCGTGGTTCGAGTATGGAATGTCAACTTGACCTACGCAGTGGTGTGTAGACATAGATGGAGTGTATAATGTGCGAATGATAGGAAGAGTTCGTGGTGTTGACAAATGTTCTTTTCTCACACTCATGTATGGCTGGAAGTCATCGACACCAACGACTGTGTACCTTTACTAAAGTTTAATTGGACGTACACACTCGACAGCACAGATAGTGACAAATCACAGGCTGGCATAATACATCATGGTACAGTGGATAACTGATCTTGCAATGTTATTGTTGCGTGAGAAATTCTCGCAACATCGTTTTATTACGATATATATTTTATAACGCAAGGGCAACAACTGCTTGAAATTTATAGTCACTTTTCTCGGTAAGCAGCTGTCTCCTCGCGTTGGTATTGATTGCAGTTAAGTTTGCTATGCTAGGCCGTTTTCTCAGACAAACGGTTGGCAACCTGTTGGGTTATCCTTTTAAGGTAATCATTCTTACGCTGGTTCGTAGTAAAGGTCCTTGCGTCTTAAGTTCTGAGCTGTGGTCATTTTGCGCTGGACCGCGCATGACTGGTCTTGCTTCTTGGTCGATCGATTTCCGCCCACCAGTCGAGTGAGCGATTTTGGATAGCTAGAAAGATGCCCCGCTGAGAGGGGATCTTCGCTATTTTTTGTTCTGTCAGGAATGTGAAGTCCTCTTAATGGATATTTCGTTTATTCGAGATAATACCTCTAGTGTATTTCCACATGCCGGGGAGGCGTAATATTTCTGTGTATTTCCTGAAGGCAAGGTAAATTAACTTTTCATTAACTCTATCGATTTTTGGTCGTGAGCGATTTTTGATTCATAGCCTGTCTTCGGAAGGCGTCGTCACGAGATGTTTTTCCCAGCTCACATGTCGCTGTATTGTACTGCATCGGTTGATGCATGTCCCAAGGACTATTACTTGCTACTTTGTTACATGAACTAGGTTTGAAAACCTTTGTTATCTAGAGGATATTTTTGAGGACATTATTTATACTTCAGCAGACGTGCCTGTCTTGCTGAAGTCAGATTAAGGAGAGTGAACTGATCTCATACATCTGGTTATCTCCTGGCTGTTATAGAAAAGGATGGAGTTTTTCACCTGACTACATTTACAGCACTATGAAATATAACATGCATCTGACTCATCATTGTAATGCTGTCTACCGTCCATTGCTGTATTGAATGTTGCTGTGATAATGACTGTTTGATGTGCCTACATATTCGCGTAACCATTTTGTCACTGTGGCGTCCACAATAAATAATGAAGAAAAACGTCATCGGCTGTTACAAGAATCATTGACTTTATACGTCGTGAGTTTACTGACGTCCTAATGTGGATTGCCCTGTTATTTTGTATGATCATTGTTTGACTGAAAACTTCTGCACACTTCACAAAACCAGACCACGGGCACCATCACTCACCTCATGGTGCACGCGTCATTTGGCGGCCAATTACTCAATCATAATATAAATTGGGCGTCATCATTTGGTGGCCATAAGCTGGTTTGATCTGGTACCAGCAAACACGGGGTCCCTTACCCACTTCAAGTCAACACTACAGCATCCTTCATTTTCAACTTCAACATTCTTCAAGAAAGTCAACACTTCAAATTTTCAAAGTACTCGGCGTTGCCCGGTAAAAGTCAAAATTTCAATTTTTTGACGGAAACAAGAATTTGACAGTACACGGCGTTGTTGAATATTGCCGGATAACACGGACTACTGTTGTCGTTAACACAAGTCAAGCAAGTTGCTGTTATCAAGGTTCCAGTGCTGTCGTTTTTTGAGAAGGTCAAGTGCCGGTTGAAACGGGTTGTTTTCTGAAGAAGGCCAAGTACCGATTTCCATCAATTTACTATTGGATTAGAAGGTCAAGTGCCGAAACAACTCAACATACAGTATGTCAGAAGCTCAAGTACCATCGTGTTAGCAGTGGAAGCAGTTCAGATGTGCCATCATCGTTGGAGCTTCGCTCTTTAGGACGTTGATTGACATCCGTTGTTTTTTCTGCTGTTCGACGATTGGAAGCCTATAAGTTAAGTGGCCTGTTTGTACGTAAACTGTGCCCTTATACTTCTGCTGAGTCTTCTGTGTATCATCTCATTCTATTGTTATATGTTATTCGTATATTTATATGTTTATATTTCAGCGGGTTCTCGGTTGGGTGGTGTCTCCCTTAGATCATGCCACGTCATAGAGGTCGTCTATTGTGAGCGTTTTCTGTAGGGTGAGCAAATTTCCGATACTGGAATTTGCTAAGCGACTTCTGTTGCTATTTATGTTAGTTGTGATGACATGTATTAATATTGTTTTCGTTATTATTTCGCATTCTTTAGTTTTGTTTTGATTTGTTTGTATTTGTTAGCCTCATCTTGACTATAGTTTAGTTTCATACAACATTTTTGTTTATACACTGTGGTGTCTTGTATTTGTATTATCTCCTCGTAGATATCATCACATTTTTTGTGATATTTCATTAATTTCTGCTTTATTTTTTAGTTGATTTCTGCGAACGTTTTTGTATTGTTGCTGATCTTTGTTATTGTTTACATTGTTATTGTTTACATTGTTTACATTGTTTACATTTTCAATGTTTACATTCTGCATGTGTTTACATAGTCATTGTTTACAGTTATAGTAATTAGTTATGGGCTATGCTAATGCACTGTTACTACTACACTGATGATAAATGAATGATGAATAGTGTCGTGCACTATTGAATGAGAAGTGCACCTATGATCAAGAGTTGATTGATAATATTTCAAAAAGGTCTATACACAAGTTCTTTGATATGAGACTTGTTTCCCACAGAGACTGGGATAATATAATGTGATGTGAATATACAAGTGCTTAATTAAGACTTGTTACACTTAGGTTTGAAATAAATTAGTTAATTATTTCAGGTTTTTGAACTCATATTATTACTCATCATGTCTACATTTGAGCACTTTATTGAGCAGGGTAAATTGCTTGGGAAGACTGGTGATAAGTTAGAAGAATTTGCAACTGCTCGATATGATAAAGCAATGGAAGCTGAACAAAAGAAACTGCAGATGCAGGTGGATGAAAAAAGATTCCAAATGGAAATGGAAAAACAAAAAAGGGAACTAGAAGCTGAAAGACTTCAAAAAGAGGCTGAGAATAAAAGACTTGAGAAAGAAGCTGAAAGACTTCAAATAGAGGCTCAGGCTGAGGAAAGAAGATTACAGAGAGAGTCTGATGAGAGGAAAGAGAAAGCAAAAATGGAACATAAAGAAAAGGTCTTAGCTTTAGAGTTGGAAAAATTGAAATTGATGAACATGAGTAATGGTAATGATTCAAACAAGGGTTCATCTTCTGGTAAGGCTAATAATGATACTTTTAAGATTAAGTTACCAACATTTAGTCCTTCCAGTGATGACATAATGTTCTATCTGGACAGATTTGAACAAGCATGTACAGCTCATAACATAGACAAAGCAAAATATGTTTATCAGTTATCAGGGATACTGACAGGTAAAGCTCTAAGTATATTAAATATGGTGGATGAACCTGACAAGAACAATTATGAGGTTGTCAGGGCCGCTTTGTTAAAGAAATATCAGCTTAACGAAGACGGCTATCGTCTACAATTTAAAAACATGTTGCCTGAAAATGGAGTTGAATTCTCCGAGTTTATTGCAAGAATACGCATTACTTTCTCACGATGGGTTGAACTATCTAAGACGGAAAAAAATTATGAAGGACTTATGGACTTAATACTTAGAGACAAAGTCATGTCGTCTGTCAATGAGTCTTTCCTTGCTTTCCTTCATGAACGTAAACCTAAAACAATAAAAGAAATGGAAGATTTCTGTTGCCAATATGTAACTGCGCACCCACACATAACCATGGGTAACTCTAAGGTGAAAGAAGGTTTACCGGTTGCTTCGGCAGCACCGTATGGTCAAAACTTTGCTCGTAGATCCCAACAAAATTTTGATAGAAAGGGCAGCGGTAATTTCTGTCAAAATCATGGAAATCAATTTCATGGTGATTCTTCTTCGAAGAATTGGAGACAACCTGATAGTACTCGTTACTATCACCCTAATAATTATAGGCATTTCAAAAGAGGATATGGTAATAGAGGTTATTCCTGCCGAAGACCTCAAAACCAAACAAATAGATGTTCGCATCAATGTGAACATGATAGTAATCGTGGAAACTGGAATTCGAATCATGATAACAATTACAATAGAGACAATAATAACTGCAGAGATAATAATAACTCTGATAACTTCAGAGGTAATAATAGTCGCGGTAGGTCTCAACACACAAAAAAAAGAGATATCAGCAGGCTAATTCTGTACAACAGGAAACTGAGGGAGCCTGTAATCATGTTGTTGATAATAAAAACTTTGACGCTGTCACTGGTTCTGCTTTTTGACTTTGAGAGAGCAAACAAATGCCCCCAATGCAGTACTTTATTCGAACCGGGTACCATAACTACTTTGAGTTGTGGTCACCCTCTTCCCGCTCTTCCTGCTGCTGTTGCGCATGACGGGAGGGGTTCTTTAATCCTACATAAGGGTCTTGTTAATGATACTCCGGTCTCACTACTTTTCGATTCCGGATGCACCACTATTGGTGTTAGACAATCGCTTGTAGATCCATCTTGTGCTACAGGAAAGGTTATTAAATGTGTCACATTTGGCGGCACTCTAGAAAAAATATCCTACTGCTGTAATTCGCATTGCCACTCCTTTCTTTACTGGAGATGTGCATGCTTGTCTCTTACCTAATCCTATTGCGGACCTTATTATTGGTCGTATTCACGGAGTTAGGGAGTGTACCCCACAGCAGATTGCTGCTTGGGAAGATAATAACATGCAAGCTACAAATGCAGTGGTTACAAGAGCACAAGCTCTACAAACACCCGAAACTTCACTGAATTGTGATAATGAAGTTGATAGCCAAGATAGTCACTTAGTGATTACTCGTGACTCTTTCATAAAATTGCAAGAAGAAGATCCTTCTTTAAAAAAATTCTTCATTCTTGTGAAGAAAGGTGATCCGAATCAGGATACAAATAGAAAATCTTGGATTGCAATGAGAAACGGCGTACTTGTACGTATGGTACAAGATTCGACTACGTCGGCACATTCGCAAATTCTTGTTCCCAAGAGCATGAGAGTGCAAATATTGCAACATGCTCATGACTCGCAATGTGCTGGACATATGGGTTTTTCCCGTACGAAGTCGAGAGTCCTTGCGGCTTTCTTTTGGCCTTTTGTCAACAAGGACATTCGTATTTACTGCCGATCATGCAAGGTATGTCAGGAGGTCAAATCTAGAGGACCACGACATGCTGCGCCTATCCAGGCTGCTGACATTCCTATTCGGCCGTTTCAGAAAATGGCCATAGATATTATTGGCCCTTTTAAGGTCAAGTCGGCCAGAGGACATCAGTTCATCCTTACATGTGTCGATATGTGCACACGTTGGCCAGAGGCTATTCCTCTTAAGAGCATATCTACTACAGATATCGCAGATGCTCTTTGGTTGATATTTTCTCGCTTGGGGTTCCCCAGAGAAATATTGTCAGACCATGGCACTCAACTCATATCTGACACTATGTCACAGGTAATGTCTACCTTACATATTGAACGATCTCTCAGTAGTATCTACCATCCTATGTCTAATGGGTTAGTTGAGCGTCTGAATAGAACGCTCAAGACTTTGCTTGGTAAGATAACTGAAGATCATCCTCAAGATTGGGACAGGGTTTTACCCGCGGCTCTCTTTGCCTATAGAGAAGTCCCTAATGAACACACAGGATTTTCTCCCTTCGAACTTGTCTTTGGCGCGCGTCCGCGCGGCCCTATGTCTTTATTACACGATATAAACACATACGATGATATTAGCGATGAAACTCAATCCTCATATGAGTAAGTAATTGCTCATAGACAAAAGATCATTGAGGCATGTAAGCTAGCAACTGCTTCATCAGAAATTGCTAAAGAGAAGGCAAGGCAGTTTGCTAACAAGAATAGATGTCTACGACAACTTTGTCCAGGTGACAAAGCATTCGTCCTACTCCCCAGTAGGGAAAATAGACTTCTTATTGCATGGAAAGGTCCGTATGCAATAGTCTCTCGGATTTCCGATGTTGACTATGTGGTCGATATTGATGGAAAGCATAAAACTTTCCACATAAACATGCTTTCGGAATTTCACGAACGTCCGGACTATTTGCTGCCTATTTTCCAGGCAACGGATGATACTCCTGCACCTCACGGTCATTATTCATCCCTGTCTGTCATACAGGATGAGGAATCTACCTTCTCTGATGTCAATCTTCCCCTTCCTGTGGTTCCATTACATTCCACGGAATCTTGGAAAAACGTTTCTGTTTCTCCTAATCTTTCTGGTGACGAACATCGACAAATCTCGTCGATGTTACAAACATTTCAGGATGTTCTCACTGACATTCCTGGACACACAGATGTCATAGAACATGACATAATTCTTACCGACAATAATCCAATTAGGGTTAGGCCTTATCCTATTCCTATACACTTTCAGTCGCAAGTGGAAAAGGAATTGGATGAAATGATTCAATTAAATATAATTGAACCATCGACTTCACCATATTCTTCTTCCATGGTTATTGTCCGGAAGAAGGATAAGAACATACGAATTTGCGTTGATTATCGCAAATTGAATCAGGTCACAAAGTTCGATGCTGAACCGATGCCTTTGTTAGAAGATCTACTGATTAGACTTTCTAATTCTAGATTCTTCACTAAACTTGACTTGTCTAAAGGTTATTGGCAAGTGCCTTTAGCAGAGCATACCAAACCTCTTACTGCTTTTTCTACACCTAGGGGTCTATTTCAATGGAATGTTATGCCTTTTGGTCTCATGAACGCCCCTGCCACTTTCGTTCGCATGATGCGTCGAATTCTGTCACATCGTTCGGATGTCATCGCATACTTAGATGACATATGTCTCTTCAGTGATACCTGGGAAGATCACTATTTAGGGTTATATGACTTACTGTCCACTCTACGTGAGAATAATTTGACAGCAAAACCTTCTAAAGCTTTTGTTGGTTTTGGTGAAATCTCTTTCCTGGGTCATCGTGTTGGTCATGGTCTCTTGAAGACAGAAGACCACAATACTTCCAAAATACTGAACATCTCTGTTCCTAAAACGAAGAAACAAGTTAGGAGTCTCTTAGGTTTAATTCAATTTTATGGGAGATTTATTCCAAATTTATCTTCGATCATGGCACCTCTCTCAACATTGTTGAAGAAAGGTTCGCCTAATCTGGTCCGTTGGTCTGAAGAATGCCAATCTTCACTAGACCAAATCAAGAATATATTTTCTTCTCCTCCCATCTTAAGATTACCTACTCTTGATAGGACTTTTGTTCTTCGGAGTGATGCTTCATCCACTGGGATTGGAGCAGCACTGATGCAAGAATATGCAAATACTCTGCATCCTGTTATGTACATTTCTAGAAAACTAAATGCGGCAGAGAGGAACTACTCGGTTTTAGACCGTGAGTTGTTAGCGATGGTTTGGTCAATTCTAAAACTACAAAGATTCCTCCTGGGCGCACATTTCATTCTAGAGACTGATCAGAAAGCTCTTACAGCTATTCAGACTAAGAATTTGAAGAGTTCGAGATCCACTCGATATGCTATAGCTCTTCAACCTTTTCACTTCACGGTACGAGCTATCCGTGGTGCGGATAATGTGATGGCTGACATTTTGTCTAGATGCCCACATGACTCCAACTAATACTTCTGTCCTATATTTCCATATATTACAGAGTCATAACACACCTATATTACTACAATAGATTAGCACATCTGTACTCACTTTATATGTACACACTATCGTGCTTTGTTATCATCTTCTTCTGTTCGTTTTTTAAGATGATAGAGGAAGACTGAGTGGTTAATATAAGGGCCGTTAGTTTACTAAACAGCCACAATTATTAATAATGTATTGTACCTTATGAAGCATATTAGTTATTAATTAGCATTATGTTGCTTGTACTTTCTCAGAATGTCATTGATGAGCTGAGGACTTACCTTACTATTATCAAGCATGACGAGTTCTAGATTGTGTACTTACCCTCGGAATGCCAGAGGATATGTCCTGGATCGTCATGTAGTTTAACTTTACTATGTACTTATGTCATTACATGTCAAATAATGTACTATTTAAATTTTCCTATCAGATTTGTACATCCATTTTTAAAGACAATATTAGATTATGCTATTTATTGATGTCTATGGTAACTTGCATACGTATATTGTGTTTACATGCTAACGTGATGTGTGTTGGTGACACCTCCCCGATGTGAATATTTTTTGAGACATATTTATTTTTCTGTTGAGGTATATCCTCACCAGACACTCTATATTTAGCCTCATGTTAGGCAATTTAATTAATTATCAGCGCATAATTCGTGCGTTTTGAGCCGCTTATCGCATGCTCTTTGATATTAAAAAAAAAAAAAAATATGTTCCACATTTTTTTTTTATCGGGAGGAGGTGGTGATATGTTCCGTGAGAAATTCTCGCAACATCGTTTTATTACGATATATATTTTATAACGCAAGGGCAACAACTGCTTGAAATTTATAGTCACTTTTCTCGGTAAGCAGCTGTCTCCTCGCGTTGGTATTGAATGCAGTTAAGTTTGCTATGCTAGGCCGTTTTCTCAGACAAACGGTTGGCAACCTGTTGGGTTATCCTTTTAAGGTAATCATTCTTACGCTGGTTCGTAGTAAAGGTCCTTGCGTCTTAAGTTCTGAGCTGTGGTCATTTTGCGCTGGACCGCGCATGACTGGTCTTGCTTCTTGGTCGATCGATTTCCGCCAACCAGTCGAGTGAGCGATTTTGGATAGCTAGAAAGATGCCCCGCTGAGAGGGGATCTTCGCTATTTTTTGTTCTGTCAGGAATGTGAAGTCCTCTTAATGGATATTTCGTTTATTCGAGATAATACCTCTAGTGTATTTCCACATGCCGGGGAGGCGTAATATTTCTGTGTATTTCCTGAAGGCAAGGTAAATTAACTTTTCATTAACTCTATCGATTTTTGGTCGTGAGCGATTTTTGATTCATAGCCTGTCTTCGGAAGGCGTCGTCACGAGATGTTTTTCCCAGCTCACATGTCGCTGTATTGTACTGCATCGGGTGATGCATGTCCCAAGGACTATTACTTGCTACTTTGTTACATGAACTAGGTTTGAAAACCTTTGTTATCTAGAGGATATTTTTGAGGACATTATTTATACTTCAGCAGACGTGCCTGTCTTGCTGAAGTCAGATTAAGGAGAGTGAACTGATCTCATACATCTGGTTATCTCCTGGCTGTTATAGAAAAGGATGGAGTTTTTCACCTGACTACATTTACAGCACTATGAAATATAACATGCATCTGACTCATCATTGTAATGCTGTCTACCGTCCATTGCTGTATTGAATGTTGCTGTGATAATGACTGTTTGATGTGCCTACATATTCGCGTAACCATTTTGTCACTGTGGCGTCCACAATAAATAATGAAGAAAAACGTCATCGGCTGTTACAAGAATCATTGACTTTATACGTCGTGAGTTTACTGACGTCCTAATGTGGATTGCCCTGTTATTTTGTATGATCATTGTTTGACTGAACACTTCTGCACACTTCACAAAACCAGACCACGGGCACCATCACTCACCTCATGGTGCACGCGTCATTTGGCGGCCAATTACTCAATCATAATATAAATTGGGCGTCATCAGTTATGTTACATGGGCACTCATGTAGAATAATATTATAATGAACTGTCAGTAGCCAAGCATTCAGTATTGCCCATATATATATCAACTGAGTTTACTGACAAAGCACGTCAGATTATAAACAATATCCAAGATGGCTTCTACCTCATCTCGTCTAGCGAAGATTCTTTAACATAAGGTTCAGCACAGTTTTTTCATATAATAATCTTGAACCGCTAGCAATGGGTTCTCATGTGTAGCAGTGATCTCTGGACTAATCAAGCGATAATACGGGCATCCCTTTTCTCTTCTTGAAAGTCACTACATGTTTGGTTCCAAGATGGCTTCACTCGTGAGCTGTCACTCACGTTTGGATACAGATAATGAATCTGTCCTAAAGTTAGTCATTCATTAAATCTTTCATTGCTCTGTAGATTTGATCATAAACACTTGACTGCAATCTACAGGATATAGTGCTGCTAGGAATCGAAGTCGTTTTCATCGAGTCAAGTATATTCTCTTAGACATTCAAATCGTACCTATCGAAAATGGTGGCTTCGTACGAGAGTTCATAAGAGTGTCTATTATTACCTTGGTATCAGAAATATGATTCTGCCATTCCTTGGCAATACGAATAAACACTGGGGTAAAGCATACACGATAGGTCTAGACGACTATCACTTTCCCCACAAATACTGAGATCACTTTTTTCCCCGGCGACAAGCCGACATAGAAAACACAGTCCCTATCGGGACGAAGCCAAATCACACCACACTCTAGCGACACATCCGCCGAATAGCCTTTGACCTCCCTAGAGACAACAGAACATATAGTTCGACTTAGATATGTAAAGATATACAGATATAAGACAGACTCGTCCTACTCAGACAAACAATACACATAAATTCAGGCCATAGATATTCTGAAGCAAGAACAATCTATTACTACCCAAACGAAGAATAAATCGCAGAAAACTGGACTCATCCGCGGAGTTCGATCGAAAGAGCCGACACAACTTTCAAGGGAAGTAACTCAATAATGACTTTTCCTTAAGCACTATTTTGTTTACAAAATATTTGCGAACATAACAAGTATACCAATGTATAATATTGTAAGATATCAAAGACTGCACGTAACAGTCTTACCACACCTCCCGGGAAAAAAAAAAATGGAACTTTTTTTTTTTTTTGAAATACATCTAGGAGCAACGTACAACAGGCTCACAACGCATGAATAATGCGCAGATGAAAATATCAGGAATACCTATAACGCCTAATATGAGGCTAAGTCGACTTATGGAGCGACTGGTGAGAATGTGTCTCATAAACTGAGAGAAATTATTTCTCTACAAGTATATTTTTCCAGGAAGGTGTCATCAAAGTATAATACAATTCTGGCAATTACACAATGCCTAAAAAATTCATATCATCATTTCGTATTAGATATCTTAAATTTATGATTTATGAAGAAAAAATCATCAAAGCACAGTGGTGAATAAACATCAATGAACCGCTATGTAGTGATACAATCATTATATTATTAAATTACGAATGTGTATCTATCATGATATAGAAAAGGAACTACTATAGAACTAGACATATCAAGAAGTCTAAGCCCTAATAGTTATGTGGAATCATGTGGGCATCTTGACAGAATGTCTGCCATCACATTATCTGATCCACGAATAGCTCGCACAGAGAAATGAAAAGGTTGAAGAGCAATTGCATATCGAGTAGACCTCGAGCTCTTCAAATTCTTACTCTGTATAGCAGTAAGAGCTTTTTGGTCGGTTTCTACTATGAAATGTGCGCCTAGAAGGAATCTCTGTAGTTTGAGGATCGACCAAACCATAGCTAATAGCTCACGGTCTAAAACCGAATAATTCCTTTCTGCCGCATTAAGTTTTCTGGAAATATACATTACAGGATGCAGAGTTCCAGAGTACTCTTGCATTAGTGCCGCTCCAATCCCAGTGGATGAAGCGTCACTACGAAGAACGAATGTCTTATCTTTAGTGGGTAGCACTAAAATAGGTGGTGTTGAAAACAGTGTTTTAATCTTATCCAGAGAGCATTGGCATTCCTGAGACCAGTGGACCACATTACGCGAACCTTTCTTTAGAAGTGTTGAGAGAGGTGCCATGATAGAGGATAGATTCTGAATGAATCTGCCATAAAATTGAATAAGACCTAACAGACTTCTCACCTGTTTTTTAGTCTTAGGGATTGAGATGTTAAGTATCTTACTAGTATTATGGTCCTCTGTCTTTAGGAAACCATGACCAACTCGGTGGCCTAGGAAAGAAATTTCGCTAAAACCAATATAGGCTTTAGAGGGTTTCGCTGTCAGGTTGTGCTCACGCAAAGTAGACAGCAATTCATCTAACCCTGAATAGTGATCTTCCCAAGTATCGCTGAAAAGACAGATGTCGTCTAGATATGCAATGACATCTGACCGATAAGATAGGATTCGGCGCATCATGCGTACGAATGTAGCTGGTGCGTTCATAAGACCGAAAGGCATAAAATTCCATTGGAACAAACCTCTAGGTGTTGAAAAAGCCGTGAGAGGTTTGGCGCGTTCAGATAAAGGAACTTGCCAATATCCTTTAGACAAATCAAGTTTAGTGAAAAAATGAGATTTGGAGAGTCGAGTAAGTAACTCTTCCAGTAAAGGCATAGGTTCGGCATCGAACTTCGTTACTTGATTCAATTTTCGATAGTCAACGCAAAGACGTATGTTATTGTCTTTTTTACGAACAATAACCATCGGCGAAGAATATGCAGAGGTGGATGGTTCGATTATTTTCAAATCTATCATCTCATCCAACTCTTTCTCGACCTGTGCTTGAAAATGTATAGGTATAGGATAAGGTCTAAACCTAATAGGAGTATGGTCAGTTAGAACAATGTCATGTTCAATGACATGCGTTTGTCCAGGGATGTCAGTGAGTACATCCTGAAATGTTTGCAACATAGTTGAAACTTGTCGCTGTTCTCCTAGAGACAAATCAGGAGAGACAGTAACGTTCTTCCATGATTCACTAGAATGAAGTGGGATCATTGGAAGAGGAAGATTTACATCTGAAAAACTTGTTTCCTCATCCTGTATCACGGACAGTGATGAGTAATGACCATGTTGTACTGGAGAATTGTCCGTTGCTTGGAAAATGGGTTGCAAATAATCCGGACGTTCATGGAATTCAATAAGCATATTGATGTGGAAGGTTTTATGCTTCCCATCAATATCGACAATATAGTCGACATCGGAAATTTTCGATATTATATCGTACGGACCTTTCCAAGAAATGAGTAATCTGTTTTCCCTACAAGGTAGTAATACAAATGCTTTGTCACCAGGACAAAGTTGTCGTAAGCATCTCTTCTTATTGGCAAATTGCCTTGCCTTCTGTTTCGCAAATTCAGAAGAAGAAGTTGCTAATTTGCATGCTTCGATAATCTTTTGTCTCAACGCGATGACATATTCATAGGATGACTTTGTGTCATCGTCAATATTGTCAGATGTTATGAGATCGTGAAGCAACGACATAGGGCCACGCGGACGCGCGCCAAAGACGAGTTCAAAGGGAGAAAATCCCGTATGTTCATTGGGTACCTCTCTGTAAGCGAAGAGGGCCGCAGGTAAAACTCTGTCCCAGTCTTGAGGATGATCCTCAGTTATCTTCCCCAGTAAGTTTTTAAGTGTTCTATTAAGGCGTTCGACCATACCATTAGACATTGGATGGTAGATACTACTTAAAGATCTATCTATCTGCAGAGTAGACATTACTTGAGACATGGTATCTGATATTAGTTGGGTGCCATGGTCTGACAATATCTCTCCGGGGAACCCCAGACGAGAAAATATAAGCCAAAGAGCATCTGCAATATCAGCAGTAGTAATGCTCTTCAGAGGAATAGCCTCTGGACAACGTGTGCACATATCAACACACGTCAAGATAAACTGATGTCCTCTGGCAGACTTGATCTTAAATGGACCAATTATGTCTATGGCCATTTTTTGGAACGGCCGAATAGGAATGTCCGCCGCCTGAATGGGTGCAGCATGCCGTGGACCTTTGGATTTAACTTCCTGACATACTTTACAAGATCGACAATAAATCCGTATGTCCTTGTTTACCAATGGCCAAAAGAAAGCCGCAAGGACTCTTGACTTAGTACGGGAAAAACCCATGTGTCCAGCACACTGAGAGTCGTGAGCGTGCTGCAAAATTTTAACTCTCAAATTCTTGGGAACCAGGATTTGAGAATGACTTGACGTAATGGAGTCTTGAACCATACGTACAAGTACGCCATTCTTCTTTGTAATCCACGATTTACGACTTGTGTCTTTATTCGGATCACCTTTAGTTGCAAGAATGAAGAATTTCTTCAGAGTGTGATCATCTTCTTGCTGTTTTATAAACGAGTCACGAGAAATTACCAAGGGATTATCTTGGTTATGCACTTCATTATCTTCAGTAGATGAAGTTTGAGGCATATTAAGAGCCTGAGCTCTAGTGACTACAGCGTTAGCAATCTGCATGTTTTGCCTTTCCCACGTGGAAATTCGTTGCGGAGTGCATTCTCTGACTCCGTGAATGCGACCGATGATGAGGTCAGCGATCGGATTCGGAAGAAGACATGCGTGTACATCTCCTGTAAAGAAAGGAGTAGCAATCCTAATGATAGCAGTAGAGTATTTTTCTAATCTGCGGCCAAATGTTACACATTTGACTACTTGTCCAGTGGCACGGGAAGGATCTACGAGTGACTGCCTAACACCAATTGTGGTGCATCCAGAATCAAATAGCACAGAGACTGGATTGTTATTCACTAAACCCTTATGTAAGACAAGAGAACCTCTTCCATCATGCGCGACTGATGCCGGAAGAGCAGGAAGAGGATGGCCACAGCTTAAAGTAGACACTGTGGTTGGCTCAAATAACGTTTTGCATTGGGGGCACTGAGATGCTCTCCCAAAATCAAAAGCGGCACATGCCATATCACTAGCATCATTATTATCTTTACTCTGTTTATAGGCTTCATTGGACTCTTGTTGTGCAGAGTTTGCCTGAAAATGTGGTTTATGTCTTTTGTATTGAGATCTACCTCGGTTATTATCACCTCTGTAGTTATTGTTACCTCTATTGTAACCCCTATTTGGGTTTGAGTCATAGTTCCCTTGGTTACCATTATCATATTCATTATAATGAGTATCTCTGTAATTATGATCTTGTTGACTCCAAGACGGATAACCCTGATAGTTTCTATAATTACTTCCTCTACGGAAATTCCTATAATTATGACCACCCCTGTGTCGAGAGCTATCAGCTCGTCTCCAGTTCTTTGAAGAAGAACCCTGAAATGATTGGTTACCTTGGTTTTGATAACTATTATGGTTACCTTTTTTATCAAATCTGTTTTGAGGTCCCTGAAATCTGTGTGAATAATTGGGATTGTATGGTGTTGCTGAAGCAACTGGCATACTCTCCTTAATCTTAGTGTTGCCAAAAGTCACGTCGGGGTGTGCAGTGACATATTGGGAACAATATTCTTCCATTTCTTTTAGAGATTTGGGTTTACGCTCATGTATAAATTCAAGGAAAGGTTTGTTCACACATGACATAATCTTATCTCTGAGCAACAAATCCATAAGTCCTTCATACGTTTTTTTCTGTTTTGGAAAGCTCAATCCAACGATCAACTGTGAGACGTGCCTTTGCAGTGAATTCTGAGAATTCTACACCCGTCTCAGGCACCATCGTTTTAAATAAAAGGCGATAGCCTTCCTCACTTAGCTGATATTTTTTTTATCAAAGCCGCCCTAATGACATCATAATTATCCTTATCTGCTTCTCCTACAAGGCATAATCTAGTCAAAGATTCACCTTTCAAGTTTTCTGATAATTGATTAGCGTATTGTGATTTATCCACATTATGTGTACGACAAGAACGTTCAAATCTATCCAGCCAGAATGTAATATCGTCACTGGACTGATTGAACGGTGGAACCTTAACCTTGTAAGTAGAAGGTTTACCATTACCACTAGATGCCTGATTAACATTACTCATACTTGTCAATCTCAATTTCTCTAACTCAAATTCATGTTCTCTTATTGCTTTTTTCTCTTCAGCATCTAATCTTTTTTGTTCAGCCTCCCTGTCTAATCTTTTTTGTTCAGCTTCACTGTCTAATCTTTTTTGTTCAGCAGCAGCTTCTCTTTCTATTTTTTTTTGTTCAGCTTCCCTGTCTAATCTTTTTTGTTCAGCAGCAGCTTCTCTTTCTAATTTTTTTTTTGTTCAGCTTCAAATCTCCTTTCCTCCACCTGCATCTGCAATTTCTTTTGTTCAGCAGCAGCCTCAGCTTCTCTTTCTAATCTTTTCTCTTCAGCCATAGCTTTTCTTTCTTCTGCAGCAGCTTTTTTCTCTTCTGCAGCTAATGCTTTGTCATATTGAGCAACAGCCCATTGTTCTAATTGTTGACCAGTCTTATCAAGGGCTTTCCCTTGTGTAATGAAGTATTCTAATGTAGACATGATGTCTAACAATAATACTAATCACCTGAACCAATAATAATACCACAAGTTCTTAATGACTTGATTAATCAGTATACTATCCCAATATCTGTGGGTCACAAGCCTTTAATAAGGTCTTGTATAATAGTAATAATAATCAGGTACTGGTTTATACCATAATCCAAGTGCAGTGCACAGGCAATTGTGTCTTATGAAATATACCTATATAAAACATATGTCAACCAACAGAATACATAAAGTACAAATAGGACTGACAATACAAGAACGTTTGCAGAAATCAAAATAAATCAAATAGGGAAATCAATGAAAATAATCACTGAATCTGCAAAGAATAACCACACAAATGACATCACAGTATATGAATATAAATTGTGAATAGAACAGAAAGATAGAAAAGGTTAGACCAACAAATTACAAACCAATCAAAACAAAACTAAAGAACAAAGAAATATTACAAAAATAACAATAATTACAGTCTTCACAGCTAACACAAAAGCAACAGTTGTCGCAGCAAATTTTCAATCAAGAAAATTGCACCTATAGAAAACGCCCACAACGGACCCTCTATGACGTGGGATATTCTGTTGTGAGGACGCCGCCCAACCTTAAACACAACCCGCTGACATAGAAACTAACATACTATACAAACAAATAACATGTAAACATAAATATATATAAATTATGTGTATGATAGTATGTGTTGCAAAATAGGCTCAGTTTTACAGTAATGGCAAAGTTATTTTTATGAAAACAAACAAACTGCCACTTTATTCAATTAAACATTCTGGCCTTAAATATTAAAGTTCATATACAGAAAACAAGAAGATCCATCGATGAAAATAGGACTTCTTAGTTCACTAATACTGTCTTCCTGTTAATATTGACAAGAATTGATCCAACTGTTCTGTGAAACTCTGTAATGTCTAATGTAAAAATGTCAACAACGCTGACCTACATACTGCATTCACTTGACAGGTCACGTGACAAAGTGTTGACAAATAGCAAACCAATACTGCAAGTGTGTAGTATCAGCCACAGGAAACGGTCTGGTATCGGTACTCTGTTGACTTCTGAACTTCTGCGAGGTCAAACCCAGAAAGCTGGTCCACCAGTTGATAAAGTTGTTATTTTATTCCCGTTAATGATGTCCACCAAAAGATAATTATAAGTGGATGGAAGCAGACATCATCATCATCAGTTGATAAACTCTTAATACAAGACCCTTGCCCTGAGCAAGAGTTGATAAAGTCCTCTGGTGTTCTGATTACTGAAGCTCGCTCGAACATCACCAGAGTTAAATACTGTGTTGTTGTGTTGCTCGTGGTTCGAGTATGGAATGTCAACTTGACCTACGCAGTGGTGTGTAGACATAGATGGAGTGTATAATGTGCGAATGATAGGAAGAGTTCGTGGTGTTGACAAATGTTCTTTTCTCACACTCATGTATGGCTGGAAGTCATCGACACCAACGACTGTGTACCTTTACTAAAGTTTAATTGGACGTACACACTCGACAGCACAGATAGTGACAAATCACAGGTTGGCATAATACATCATGGTACAGTGGATAACTGGTCTTGCAATGTTATGTTACATGGGCACTCATGTAGAATAATATTATAATGAACTGTCAGTAGCCAAGCATTCAGTATTGCCCATATATATATCAACTGAGTTTACTGACAAAGCACGTCAGATTATAAACAATATCCAAGATGGCTTCTACCTCATCTCGTCTAGCGAAGATTCTTTAACATAAGGTTCAGCACAGTTTTTTTCATATAATAATCTTGAACCGCTAGCAATGGGTTCTCATGTGTAGCAGTGATCTCTGGACTAATCAAGCGATAATACGGGCATCCCTTTTCTCTTCTTGAAAGTCACTACATGTTTGGTTCCAAGATGGCTTCACTCGTGAGCTGTCACTCACGTTTGGATACAGATAATGAATCTGTCCTAAAGTTAGTCATTCATTAAATCTTTCATTGCTCTGTAGATTTGATCACGAACACTTGACTGCAATCTACAGGATATAGTGCTGCTAGGAATCGAAGTCGTTTTCATCGAGTCAAGTATATTCTCTTAGACATTCAAATCGTACCTATCGAAAATGGTGGCTTCGTACGAGAGTTCATAAGAGTGTCTATTATTACCTTGGTATCAGAAATATGATTCTGCCATTCCTTGGCAATACGAATAAACACTGGGGTAAAGCATACACGATAGGTCTAGACGACTATCACTTTCCCCACAAATACTGAGATCACTTTTTTCCCCGGCGACAAGCCGACATAGAAAACACAGTCCCTATCGGGACGAAGCCAAATCACACCACACTCTAGCGACACATCCGCCGAATAGCCTTTGACCTCCCTAGAGACAACAGAACATATAGTTCGACTTAGATATGTAAAGATATACAGATATAAGACAGACTCGTCCTACTCAGACAAACAATACACATAAATTCAGGCCATAGATATTCTGAAGCAAGAACAATCTATTACTACCCAAACGAAGAATAAATCGCAGAAAACTGGACTCATCCGCGGAGTTCGATCGAAAGAGCCGACACAACTTTCAAGGGAAGTAACTCAATAATGACTTTTCCTTAAGCACTATTTTGTTTACAAAATATTTGCGAACATAACAAGTATACCAATGTATAATATTGTAAGATATCAAAGACTGCACGTAACACCCACCTCGCGCAATTAGAGGTCACCAACGATAGCACCGACAAGGAAAGTTTTGTAGGTTTATTTCATCCCCTTAAAGGAAATCTACATGTAAGACACGTTTCTGGAGCTAGCTTTTGCTCCCACGAAAGCGGACGGGCTGACACTCAGTTTATTTCATTTCTCCGTGTTCTACAGGTTTTATGATCGGTGGTCTTGTGTGTTCGTTGTTGGTGTATTTTGCATATTATGATTATTGATGAATTTTATGTTGTTTGTGATGAAATGCATTATTTTCATGCTTTTTCTGCTTTAATAGAGTTTACACATTTATTTATGCGCTGTTCACGACCCTTTCATCCATAATTTACATTCTTAGCTCTTTACTATAGTCTCTACGTATGATTCAGAGAAAAGAGTGAGAGCAGGCGGTGCTTAGACAGTATAAGTGTGTTGAGGCTTGAAGAGAGAGATAAATTTAATAAATCTTTTTCCAGGTTGTCTCAAGTCCATCTCCTATTTACACCTTATCTACGTGTAATCTATAACTCTGTCAGTCCACTATCCGTTGTCGATTTCACTACTATTGTCCAACTCGACAAAATACTCTACACTCTAACTCAACGACGAGACTTAACATAAAAATATTCATACATCAATCAATACCCTTTAGCTCTCCAAGGAACATAGGCGTATAACTAACACATGCCAAGTTCTCCTGTCACGTGCCAACAGTTCAAGTTCTTTCCACGTTTTTCTCACCATTTTCACTTCTGTCTCAAGTTCTCTTCTCGACGTGTTACTTGGGCCGCCTCTGCCTCCATTACCCTGGTTGTTCCAGAACAAGAACTGTTTAAAACGTAAAGCACAAAACGAAAAATGCGAGCGAAGGAAGAAAAAAAGTAAGAAAATAAATATTACTTTTTAAGTAAAAAGGAAAGAATCCCGTTACACGCCCATTGAGGTATATTGGGAATATGGTGTTAGGCCCATATTTTCTTGACCATCAGCATACTAGGGGTGATGTGGTCAGCATCACGCCGGCCGCCTTAACCTTCCCAGAATTGCTCTGGTACCAATTCATGAGGCTGGGTCGACACCGGAGCCGTTTGCGGATTGAAAAATCCCACCTCAACTGGGGATCGAACCATGGACCACCGATCTAGGAAGTTAGTGCACTAACCACTGTGCTACCGCGGCTTATCATTACTTTTTAACTTAGAATAACTATACAAGAATAAAACCAAAAAGGCAACTTACATTGACTGAGAACTGAAGCGTACAATAGACAAGATAAAAACAGTGATGTCGTCAAAAAACGCGCCATCTTTTCACAATCGTTTTTGAGATTTGTATGAGCTTCTAAATAGGAACAGCCCCTGGTGAAACAAGATGACTGTCCTTTTTATCAGGACTCGAACAAGGAAGCTCTCATTTTGATTTGAACTATGACCTGTGAATGATAACCCGACGTTTAAAAACACAAACCACATTTATCGTGCAGTAAACTATCGAGAGACAGAATAATGTTTAACTAGCATTGCCAGATCAACAAACATGACGGTTTAAGGAAGACCTTGCTTACTTACTTACTTAGTCGTTCCCCTTCTACCGTGAGGTGTAGAGGTTTGGAAGAGAGAACGCCAGACTATCCTATCGGCTGTCTTCCTCCTGGCCTGGTGTCGTAAATTTTGATAAGATAGGGCTGATATATTTATGGTCCCGTCTGAGCAGAGGTGATAGTGATAGCTGTGTGAGACAAGGTGTAAGAAAAGGGTTCAGTTTCACGAGGGGGTTGAGAGGGTAAGAGAAAGAACAGTCTTGGATTGAGTAATTGCTCTAATCCTGCCTATCTCACGACAATATTTAAATTAGACGCTCTCTCTCTCTCTCTCCTTGCACAAAGTACAAGTTACGCAACACTCACGTACACTCAATTTTGTGACAGAAATACGTACAGACGTGAAGACAAACCATGGCTAACATATATATCTGGACAGGGGTTTGACCAACACTATCTATAAAGGTTTATTATGTTTATTATTCAATATAAATCTCACAACATCAAGAAAAGCATTTATATCAAACACGTATGGTTTACAGACGTGAAAAAAAAAATGCAGTTAACCCAATATGCCCTCCCCTCTTGTAAAGGGAATAACCCAAAAGTAGATCCCAGCAGAGGTAATTAACCCAAAGGATAAATAGAGTAATACTAGAGTATAGGAATAGACGATAAAGCAAAGAACAAAGTCTCTAATTAATCTATCCTGGAAAAAAAGAAATAACAGTATTAGCGAACAAGACCGGACAGCAGTGAGTACTGTGATGATAAAAATTATGAAATGTTCATTATTCTTTCATACCATCTGTCAATCTGTGGCCACATTTATTCACGCTTACATACTCCTCTTGAAAGTAACGACAGTGTATATGTAACATAGTCCAGGATGATGCTTGTCCAAGTGGGCCCCAGTTCCTCAAAAAAATGATTATTGTTCCTAATGGGGACCGCCCGCTTAGATAGTGTTTATAAGCTATGATAAGGTACACGTCAGGTAGTTCACGTAGAAGTTATAAGAACGCAATCAAGTGTTCACAGTGGACCGTACACAGTAGTCCTGTTATTTAAAGAAAAAAAAATGTCTGGTGGGTAGACTGGTAGAACCCAATAAGTATAGGGAAAGAATCTCCTATCTGCTTTCATCTCTCTCTGGGTTGAGTGCTGGTTATGGACCCAAGTATTCTTTTTCTGGATAAATCCACTACAGAAAATAATAATCACGATAGTCAGTATTCTGGAACCAGTGTTATATAGATATTTGGCCACCACAGGCTGATAATATTTGATGTAAACAATCTGGGTAATTTCTTGTCCCGTTATGATTTATTCTTAAACAAATGTTTATATGTGGAAACTCTCTCTCTCTCTCTCTCTCTCTCTCTCTCTCTCTCTCTGGAAGAAAACAAGAGGACTACACAGGTCAAAATATAAGACCCGATAATGTTTTTAGAATGTTTCCGTAGCTTTACAGACCGCTAGATCGCAGGGTTGATCCGCCTATATTATAATGGAAGAGAATACAACGTTTTAACAATATTATCAATATCCTAAACTAACACACGTTTTAGGTAAGACCTGTTAAACACACCATTATTATTAAATTAAATTTAAAACCCACAAGAGTCTAGCTAATCTCATCGCTTTTAACACAAGATATGAACACTAGTCACTTAGAATTTACACATGATGGAATAGAAATAAATTGCGTTCTCTAAATTATTCACAGCCTAACGTCTATTAATTAATTTAAAGTATCTCTTACTGGGGAACAAGCGAGTAATTAAATTTACATTTACAGCGGGTGAAATTTGCTATACGTTATTTAATTAACACAGAAAGAACTCAGTGAAATATAATGGAAACACTTTAACAATTAATTCACTCAAAATTCTTATATATATATATATATATATATATATATATATATATATATATATATATATATATATATATATATATATATATATATATATATATATATATATATTACCGCAGCACAGAAAAAAATGAATTAATCTCCACGCATATATAAGTGATCCAAATTATGGCTCGTTATAATGCGACCTAGGTACTTTCTTCAAAATCTCTGGCGTTACTGATAACTGAACTTTAAGAGATGTCTATATATATGAAATATATCGAAAAAGATCGCCATCTCGTGTTAGATTTAGCAAGTCTGCCGTATTTTGGGCAAAACTGCGGTCGAACCGTGAATGAAAATCTATTTTCACCCGTTCGCCGACCGCAGTTTCGTTTCGCTCGCGGCGAGCGCTTTTGAAGTGCATGGCTTTTTGCGCGATAATCCGTGCATGCTAATTAAGGAAACGGGTAGGAAAAGACGTTGATCGTTTTGATTGAAAAAAGAGTGAGAGGTGCCGGTGAGAGCAAAGCGTACTGATCAAGGTGCTCGATTTTCATCTGTGACACCTGGTTCCATTCTAGTCCTTCAGGAAGACCTTGCACGAAATATTATTTTACACTTCCTACTTCTTTTTAACCAGGGATATCCTCTATGTGGTGATGGACAGAAAAAAAAATTATGAAACCTGTTTATAGCATTACTAGGCAGTCTTTCTTCTGCAATCCACCGAGTAAGAATGGTAGACGGAAACGAAAAAACACATGGGCAAGAGAACGGGAATTTAAAAAAAAACTGAAAGGCATGAAGAAGACATGGAAAAATGTTGAGCGGATGGCACGGGACAGGAAGTCTTGGCATACGTTTGTTGAAAGCCTATGCTCCTTGGGGAGCTGAAGGATGAGGATGGTGATGATGATATACTCTGTCCCTCAGGTCTAAAATAGTTTACTACCCCCGGTGATATCTTTCATGTTTCTCTCTTCAATGTTCCTGCAATTCCATGTAACTGACTAAACAATTTATGGTAAAGGTATCTTTGTTCATCTCATTTTATCTCATTTGTTCGTCTGCTGTCTGTTGTTTCATTGTGTTTCAAGAATATTATTTTCTTAATCTCTCCAACTATCCAGTCGTAATGGTCCTTACTGACCACGTGAATGAATGACGGTTTTCAGGCTGTTTGCAGGTCAGCTTTTTTTTTTTTTTTATGTTTTTGCTTTCACTGTTAGCGTCAAGGTGTCTTTCCTCCACTAAGAAGACATTCCATTGTATAAGTGCTCACTTTTTTTGTAGCAAATTTTTAATCAGTTTATCTTTTCTTTTAAAAATGACTTAGCATAGCCTACTGCTTGTGAGCGTCTGATTGGCAGAGTGGTTAGAGCGCTGATCTCTCGCAGCATAGGTGCTGGGTTCGATTCACGGTGTCGACATGCTCCAGTCTACTCAGCTGTAAATGGGTACCTGACTCTGCTCTTGAGTTAGGGAAGGAAAATGCAGCGAGAAAAGAAACTGGTCTCCCCACCTCTCGATGTCTGACCTAGTATAGTGAAGTCTCTAACACTTCACTTTCCTACGGCAGTATCTGCTATGGGAGAACTTTTACCTTTACCTGTACTGCTTGTGCACACCTGGGAAGGTAACGGACCGACACCTACATCACAGCATTTTACAGTGTACATATACCAATGATATCAGTTTAGCTTTCTTATTTCATTTTATTGTCACACGAAACACATCCGTGTGTGTGTGTGTCATAAACCATTAAGGGAAAAAAAGGAGGAGTACGCAATAGAATCAGACGATCTTCATCTGCCTACGATCATCCACCATCTCTGTACAGATCCTACCTTGTTCAATCTAGTTTTATTTTATAATTATGGCATTAAGTGTAACTTTATTCCATTTTTCTGTTTTATTTACATCAGAGTCGAAACACTAACCACAAAAGCCACATTTCAATTCCAAAACGAAAAGAGAACATCCAGGCCTTATAAAAATGATGCCTATCATCAGCTATCTGGGCGAGACCAGATCATAATTTTCTAACTACGCACTGGACAAAATAGATTGAGGTACCATCTATGCCACAAGTACAGGATTGGTACAATAGATCTCTTCACCTGTGGCGCCTGCCCCTTGACAGCTGAACATCGGCTGCAGTCATGCCCGACATACAGCAGGGAACAACCTTTTTCTCTGCACAAACAACTGGAGATGTCAGGAACATTGAGATGACAACTGCCATTATTAGTCATTTATGCAGGCGCCTGAAGGCGAGCAAAGACATATGAAGAATTGACAATTGACTGTATTTGATGAATAAGATTTAGTTGTTTGTTTTTTACCCTTGAATATTTACAATAAATTACTTTGATTGCTTTTAATTCCCATTTTGTGATATTCAATAAACATCTGTTTTGACGTGTCTTTTCTGTATCGGTATTATCTTAAAATGTTCTTGCTTTTTAATTTGTGTTTGAATTGTAACTGATTTAACATTTTTCTTATAATTTATCTTTATTGTATATTAAATTTTTTTTTTTTTGGAATTGTATTTTCCATATAATAATTATATATTTACTCCTCTGTATTTTTATTTTATTTAATATTATAAGTGCATTACTATTTTGATTATGATCATTAAATTTAAGATTAATAGTACACATATTACCAGGTTCGTGGACAGGGTTCGGTTTGGTTTTAAAGGACTATCTTCATTGCACACGGACAACTCTAACAGTGCTCCGATCTCCTCCCTTAGATCACACAAGGAGGATCTCAGCCCAATGCACGAACACCGTAGCACCGGCGAGAGTCCCAGTGTGTGTATATAGGATTCACATATTCGATAAATATTTGTGTGGTGGGTAGGTTTCTAATTTGTGAGTTTTGCCAGGGCAGCGGCTTTACGGCTTACACTTTACGATTTCCAACTGCCGCGGCATTTTTTTTTACGTACGCAACTTGCACATGGGACCTCCCATTTTTTCGCCCGTATCCGAGAAGGCTAGGCATCCGATCTCACAACCCAGGAGACCCGGGGTGGGGTGGAGTATTACATCATTAGGACCACTGGATCGGAAAAATAAAATTCCATAAATTATATTCCGTCTACTTGGGAATCAAACCTGGTACCCTTTTGGGATTTTGGGTAACCCCAAACCAAGAGTGCATGGGGTAGGGTCCCATCAGGTTATGAAGATTTCAATGCGGTGTAGCTGAAGTGAGGACTTCAAGACACATTGGTCCTGGCAGTGACAAAGGTGACAGCTGGCTGTAGTGATTCTCTCGACTCTCAGGACCAGGAGTGCATCCGTACGTTCTGATTCTTCATTCACATGACATGTTATTATTTGCCTTATGTTATAAATTCGATCACGTTGTTTGAAAATCGCCAACGCTGTCTCTCAAAATTTATAATTTTTACTGGTTTGGTCCACTACTACCGCGAAGCGTAGCTGGGCGCTCACGTTTTTATTATTTAGTCAAGTGTATTGCCCGTTTTGTTACAGGATTTCTGTAATATTGTCTTTCCATAATTTTCTTAGTCTTCTGCGTGCCTTAAAACTGAATTTTCTATTATTGCAGCCGCTTAGTGGTTTTTAAAAAAATCAGATTCCGTTCTCATCAGCTGACCAAACCATTTCTGTATCTCTATATATGTCATACATGACTCAGATATTATAACTAGATTGCTACAATAAACATATGTGGAAGTGACCCTCTGTCGAGGCTTATTACACCCTCATTGACTCTTGAAATCATCCACACACTTCCAGGGATTCCCCCTGTGGTGAAACTTGTTGAGAACCCAGCATTGCACACTAAGCTTGGAGAAGTCATTTGAGCCCCAGGCGTAATTCTTTGGCTTTGACCTAGTTGACAACGTGCAGGAGAATCTCACTCTGGACCCAGTGCTAGGCAAGGGGAGCGGAGGTGGCCCTGTGCGTGACGCGACAATTCCTTGGGAGAGCCCAAGTAAGAGCACAGTACTTTACCTCTGCATAGTTGGTGATCCCCCTTGGGTGGCGCGGAATGCACAGTATGCCACACGCTTCTTACTCCTAGCTTAGGATCAGATGTGACGATCTTTTAAGTGCAAGCCAAGCTGGAGAAACTAGAGCTCATGAATTCAACTCAACACGTTTTGGAATAGCAGAAAACCACAGAAAAAGCCTAGATCTACAGTGTAGATAATACCAAGGAGTCTTCAACTTAATATTGACTGCAAAAGAGCGAGAAGCTCAGCAGCGCTAGTTAAATAACAACAACAACAACAACATAACTTTATTGAAAGTAAATGTTTTACAGTAACTGAGAAAGCCATAGTTCCCTTGAGAATAAACGAGATAGGTTTCCAAGAGGACATTGGTTTGAGTTCTTAAACAAACGAACACCTCCACAGATATCACTTGAACATGTTGAGTCATCAACTTATCAGGCTGTTTTTTTTTCCTTCTTACCTCTCATTGGAGACACATTTACAATAGTCACCAGTCTTCACTGAATTCTCTCATTAGTGTTCATCGCAGTACAACAGAACTTTCCTTAAAAACACTTCAGAGATAGTATTATTTTAAAAATTCATTTTTTGCTTTTCTTGTAATATACATTACCCACAGTGTCAAGCACTCTGTGTTATCTTGATGGGTAGTTAGTGCTAAAATTACAAGTCTTTCTGTGCAAAGAGTTTTTTGGTTTTTTTTTTTAGTTTTGGTTCCTGTTTCGTTATCAGAATTTTTTTAACGAGACCGAGAACTCTACTAAGTATACGACATCACTGATAATGTACATCCTGGAGGTAAGGACGTTAGCCAGGAATGTTTCAGGTGACAGTCATGTCTACAAAACAGAGACGTACATGTACGAAAATGTTCACACTGGGGCATACTTAAAGTATTTGGCACACGGAGTGGGTTCTTTCTTTGGTAAACATGTATGTTTGCAAGTAGATTTTTATACTGCCATAATAGTCTCCTATGTCAATCCCTTCCTGGAGTCATTGGGGCTGACGGTCTCCGAGCAATATCCTTAGTACGCCACTGGGTTCACGACCACGAAAATAAGTGACAGGGAAAAATAGATGAAGAATGATTTGGAAGGCGTAACTGAACCTCATCGAGCCGCAAAGTGGTGAGAGATCTTGGTAATTGATGCAAAGGGATCTGGTTCGATACATGCTTAACGTTTCAGTTTAACCAGATATAAAAATGAGTACCCCCATTTAATCTGAATTGGGAAAGGAAAAATACTGCGAGGATGGGAACTGATCACACTACCTCATTAAACTGAGACATGCCATAAGTTGAGTCTACAACACTTCCTGCTATCAAACTACTTGTAGATGTTTAACTCAGTTGCGACAACGAAAAGTGTAGGAGAGGGGCCAGGTAATTTTGAAAGTGTTTTGCTGTCTTAAGGACCATCTTCATTGCACGCAGACAACTCCATCAGTGCTCCGATCTCCTCCCTTACATCACACAAGGAGGATCTCAGCACAGCACACGAGCTCCGTAACACCGGCGAAGACCCCAGTGTGTGTATACAGAAATCAAACATTCTATAAATATCTTTGTGGTGGGTAGGTGTTACGTGTCGTATTGTTAATTATTCCTGAGATATTCTCCGTGGCCAAAGTAGACTCTAGGGGCTGTCACACAACACGTAATCAGCATAACTGTACTGAGCGGACCAACACCTCCTTCACAATTTGACAAACATGCAGTTTATTCGACTGGACAAAAATCTCCATGGTAATAGATATATAGGCCCAAAGGCAAATGCAGTAGTACGTATTCGTCCAGTCCGTTCCCTATTAAACGCTGGTCATTGGAACTCATTCAAACTTTATTTAATATAGTCCTTTGGACATCTTTATGAATAGGCACACATTTCCTTACTAGAATAAGCCAGGGACACCTCAACCAAGTATATTGATGTCCTGGTGATGGAATAATTCAGGAAAAACACAGAATACTGCAGGAGCTCAAAACACATACGTCCGCTTACTTCCAAACACAAGCCGCATCTCTCTTGCAGACGATCACCTCACTTCTGCTTCAAATTTGTTCACGTCTGCCAGTAAACTATATCGGCATGACGTCACTTCCTTTATTAATAAGTGACTCCGTATAAAATAAACAAGAAAGGAACCCTGTTGAGCTGCCTATTATACCGACATAATCGTTATGAATTTTAATCATAACAGTAGGCTTCGTAGGTTGGGTGGGTTGTGACTTTGGAGTTTCCCAAAACACGCGTTGTTAGGCCGGCAAAAGTGGCTGCAGCTTTGCCAAAGCGGCTGTCAATTTCTGTGTCCAGAGAAAGTTTGTGGTTGATGGTAGACCCCAGGTGTGAAGTGGTGCACCACTGAATCCAGAACAAACCCGGCCTTGTAATACTATTGACAGTTGTCCTCATTGTATGCCCTATCAAATGTCAGCGTTTTCTTCGTATTTCGTTGTCCACTATCATTTGTCTGGTTCTTGTCATCAGTTCCACGTTCGTGATTTTGCTGTACCATTTCAATCTTTGTTTTAATACGAGTACTGATTTATGCAAGTATGTCATTTCTTAATTGTTCTTTTTGTTGTCCTTGATGTTTCAGAGCTATAAACCAGGGCTGACTTAACATTGAAGTTGAAGATTCTAAATTTGTTTGTTTATGTTTGATTTCCATTACTTCCGAGCAAACCGAAAGCTGCACTTGCCTATTGTATTCTTATTTTGATTTCCCTGTCTGTCCCTGCACTTTTGTATATGTTGCTGTCGTGATAAATGGATAATTGATAACGACGCTTATTCCTAGTATTCCTTCCAACTGATAAAGTAAGATTATTCCATCACCATTCCATAATTGGTACAGGCTGCTATTCATTCAATCTGTTGCATACAGTTTGTTCATGTGTATTCACCACTGCAGAGGTAACAGTTTCTTCATTGCGTACGCTATATAGGCTAATTATCCAGGTGTGGACTGCTGTGCTGTGACCATGTATGATATGTGAAGGGTGTGTAGAAACAGTCACTCACGCCACGATAGCTCACGTACGAGTCATGGAGGGTTGAACGCCTTGTGACAGTCAATGAACAGTTTATTTACACCACAACACGGTCACGATAACGTAGACGAAATACAGCATGTTACACAGGTCATAATAGCATACCAAAAAAGGATCCACATTATATAATAACAATAATCCATCAAAAAGAACTACTGGCAAACGCAGTGCCAATAGTTATAGGCCTCAAATATATATATGACGTCTCAGCGCTCTTTAATTCATGTACATAAGACTGCTGACCATTGCAGTACTAGTAAATAATAGGCCTCCAATATTTGACGTCTCAGCGCTATGTAATTCATCCATCAGACTGCTGACACGGCAGTACTAATAATTATACATCCATAAGACTGCTGACAAATAATAGGCCTCATAATATAAGTCGACACATCAAGCACTGTCTTTAATCCATCTAGAAGACTGCTGATAAATAATAGGCCTCATAATATAAGTCGACATATCAAGCACTGTCTTTAATCCATCTAGCAGACTGCTGATAAATAATAGGCCTCATAATATAAGTCGACATATCAAGCAGTGTCTTTAATCCATCTAGAAGACTGCTGATAAATAATACGCCTCATAATATAAGTCGACATATCAAGCAGTGTCTTTAATCCATCTAGAAGACTGCTGATAAATAATAGGCCTCATAATATAAGTCGACATATCAAGCAGTGTCTTTAATCCATCTAGAAGACTGCTGATAAATAATATGCCTCATAATATAAGTCGACACATTAAGCAGTGTACAGGCTTCCCTCGAAAACACTGGGCTAATTTCTCCAGTCACGCCCAGGACACAAACTCTTCAAAAATGTACATAATCTTTAAACACTGGCCTGTATACTCAAAGGCCTAAGAAACATCTCCTTAGCTAATACATCTCATCTGGGATAATCACACATAATATATCTCAGCATAAATGCATGTACACTGGTACACATTGAAAAACACTTTACATCTCTCCAGTGCACTCGCCCAGTACACACTGACACCAAAAACATTCTTCCCTAGAACACCCCAGCCAATCACAAAAGCCTGGGGCTAACTTTCCGAGAACTGTCGCTCACAGCTCAAAAATAGCTTAGAACACTTAACTCACGTGGAACTCCGCCACCGTGACAAGCATTCTGAATCTCGAAGATTCGAATGCGATACACTCATATATTTTTTTAAATAAATTAACAGCTAGACAACAGCTGTTCAAGTGGAATAACCACTATAATCTATGGTACATCCGAGACTCATAACGATTACTGCCCTTGCTTAAATTTGGACTTATCAGTTTACACCACCCTCCGGGGAAAAAAAATGATAACATCATTTTTTTTTGAAAACATTACTGAGCCAAAAAATAAATGGGTGATTAAGTTCTAATCAGGAAAATTAATCAACCTGTTAAGTCCAAATACTATATATCATCCAAAAAATATCAGCATTATGAGTAAAGCAGAAAACAAAGCATACAAAATAATCAGCTAAGTCTACCAAAATAATCTGCTTTCAACAAAGTTATGTCCATACACATAGAATTAACCTAACAATATACATGATTCAAGTATCAGTATAGTTATAAGAATACAAATAGTATCAAGTGACATATAAATGCAACATGAAAGTATAATGCACATATGAACCGCTACCGAATAGTCAGTAGAAGAAATGGACTAAAATGAAGAATAATCAGGACAGACAAAAGAAAAACATAGATATGTCTGTAGAGAACGTATTACATCGTAATAACTATTTGATCCAAAAACGTATTATATAAATACATATAATGATGACAAGAAAGTATAGGACATAAAGACAATGTACGTGTATATCTAACAACCACAAAAGAAAGCTGTAGATAACTGAAGCATAATCTAACCTTTACCCCGTTATCCAACTTATTCATAAGTAACAATGAACTATCAGACATTATACACAAAAAATAATACCGATATAAATAAACTCCAAATAACGCACCATGAAGCGTTAAGTAAAAACAAATCATTACTACCTCTAGCGCACAGTTAAGCGCAGGGTACCGAAAAAATTTTACAATCTTAGAAAACATTTTCCAAAAAGTAAAAAACAAAAATATTTCATAACGCTAAGTTAAATAAAAATGGTATTTTAACTTTTTTTTAAGCTTTACCTTATATTAATATACCAACAATGTAATTAGGCTAACAAAAATGTATGACATACAAAAATTTTTATACTTAAGCAGACACAAATTCAAAACAATCTGCTGGAAAATGATACATGTCTAAATCGCAAGAAAAAAAAATCACATTATTTTAAGCTCACAGGTGTTATTGTTTCGAAAAACCTCAGAAACGAATGTTTCAGAATATGTTCTCAACTTGCAATACAAAATTAACTCTGATATAATCAAACTATGTTTCCAAAATTATTTTTCACAATATAATAGTTACTACATAATGTCTTAGAATGCTAATACGTAAATAAACATGACATCAAAACATAAGAAAGAATTCTAAATTTAGGGAGTACAGTGACTCACTAAAGATGACTACTGCACCATACCTAGCTAATGAGGTTGTGCATGGGGCTGACAAACTCATCATGCATATAAAACAGTCCTAATAACCATCGCTGCAAAAAGACATCAATGTTTGATGTATCAGCTCTCATAGTTCTAAGCTTAGCACGGAGCATAAAGGTCAACCATAGATTGACTAAATGAGCATAGTCTTCTGACTAGCGTGCGTAAATACTATAGTCCACTGATTTCATCAAAAAGTTACAAAGACAAGTCACTCGCAAATGATATCATACACCTTATTGCAATCATAATACATATAATATTCGTCATAACACAATAGTGTAAGAATAGTATGAAAATAATTGTTGCATCATCAAAACATCGTCGTACAAAAAATAAATATGTGCATAAAATAGTGCATAAAAAATGAGCTTACACACTATCTAATAGAAGTTATATGGTATCTTAATACAATTCTATATACAATATCCTATATTTATTTGATACAATAATATCTATATTCTAAACAAGTTGAACAGGCAATAATTCCAGCCGTGTTGAATAGTCTCATAAACTTGGCAAGATAACCGCATACAATTCAACCACATGGATACAACGTGGCATACCTTACTCTGTCTACTCATGTAACACCGGAACATAGACTTTCATTGCAAAGCTGTCACTGTGAAAATATACAAATGGAAAAATTCTATTTTACTTCACAGTCCGATTTAACGATGTAAAACGGAAATTAACGTTACATTTACCTAAAACTGTGGCTTGTATGAACCTGTAGCCCTTTTACCGATCAACAAGCCTTCCCTTGATACGTGAAAACACCACAGGAGGCTTATGGGGCCGAAAATGATCGTAGCTCAAGGTCGTCGCTATTGGATGCTGAAAAAAATTTGCTACCCTCATAACAGCGAGATACTCTCTCAAAACCACAAGCAGAACAAGCAGTTGTATTAAAGACACCCTTTTTATTATTATTACCTTGTTTATCAATAACTTTAGGCCTTTGTTGAGAAAAGTTAACATAGTTGTCGTAATTATTTCTCTTTTGATAAAAATATCTGCCAGATTGTTTATGTTGACTTCTAGACTTATTATCGTAAAATTGATAATCTTTCCTGTAATCATTTTTACCATACTTCTCAAAATCCTCAGAACCAAAATATTTAGATCTGTTAAACTGTTTCTGGTTTCTTGGAGAAGACAGATTACAATTTGCTGATCTCCCTTGATAATGTTTAAAATCTGTATTATCTTTCCTGTCATGATTGTTTTTCTTCTTTTCGGTGGCAGCGTGCTTAACCTCTGAATCAGTAATAGGAATAATAAAATCCTTATGATTACTAACATATTGAGTATTACTTTGGGCACCAGTCCTACTAGTCTCGTCCCTTATTATGTTTTTATTAGGCTTTCTAACTTTAGATACAATGTTAGTTTCTTGAACATTGACATGACAATTATCCTTGTCTTTACTGTGATGTACAGAATCAAGTATCACAGTAGAATTAACCCTGTTGGCCTGTCGCCAGGAATTATTAATATTACTAGAATAGTCACTAGTACGATGAAAGTTATATCTGCCACGCAAGGATTTCCGCTCACCACGTTTGATGTTAGTATTGGCATCGAGTGTCTGTTGCTGACTCGACGTTTTTAAGACGTGTTGATAACCGTCTTTCTGTCTAACTTTTTCAACATTGACAGTAGACAGCATTTTTCTACCTAAAATTATATCAACCAAACCGTCCACTCTTTCCCTTTATTCCGTAATTTCAATATTTTTAAGTGAAATCTGTTCACTTTGTTTCTTAATTACGTCATCGAATGTCAAAACTCTACATCTTTCTTCCGCCAGTGATTTCTCAATCTTAGCTAATTTATTTTCCTCCATTATTAACTCTTCCAATGTCTCTTTTTCATCATTTCCTTTATCTACTCTTAACTGCTGTGTTTCAATTTCATTATTCTCATTATTCATTAGCTCCTCAACTTCATCCGGAAATACAGTATACATCTCTTCTTCAATACAAGAATTTACTCTACTCAATAAATCAAGAAGCGTCTCTGTATAAGACCTATCACGGTCAATTGTCTCAGCTTCTAATTTGCCACACCTCTCTTTCTTTTCCTGAAGTTGTTGCTCGAGATTACTAACTTCACCATATTTAAAATCCACTTGAATTTCCAAATCTTTGATCTTGCTCAATGCAGAATCTAACGCTGCTTTCACTCTAGTAAGTTCTGCGTTTGATTCCTTTAAATCATTTGTAAGCCTCGATACTGTTTTCTGTAATTCGCTCTCTTTAGCAATATTTTCTAGGAAATTTTCCCTTTCCTGTAGTGCACTTCGCTTGAAGTCTTCTATTCGCTCCTTATTCTGATCCTCAGGAATGTCATTATAAATTACATTGTGAATACTCTTCATTATATAATCGTGTTTATAATTGGTATGCCTGTACACAAATACACGAAGGTCCTTAAGCAGTAAATCCGATATATCTCTAGCCATTATTGATTGATTCTCGGAATGAAAGTTGTCCTCCGCAAAATCCCTTAAGTATTTTGACACAGTACACAAATAATAATCTATCACAAATGTTTCTAGTTCTGGACCTTGCAATCCGTCCTCATCTATACCTTCCTGGAGCATATCCTCCAGCAAGTAATTAAAGTCTATGCTAAGCATTTTTATGAATTTCCTACTCACACAATTCAATATATGTACTAACCACTTATAATTATCATAAGCTTATATCTCTTAAAGTTTAGATAATTATCTTTTCAGCTTATAAAGCTAGATATCCTTTAAAGTAATTGCTAATATAAGTTAATCATTGTATACCATAGTAGCATAACTTCTTGTGCATAGAATCTTTGTAAAATATACCAATATGAGGGATAACTTTATATCAATTTGAGTGATGTCAATATTATGTGAAATAGCCTTAAACAGTTAAGCACTAAAGTCTTACAATAAGTTACCAACAACTAACATATTATATAGACAATAGGAATCACGGTTACAAAGACAAGGTACTACAGAACAAACGATAACGTTAATTCACAACTATACATTTACTTGTCCCAAGAGACAACTAGTAATCTAAACTTCGGTAAGGTTTGTAATCTTAAACCGTAATTGTCACAGAATTGACACTTACTAACCAAATCTTAAAGAATGCTTCATAAGTAGACATGAAACATAAAATATTTAACATGAAATATTCATTACAACAAATAGTGCACAATATATATAGGAAGACTTGTTGATACAAGATAAAATGGCACAGTTTTCACAATATAAACCACTTATCTTCAATAAAGGGAAGTACGCCCGTCCAAAATGCTGAACATCACAAAGTCTGCTGAAGAAAACAGTTCACCGTTTAAGGTCACCGCAGCTTGACACTTCTCACTTCAGGTCCTTTGTCTTCGCTACGGTATGTGTGCTCGTAAACCGCACAGGTAAACAGGAACTGTATTACTGCCAATCATCTACTTGAGGCACCCGTGTAGAATGACTGCACATCAGCTTGAATTCCCTCTGTAACTGTAGGGGTACACAGTCTGTCAATCTCGTTGATAATCCACTTGAAAGGAAGTACTTCACATCTCTTGTTTACTATGATGGTAAACTTCTGTAATTGCGCCAGCAAAATACTGGCACAGCTCACTTGAAAACTTCAATTCAAAAGCAGAACTGAATCATGAAGCATATCTTGGCAATGGAAATGTTAGATATGTTATAGTCCTGTATGTAGATGGGTATTAATAAGCTGCACTCCATCAGATATGTTACCGCCTAGTTATGTTAACGTCTGTTTTTGGGTAAGTCTTTATAGTAGGTATCACACTACGTAAGTTTGAAAACAACTACTATTGCACACGTAGTTGGTGATGATGATGGATTCTTAAATGCACCACACAGCATAGAAGAAAGTCACATAACGCAGATGACGTGGGATCACGTCGGAAAGTTTTGGCCACGACTGTTGCCGCTAGGCTTATTGATTGCCGCCACTGTAACAATCAGTATTTGTTGCAAAACAATGTTGCATCCACTGTTGCAGATAAAGTGTACAATTGCTAACCATAGAGTAGTCGAATACCAAGGTTGCTATATATTATATCACGCCACACAGGCCCTTATTATAAATGTCGTAGGTTCGATCCAACTTGAACTGGAAACCACCACTGATAAAGTAACAGCTGGCGTTCCAGTCATAAATAGTGTACCAAAAGAAGGATCCACATTATATAATAACAATAATCCATCAAAAAGAACTACTGGCAAACGCAGTGCCAATAGTTATAGGCCTCAAATATATATATGACGTCTCAGCGCTCTTTAATTCATGTACATAAGACTGCTGACCATTGCAGTACTAGTAAATAATAGGCCTCCAATATTTGACGTCTCAGCGCTATGTAATTCATCCATCAGACTGCTGACACGGCAGTACTAATAATTATACATCCATAAGACTGCTGACAAATAATAGGCCTCATAATATAAGTCGACACATCAAGCACTGTCTTTAATCCATCCAGAAGACTGCTGATAAATAATAGGCCTCATAATATAAGTCGACATATCAAGCACTGTCTTTAATCCATCTAGTAGACTGCTGATAAATAATAGGCCTCATAATATAAGTCGACATATCAAGCAGTGTCTTTAATCCATCTAGAAGACTGCTGATAAATAATACGCCTCATAATATAAGTCGACATATCAAGCAGTGTCTTTAATCCATCTAGAAGACTGCTGATAAATAATACGCCTCATAATATAAGTCGACATATCAAGCAGTGTCTTTAATCCATCTAGAAGACTGCTGATAAATAATAGGCCTCATAATATAAGTCGACACATTAAGCAGTGTACAAGCTTCCCTCGAAAACACTGGGCTAATTTCTCCAGTCACGCCCAGGACACAAACTCTTCAAAAATGTACATAATCTTTAAACACTGGCCTGTATACTCAAAGGCCTAAGAAACATCTCCTTAGCTAATACATCTCATCTGGGATAATCACACATAATATATCTCAGCATAAATGCATGTACACTGGTACACATTGAAAAACACTTTACATCTCTCCAGTGCACTCGCCCAGTACACACTGACACCAAAAACATTCTTCCCTAGAACACCCCAGCCAATCACAAAAGCCTGGGGCTAACTTTCCGAGAACTGTCGCTCACAGCTCAAAAATAGCTTAGAACACTTAACTCACGTGGAACTCCGCCACCGTGACAAGCATTCTGAATCTCGAAGATTCGAATGCGATACACTCATATATTTTTTTAAATAAATTAACAGCTAGACAACAGCTGTTCAAGTGGAATAACCACTATAATCTATGGTACATCCGAGACTCATAACGATTACTGCCCTTGCTTAAATTTGGACTTATCAATAATGCTACATCTTGCAGATCCGTTTCTTTACTTGCAATTGTGTTACAGTTTGTAGAATTTGTCATCGTAATCGTTATCTATTCCTCCCCCCCCCACCCCGGTCGCATAATAAATGATCGATCACTCCAATTGTCGGAGAGATTTGTATAGCAAGGAAGATGTGTAGGAAGCACATAGACCTTTATACACTAGTTTTCACAGAGATTAGCTAGTGTTGAGGGAAAGAGTTGACAGAAGGGCACAGGTTAGTGTCAGTGATTCTCTCACCTTTTAGACTACCAACTCTTGTATTTTTCTGGCGACGACTAACTCTTTCTTACTCAAATTTTTTTTTTGAAGATGAACTAGCAGTAACAAGTAATACAAGGAGGGTTGAGTATGTTTTTCTGAACAGAACATACAATCTACTAAGTCATACTCAGAATGATGGTGAGTTACAGAATGTACATAATTACTTTAATTACAGTGGAAAATAAAATCAATATTGTCATGTACTTGGAAAAGAAATACTAGGAAATTTAACAAAAGACAGTTATGATATTACTTATTCAAGGATTCAGAAAACTGTCAGTTTCTTTGGTTCAGATAAGAATAAGAGGCTATTTTCCTCACTGACGAGAGTTTATTCCTATGGCTATTTCTTGGATAGGTGAATTCTGATTTTGGCCCGGGTTTTAAGTAGACTTATCTGCTTCGACTTCTCCTGGGCGTCACAGTAGGTAGGAATTACCAACTGGATAATTTGCTGCAGTGGAGCTACAGTCCAAGAGATGACTAGGCTTTTTGTTAACCTGGTTGTGAAGTTGAGTTATGATGTTCAGTTGCTGACGAGGTGTTGATTGCTTAAAGCTGTGGACTGCTCAGGGTTGCTGACTTATGATCACCGCTAGGTTTGAGACGTAAGCACTAGTTCTCTCTGTAGCATAGAGCAACTAGGCGGTTTACTCGCAACAATTTACAGCAATCAAAATCCAGAAACTGGCTAGGATTCTGCAACTGCGGGCTCAGGACTTTATCCGCAGCTTAAGAAAATAGATTTTGAGTAGCCTTTACTCTCAAAGCACATATACTGTAGATATAAGGTAGCTTGAGGCTTCTATTCTATAAGCGTGCGTTCTCTTCCAACGGTTATCAGCAAGTGATTTTAAAACTCCGCATTTGTTCGCATGAAGTTAAAACATTTCTGATTTCCACGCCAAGATAATTATTTCCCGTCTCTTGCTTAGATACGTAAAAAGATTTATCGTGGCGGTTTTCAGTTGACCACTGAACACGGAAATATGATACTCTGGGAACCACTGTGATTTCGAACAAGCGAATAAATCGTATAGACGTCCCTAAAGAAATAACTTTTAATGCCTTTGTAGAAGATAGTATTAGGTTCGTATGGCAGGACTATTAGTGAAGACTTGAAAAACAGCAATAGAACAGACTGCAGATGCAAATATTTCGTAGAGAAACAGACAAAATGGGAAGGAATAGAAAAGTAAGGAATTTTAAAATAATCTAGACGAAACCTTCGAACACTCCGTGACATCCCCCCCCCCCCCTTCCCCGTAAAAATTGCTCTAATCAAGTGTTTTTATATTGTCTAGTGTCTGGCTACCGTTATGTAACAATTATTGTTGGTTAATTCTAAATTAAATGAGGTATCTGAGGAAGGTGGTTGAAGTAACAAGAAGGACATGGTCCGCAACCAGATGACACGTCAGGGCCTCAAAACACAGTCCCTGCAGACCCAAGTGGAACAGTCCCAACTAAGATGGTTTGTCCATGTCTGCAGAATGGAAGAAGATCGGCTACCACAACAAGTACGGGCAACTAAGAGTCAGTTATTCAGATCTCCAGGACGATGCTGGGAAGACAACATACAGTCTCTGATGTACCGAGGGCAAGATTGGAGCCAAGCCAGGAGAAAGAGAGCCGATGGAATTGTATGGCGTTCTCTCTGGCAAACATCTATACCCAGGGTAGAAGAAGAATGACTAAGTAAGTAAGTAAGGTACATATGCCATCGCTGAAAGAGGATGTGACTACTTGGTGCAGGCTTCCTGCAAGAGGACCAGCTGTATTGATAACTCTCCTTTTTCTTCTTGAGGGTAACTGTGTATACCTCACGCAAACCAGTGGTGAATATGATGGAGGCTCCAGGGAGAGCAAAGGTCAACTCAACCGACGCAGGATTATGCCACTATGGAGTGTGAGTGTGAGTTAAGCGAATGGTGGACTGTTCGTGTGTTGACCCGTATAAGGCACTCATTCACTCATTACGTTAAGTCACCAATGCAGATCACTGTAGTCGTTTCAATAGTTTAATTGGACGCACACACTTGACAGATTGGGTACAGTGACCGGAACATGAGTCGACATAGACAGCATAATATTGATCAATGGACTACCGTCCTAAATTAGTATTCATGAAGAATAATCTGGTAATGGAACATCTGTAAACACCAAGATTTCCATAGTTTATAAATACAGTCAGTAGACCTTACTGACCGAGCATGTCAATTAAGCAATACTGTTCAAACTTGACTCCTAAACAGGATTTTTTTCTAGCGAAGATTCCTTTAGGTACATTACAGCAAATCTCTGTGAAGATAATGTTAATTTCTTTATAATAGTGATCTCTCAATCATCACCTGATAATAAGGAAGTTTTCCCGTTCTCTGCTAATGATTTACAATAAGTAGAATTCCAAAATCAATCGAATTCCACAATGGCTGCTGGTTCCCGGTTGAGCATCACTCACTATACGGGTGTATAGCCAAATCTTCAATCGAAGCTTTGTTCATCAACAATAAATGATTCTACAAGGATCAGCATATTCTGTCCTCATGGTTGCTGCATATAAACATATTTAGTTCTGCTAGAGAATATGTCGTCCCGACATATTCATAGGTAAGTTCATGTAAACGTCTGCCCATCTTAAGCCTAGGAATGAACGAAGTCAGCAAAAGTACGTTTTTTTACCTGGACATAAGAAATACACTAGCAAGCACAAAAACGCTCTCCCGGCGTTATAGAATCACAACTGGGGGAACTCATGGACTAAACGATCTTGGAAGAAACTATCTTCGTCCCCAGAATAACTTAAAGAGATCACAAACTCTTGGGCATCTCTCCGACATGACTTCCTGCCCTAGGCCTCGACAACCGAAGAACCCCCTCATCTCTCTTCATCCGCCGAAACCACCTGACCCCCTTCAGTACAGTACAAGAACAAATAGTTCCACTTAAACATACTAAGATATCAAGATATAAGACATACTCGTCCTACATAGACAAGCACTACACATAGATTCGGACCATAGACATTCTGAAGCAAGAACAATCTATTCCTAACCAAACACAGAATAGATTCATGTAAGTCTAAATTCCTCCGCCGAGTTCTATTTTTACGAACGCTACAAAGAGCGATAACTCACAGAATGACTACTTATTGCCCAATCTGAGTTTCGTCCCTCAAGACCAAAACATGCATTCAAAGATGAATATATCTTCATCAGACAATTAAAACATTTTACATGGTATGCGTAATCCGTGCGCCAAAAAATATGTGCGCAACATACATGTGATCAGTTTATCTATCTATCTATCTATCTATCTATCTATCTATCTATCTATCTATCTATCTATCTATCTATCTATCTATCTATCTATCTATCTATCTATCTATCTATCTATCTATCTATCTATCTATCTATCTATCTATCTTCACATAATTTTTTTCGCTCTCTTTTCCTCTCCGGCAGTATGATTATTTTAGAGTCATTGCTTGCACTTCTTCTCCGTAATAATTCGTCGTGTCTGTTTACCTGACCATCCCAGCTGAGAGAGTAGACAGGTGATGCAATATTGACCGTCAGTCATGTTGGTAAAATTCTCGTGTACCAAACCTTGGCCGAGCCGGATTAGCATGTTTATTTAGCGCTGATATTGCGATTGGGATTCCCTAATTACTGTCGTGAAGAGTCGCAGCTTAGAGCTCACTCACAAACAATATTCCAAAGTCAGTAACTAGCTTCTTGGCTAAAATAAAGAAAATGCAATTACATTTTTAAAAGTAGAAATTACTTTTAACCATCACATTTATATACGATCGGCTACCACGATAAGTATGGGAAATTAAGAGCCAGAGGTTCAGACCCCCAGGACGACCAGAGTGTGATAGAGTACTGTAATTTTAATTTTCAAGAGGCCCAATGTTAATTTTTATAGTGATTCCATTGGGTTAATTGCGCTTTGTTTGTTTTCAGGTGCGCGAACAAGCATTTTTTTTCTTTGATATGTACTTGATTTTTTTGGTTTAAAAAAACCTTAAATTGTACTCTGGATCAGTTACTTTTTTTACATAGAGTAGCTATATGTTGTCTGTATAGTGGTGTCTGTGGTCTTTAATTAAACCTTATCTCATTAGTGTAGTAAGAGGTGGTGGGGCTATAGCTATCGAATAAGTCAGAAGTGGCAAGGGAGAGTCAATATCGGTTCTCGCCCTTGTAGCCAATAGTCTCATCTCTCCACAGTCACTGTCATTTTCATCTAAAATCTATCTTCTCAGAATTTCTTATTACTATTGTCTTGTCTCTACATTAAGACAACCTCTAGTCTTCAATCCACTACGTGACAAAGTGGGTAGCGATCGTCCGGTGGATCATCTTTGTTGGGATCAATTCTGTGATCGTGTCTAGATTCACATATTTTTTTCTACAGGAAAGTTCTGAGAACAGATTTCTTTAAATATCCCCTAGACTTGAGCTATTAAAACTGATCAGCTATAAGGTTTTTTCCACAGAAAGTTTTTCCACAGGGTGTAATCATATTAGATTGTAGTTGTAGTTAGTTTTGATGACTTAGAGGTAATTGATGGCTAACTGAATTTTTTCTTAACAGGAAGGTAAATTCGGGTTTTGGGGTAGCTGTATAACTAAATTTTTTTCAGGTAGTTATTACGCAGATTTGGTGCGAGTCGGAGTTCGGGCTTTGGGGACAGCGGATATAGAGGGAGTATTTCCTAGTAGGTAACAGGTATTTCCTTCTTTTTCTTTCTTCCTTTCATTTTTCTGTATTCTTGAGCTTACAGCAGTTCACAGGTAAGATGGCAGATATGGCCAAGTTACGAGCTGCCTGGCGGGAGGCCGCTCAGGACATGGGTATGGATAAGGAGGAGACTAAGGCCTATATGATAAGAGAAAATGATAGACATAATCAGAAAGAGGAAAGGGTAGCCGCCGCAGAAGCTGAGGAAAGGAAAAGGGTAGCCGCCGCAGAGGAAAAGGAGGCCGAGAGTGTCCGGCAAGCAGAGGAGAAGACAGCGGAGAGACATCACGAACTTGCCATGCGTTCTCTGGAATTGCACAGTAGAGCTTCTGAAGGCAGTTGTGCGAATGGAGATTCCCCAAGAGCAGGGGCGACAGAACCCTCAGGAACCGGAGGCCCCGGATGGCAGCCATGAACTTCTCATTTGACTCGTTTCCTAACGGGAACGAGAAAATTGATGTATTTTTGGAGTGGTTCGAAAGAATGACAAAGGCATACGGGTTGGATGAAAGTTTGTGGTGTCTCAAGTTATCGCAGTCACTAAAAGGGCATGCTTATGACACCTACAGCAAGGTGCTCCTGGACGACCAGAACAACTTTGAGGCACTACGGAACGCTTTGTTACAAAGGTTCCAGTGGACTCCCCGTAGGAGCCTAACTACGTCCAGGGAGAGCAGGCCGGAGAAGGGAGAAAGTTTCGCACAGTTCGCGGAAAGGCTGAGGAATTACCTCACTTGTTGGAGGGAGTTGTCCGGACTGGCAAAATCTTTTGAAGGACTAGAGGAGCTTGTCATGTGCGAACAGTTCAAGGCAACTATGTCTCCCGACTTGAGGAGGTATCTGGCAGAGCAGGGCGCCCAGAAACTCGATAAGATTATTCTTTTTTCTGAAAGGTTCCAGACGGCACAGGCCAAAGTACTGGGCCAGAAAAGGAAACACCCAGACCTGCCAGCACCGGACAAAGGCGCTTCATCATTACAGTCGTCTTCTCCTGTTCACCAGCAGCAAGAGCCTTATCGCAAGGAGCCCCATTCTGGTCATAACCTGCGCCCCCAGCCACATAACAGAGCACAGGGAGCAACCTCTCATGAACCCGCCAGAAACAGGGGAGATAACGACCTGTATTATAGGGTTTGTCGCACTACTTCTCGCTGGACGTCACGGTGTATGAACAAACCACCATCTCATCATTTAGCTTGTTTAAGGCCTGTGAGAGCGACAAAAGGGAATAAGTGGAAACCTGTCAAGTTAGAGAAGTTGTTCTCTAATAGTGGACCAGCCGAGGTGAATGGAACGGCCACTACTTGTTTGTTTGACAGCGGGCTCACGTACCACAGTATAGTCGCTCGTCATTTGGTAAAACCAGAGCAGATGACAGGGGAAAAAGTTGATATTGGTGGCGTTTTGAGGAGAGGGACCTCACAGCGTCTTTCGGTAGCCAATATCGAGGTGAAGAGCAAGTTTGTGTGTGGCACAATCAAGACAGCTGTGATGGCACAACCAGCCTATGATTTCATCCTCGGGAGCTCATATTTAGTTTTGGGGAACCCACCGGCCCCGATCCTTGCTAACGCAAGGGGGCCTACTGCAAATAAGTGAAAACGGAAGCCCCTAAGTCACGGAGCCCCAAGAGAGCTCACACATACCTGTCTTGCAATGAAGAGAATGGAGGCCTCTAAAGACAGTGGTATGTTAATTGCAGAGGCGTATTCGCCTGTCAGCCCTGTTCAGCCTAATTGCCAAACAGTGGTGACGCCTCTGATTTTGGAAATACCTTATTTGTCGCCGGGATTAAGGCCCCCGATGGTATTACCTCCCTCAAGCGAGGGGAATACTGACAAGATTGGTATGACTTATGTCCACAAGCAGCACTTTTCTCAAAAGAGGAGGACGGTGGTCTGAGCGACCGTTCGCGTACAAACAGAGATGGGCCCCACCCCACTACTAGCTCGCTTACAGAAAGCGACTCTTGCAAAGAGGCGAGAAGCAAAACCGTACAACCAGATGCGTCCTGCTTAGTCGGGGAAATGGATGTCGCTGAGGTCAGGCTGTAGCAAAGTTAGATTTTGCTGGGGAGGTTATGATGGTATCCTAAAAGAATGAAATCCGTGTATGTATTAACCGTGTGAGGTCAAGCACATGTAGGCCCCTGACTCTATAAATGATGATGATGAATTATGTGCAGGGAACCTAACGCTACCTCCCTAGATCTCACACGGTCACTATTTTGGCTCTAGTGTCTGGTGTATGATATACCTAGTGTCTAGGGGAGAAATGAAATGGTGGTTCACAACACAAAAACACTTTAAGTTTCTATGAGGAAGTGAATAAAACCTGTGGTTAAGTTTTTCTTTAAATTTGATAATTTTTTATACAATTTATTTTGCCTGTCCAGTCATATCGTTTGGACAGGTCTTTGAAAATGAGGACAAGATAGTTTACATAAAAGATTAACTAAAATTGTGTGGACAATCTGCCCAAATAACTACAATGTTAATATATGTCTTTCCTGTTGGAATGTTCACAGCTTAAATTTATTATTCTAAGAGGGAGAGTCACTGTGTTTGAAGGGCTGTATTATCATCATACCCCATCACCTTCCTGAGTATGATTTGAAATACCAAGGTTTATTTAAAACGAAACTGTCAGATGTACCCAGGTCCTTAACATATCACCTGGGGTTTCTTGTTGAAAGATAAGATATTGTGTAGTTGCAGAAATATCGATATCACATCACACGCCCAAGCTCCTGCTGTTATCTCTTGAAAACATACATGAAATTTCGGAGACTTCTTGGCGTTATCGTCACTCCTCAGGTTTCCTGTCACCAGCTGGCAACAGGAAACAAAACCTCTGCAACAAAAGGACACCCTGGCCTTTTACATCTGATCACTTATTCTTTTATTTAATTTCATACGTGGGTATGGGGTCAGCCTCGCGTGCATTTCAGGTGCACTCACCCCCTAATTTTTCATGACTCCCACCTTGCTGTGACCACCCCTCAGGTCCCTATGGCAGATACGCCACTGTACGTTTACATAGTTTTCCTCAATAATATAATGTGGGGTAACCACATTTCCTTTTATATATTTTTCTCATCTTTTTCTTTTTAAATATAAATGCTTCAGGCATGTTGAACAGTGTTCCTTGAACACGGAGGCTTACTAATATACTCTAATACAATAATATTCAAACATAATCATGACAACATACATTTGTTAGATACATTTCAACGTGAGGACTCAACAATGTCTGCTCCCGGCACGTCCTTCACTTTTTCCATATAGCAGTATCTAACTTTGGTAATGGGATTAAACATATTAAATTCATAAAGCATTCTTACCACAAATCAAGAAATATAAACAAATGACGCTGACTTTGCAAAGAAATGGCCTCAGTTTCTTCTGCTCCGTCCAGACTGTGAAATACTTATTTAGTTATTTAATTTACTTTTAAATTTCTCACAGCTGTTCTCAGCGTATTTGAATAAAAAATACTGTTCAACTGGCAATGAATAGTGAAAGCTTTTTGCTAATATTTAGTAGCACTGGCCAATCGAAAGCTTGCGACTACCAGAATTCAAATGCAGTTTTTGAAAAACAAAAATAATTCCAAACATACTCTGCGTCTGGTAGTCGATTGGCCAGTCTGCTTTAGTTATGCCAATACAAAACGATGTTAGTTTTTGGTAACAATTTTCCTACCGCTCCCCTCTCCTCCTATACTCTTGTTACCCAAGCGAATTTGAATTTACCTCAATGCCTCCCTTGTAAGCCGGTGTCTCCACTAACGTTATGAAAAAAACAAGCAGGAACAACAGTCCGTCTGGTCGTGCGTCCGTAGACATTTAGTATTTCCTCAATAACTTGTCTAATACTGGGACTATCATATTATTTAAAACACATTCTTGCTCAGTGAACTCTAAGCTATACTACCATATAATTTTTATGTTCAGTTTCATTATGGTTTTAGATTTTCAATTTTGTCACTGGTCATCGTCAAATAAATATTTTACACAAGACGGCCATCTTCCCCTCTCTTTCATCTGGCTAGCATGTATTTTTCAAATAACTAACTTGTTTTTGTGACGTCAGAAACATTACCGCGAGGAGGCAATAAAATTGTCTGCGTGTTTTGCCTCTGTTGGCTTTGCTCCAGCGTATATATATATGCATGGCGGACTATCAAGCGATGCGGGGTGTTGGCGTGGCGGGTTAAGAATTGGCGTAAATAATTTGTATTGTATCGTGTAACACTACCAAAAAATGTAAGGATTACTACTAAATTTTTGCGTTAAAGTTGACAGAATACGTTAATTCAGATAGTTATTTTGCGGCACACTTCCGCAAAATCGTTAATTATAAGTCTAGCTGCAAAATATATGCAGCAGATCTGGCAAAATGTTAAATGTTGGTAGTACGTTTTCGAAACCGAAACCAAAACGCGTGTTAGATTTTTACCGTGGAATCGTTCTATATGCTTTAGCACTGCACAAAAGGCAGCGTTGCTAGCGTATGAGAGCATCACCGTCAGACACAATAGGGCGGATTTATTTATTATCATTTTATGACTAAAATCTTACTGAAATGAGCGATTATTCTCGCAGATTTTACTTCACACCTCCCATCCTAAAACATGCAATCATTCGCAGGTTATAATCTGCGAGATAACTTAGCTCCATGAAGTCTTACGCGTTTTTCTGATCTTCATCATAAGGATGTCTACTTAAAAAGTGTGCACCTACGTTCCGAGGGCCGGGAATATATTCTATCAGAAATGAGTATGGCTGCAATAACAAGGACCATCTCAATAATCTTTAATTTTCATGCTTGGCCTGTGACAGGAATACGAGTGGTGAATGATCTGTTTGGACCACAAATGTCCTGCCATATAAATAAATCTGGAATTTTTTATAGCCCGTATCAAAGCTAGACATTTCTTTTCACTTGTTGAATAATTTTTTTCCGCTTTGTTCAACTTGCATCTTGCATAAGCGACTGGGTTCAGTTCCCCATCCTGTGAGGAGGACCTTTGCAACAATGTAGCGCCTAGGCCCACATAGCTTGCGTCACTTCTCACGATAAATTCTTGATTCAAGTCAGGCAATTGCAATACGGGCCTGCTTGTAAGTTTCTCTTTTAACTCCTGGTAAGCCAATTCACACTGTGCTGACCAATTTATTGTATCAGGTTGACCGTTGCGAGTTAAATCCGTCAGAGGAGCACATATAGAGTTAAAATGTTTGATGTACTTTTGGTAGAAACCACACAATGACACGAAAGATCACACATCTTTCTTTGTTTGTGGTCTAGGTGCTCTTTTCAATTTTTCCAGATTCTTGGGATCAGGGATCATGCTACCCTGATGTACAGTATGTCCCAAGAATTCCAACTCTTTACAACCAATACAACATTTTGTTGGCCTAGCGGTTAAGTTAGCCTCTCTGAGTCTATCAAACAGCATATTCAAAGAGGTAACGTGTTCCTCAAATTTTTCCGTAGCAATGAGGATATCGTCCATAAAATTCGAAATACATGGATTTTTCAGGGGATCCAATAATTTTCGCATCATCCTTGAAAACACATTCGGGGCATTTTTCAACCCAAACGGTAACATGTTAAACTCATAATGACCTTCCGAGGTGCTAAAGGCCAAATAAGGTCGAACCTCAGGCTTTACTGGAATTTGGTAATAGCCTTTGCTAAGATCCACCTTAGAAAAAAAGTTTGCCTTGTTCAGCCTGGCAAATAGTTGAGTAATATCAGGTAATGGATCCACCTGACCTTCTGTGACAGCATTCAGTTTCCTGTAATCTATGCACAGTCTATGTTCTCCTAATGGTTTCCGCAACAAAACCACACAGGAACTATAAGGAGACTCACTATGAGAAATAATCCTTTCTTGTAACAAATAATCAATCTCCTCTTTCAAAGCTTTTTCCTTAGCGAAAGGAATAGAATAGGGCCTCATACAGATAGGTGCTGGGTCTAGTAGTTTCATATCATATTCCAACAAAGTGGTGTGCCCCGGTTTATCCGTTAACACATATGTATGTTTCTCAAGGACCTGTTGAACCTTCTCCCTCTGTCCTTTTGTCAGGTGATTACTGATCTTCACCTGGGCAAACGTTTCACTGGGTTTCAGTGGATATTCGAATGAGGAGAGAGGGTCATTTTTCTTTTCAATTGCAATAGACAAGGCCAATAGGTGTGTTCCTTCCTGGATTTGTATGTCCAGATATTTCTTCAAAAGGTTCACATGATAGACTTTTTCCTTTCCCTTTTTGTCTATCTTATAATTTGTTCTGGATACCTTTTCCAAAACTGTGTATGGCCCTTGCCATCCGATCTGAAGTTTATTGTTGCTGCCTGGCAAGAGAAGAAGTACCTTCTCCCCTACAGCAAGTTCCCTATCCTTAGCTTTTTTATTATAATAAGCAGCATGCTTTTTCCTGGCTTGTCTCAAATTATCATTTGCCAGTTTCCAACTAGTTTTTAAACGAGTGGTCAGTTCGTTCACATATTGATAAGATGAGGTAACAGTCTCCTCTGCCTTCTCATCTGTCCAGGTCCTTAACAAATTACATGTGGACTTTTAATTTTTCATACTTATTTTTCATGGCACCCGTCAGGTCCTTTACATTAGAAGCTTTGTAGTGAGGACTTTTCTTCCTAGAATCATCACTCACAAATCGTCCACTACCTATTCTTTTCTTGGGGTTTTCTTCCCACTTTAAGTTCATTGTGAGAGATCTTCGCTCTCTTTTCGTTTCCTCCAGTTTATATAATTCTGACCGAGGGATTGTCAGTTTAGTCTGGGGTAAAACTACTCGTCGCATAGTGGCCATTCTAATACCTTCGAGTGAAGACTGTGTGTGAAAAGGTGGCTCCCATTCCACGTTGTCTACTTTATTACAATTCTTTTTAGTTCCAGGCATAAGTTTGCCCCGTGGCATGTCTAGGTCCTGATCAATTTTCCCACTTGTGGGTGTTCCCTCATGAAATACGCCACATGCTTCTACAAAATTCTCAACGATGACCATCATATCTGGCCAATAATAATTTTGAGCCACTTTTTGGCAGATGGTACCTACTTTCTCGTGGTCCCCATCTTTTCCAACATGTAAACTCCGTATTACGTCTGCCCTATACATTTTAGGAAGAACCAGCTGTCCATGACCAGCTGAACCAGTGCCGGCCTTCCGATATAACAATTTATTCTTTATGTAAAATTCTTCTTTTCTGGGAGGTGTATGGCAGGTACGCAATTTTTGAAAGCACTGCTTCAGTGACCTATCTTGAGCCTGTGCCTTTCTCATCTCCTCTGGATGAGTATTTATAGGTTCATCTTCTTCCTTTCTGGATTGTGATCGGGTCTGGACTGCTGCCAAGACCACCGGTCTCTTGGGATTCCCCAAGTAGACATAACGACATCCCAATATCAGAGGGTAGATGGGTGCGTCTATCACTGCTGCTCTGATTATCCCTTCCACATAGCGAGTTTTCACTGTTATCCTTGCAATGGGAAGTTTCATGAGTGGTAGGTCCTTGGTCGCCCCTTGTATCTCCACTGTTTCTGTGGTTTACTGATCTGGGTTCACCAAGGGCGCGCTCACGACAGCATCAAAATCGAGACCTGTATCATAGAGACACCTTATGGTGACCTCATTGCATACAACATCCTCACAAACTGGGGCGTGATAAGGTTCCTGCTGTCCAGCAGGTTTGTCCTTTACTTCCTGGTTCCCCCTTCTCATAGCAGCACATCGATAAGGTTTACTTTTACAGAATTCGGTGTTATGGTTGTCCTTCCTACAATGTTTACACCACCTCTTTCCTTGGTTAAAATTCTTTCTTTCATCATTCTTTCTGTCATTGAAATGTGAGATTTATTTTTAAAATCATTCCGAGGCCTATCAAAGTTCTGCTTATTTCTGTTATCAAATTTATTATGGTTTTGAGGAGCCTTATACTGATCTACTGGTTTTTTCTTGATACCAGCTACCTCTGCCTGGGCTGCCTGATACCTCTCACCGACATTTATGATCTCACCCAGCCTCTCCGCGCCCTGTTCCATGAGAAATTTTCTCATGTCTGGAGCCATGGACTCTCTCATCTGTTCAATGAGTATCATCTCTTTGAGATCTTGGGTTTACCCCAAAGAAGCCCATTTCTCCATATACGTCTCCAACCGGGCGGAGAACTGGTGATAGATCTCACCCGACAGTAGCCTGGCATTCCTAAATTTCTTTCTATAAAACTCTCCGTTCTTTTCGTATCTTAACAGAAGAGCCTGCTTCAACATGTCATAGTTGTCTTGGTCATCCCTGCTCATTTTGGAAAGCACTTCATAAGCTGTTCCCCGAAGACCCTGAGACAACTTTACACCCCATTTTTCTCTTTCTAACCCATAAGTAGTGGCTAATATTTCGTATCTGCTTAAATACGACTCAGTGTCATCATCCTTTTCCACAAAGTAATCTAAATGGAACCCCATGGCTGATGAAGAGGCCCCCTGGCTTGCAGCTGAGTCGGAAGTGGATGGGCTAGTTCTATTTTCAGGAGCATGGCCTTGCAGCTCTAACTCCCTTAGTCGTATCTCATGTTCTCTTTGTAATCTTTTATCTTCCCTTTCCGCCTCCAATCTCCTTTCTTCTTTCTCTCGTTCCGCCTCCAATCTCCTTTCTTCTTTCTCTCGTTCCGCCTCCCTCTGTAGACGTTTTTCCTCCTTCTCAGCCTCAAGTTTCTTTGCCTCAGCCTCAAGTTTCTTTGCCTCAGCCTCAAGTTTCTTTGCCTCCCTATCAGCCTCAAGTTTCTTTTTTTCCAACTGCATCCTCTTAATCTCAGCCTCCCTATCAGCTTCTAATTTCTTAGTCTCCCTAGCATCTTCTAATTGCATTTTCCTTTCCTCAGCTAACCTATGTTCTTCCCTAGTAATAAATTTATCACATTCTGAGGTGACATAGTCAATTAAGATTTGACCCTCCATATTCATTTCTTTTGCAGTCTGAACAGCCGCAGATCGAAACTTGGCCAGATCTGCCATTCTGATAAATGCAAAATGTTCTAACTAACTTTCTAAATAAGTATAAATGTATCTAATTAATTCTGGGTACTGACAGTTTCTTGACTTCCCAAATCTTGGGCAATAATGATTATGGGGATTCCCTGGGACAATAGAAAGTTGTTTATGCTAAGACCCAGACCCCAATATATGTAGTACTAGGAGAAATTCAAATGCCCGGACAAGCCTACCAATTTATGTAGCAAAGTTAGATTTTGCTGGGGAGGTTATGATGGTATCCTAAAAAAATGAAATCCGTGTATGTATTAACCGTGTGAGGTCAAGCACATGTAGGCCCCTGACTCTATAAATGATGATGATGAATTATGTGCAGGGAACCTAACGCTACCTCCCTAGATCTCACACGGTCATTATTTTGGCTCTAGTGTCTGGTGTATGATGTACCTAGTGTCTAGGGGAGAAATGAAATGATGGTACGCAACACAAAAACACTTTAAGTTTCTATGAGGAAGTGAATAAAACCTGTGGTTACGTTTTTCTTTAAATTTGATAATTTTTTATACAATTTATTTTGCCTGTCCAGTCATATCGTTTGGACAGGTCTTTGAAAATGAGGACAAAATAGTTTACATAAAAGATTAACTAAAATTGTGTGGACAATCTGCCCAAATAACTACAATGTTAATATATGTCTTTCCTGTTGGAATGTTCACAGCTTAAATTTATTATTCTAAGAGGGAGAGTCACTGTGTATGAGGGGCTGTATTATCATCATACCCCATCAACTTCCTGAGTATGATTTGAAATACATGGGTTTTTTTAAAACGAAACTGTCAGATGTACCCAGGTCCTTAACATATCACCTGGGGTTTGTTGTTGAAAGATAAGATATTGTGTAGTTGCAGAAATATCGATATCACATCACACGCCCAAGCTCCTGCTGTTATCTCTTGAAAACATACATGAAATTTCGGAGACTTCTTGGCGTTATCGTCACTCCTCATGTTTCCTGTCACCAGCTGGCAACAGGAAACAAAACCTCTGCAACAAAAGGACACCCTGGCCTTTTACATCTGATCACTTATTCTTTTATTTAATTTCATACGTGGGTATGGGGTCAGCCTCGCGTGCATTTCAGGTGCACTCACCCCCTAATTTTTCATGACTCCCCCCTTGCTGTGACCACCCCTCAGGTCCCTATGGCAGATACGCCACTGTACGTTTACATAGTTTTCCTCAATAATATAGTGTGGGGTAACCACATTTCCTTTTATATATTTTTCTCATCTTTTTCTTTTTAAATATAAATACTTCAGGCATGTTGAACACTGTTCCTTGAACACGGAGGCTTACTAATATACTCTAATACAATAATATTCAAACATAATCATGACAACATACATTTGTTAGATACATTTCAACGTGAGGACTCAACAATGTCTGCTCCCGGCACGTCCTTCACTTTTTCCAAATAGCAGTATCTAACTTTGGTAATGGGATTAAACATATTAAATTCATAAAGCATTCTTACCACAAATCAAGAAATATAAACAAATGACGCTGACTTTGCAAAGAAATGGCCTCAGTTTCTTCTGCTCCGTCCAGACTGTGAAATACTTATTTAGTTATTTAATTTACTTTTAAATTTCTCACAGCTGTTCTCAGCGTATTTGAATAAAAAATACTGTTCAACTGGCAATGAATAGTGAAAGCTTTTTGCTAATATTTAGTAGCACTGGCCAATCGAAAGCTTGCGACTACCAGAATTCAAATGCAGTTTTTGAAAAACAAAAATAATTCCAAACATACTCTGCGTCTGGTAGTCGATTGGCCAGTCTGCTTTCGTTATGCCAATACAAAACGATGTTAGTTTTTGGTAACAATTTTCCTACCGCTCCCCTCTCCTCCTATACTCTTGTTACCCAAGCGAATTTGAATTTACCTCAATGCCTCCCTTCTAAGCCGGTGTCCCCACTAACGTTATGAAAAAAACAAGCAGGAACAACAGTCCGTCTGGTCGTGCGTCCGTAGACATTTAGTATTTCCTCAATAACTTGTCTAATACTGGGACTATCATATTATTTAAAACACATTCTTGCTCAGTGAACTCTAAGATATACTACCATATTATTTTTATGTTCAGTGTCATTATGGTTTTAGATTTTCAATTTTGTCACCGGTCATCGTCAAATAAATATTTTACACAAGACGGCCATCTTCCCCTCTCTTTCATCTGGCTAGCATGTATTTTTCAAAGAACTAACTTATTTTTGTGACGTCAGAAACATTACCGCGAGGAGGCAATAAAATTGTCTGCGTGTTTTGCCTCTGCTGGCCTTGCTCCAGCGTATATATATGCATGGCGGAATATCAAGCGAAGCGGGATGTTGGCGTGGCGGGTTAAGAATTGGCGTTAATAATTTGTATTGTATCGTGTAACACTACCAAAAAATGTAAGGATTACTACTACATTTTTGCGTTAAAGTTGACAGAATACGTTAATTCAGATAGTTATTTTGGGGTACACTTCCGCAAAATCGTTAATTATAAGTCTAGCTGCAAAATGTATGCAGCAGATCTGGCAAAATGTTAAATGTTGGTAGTACGTTTTCGAAACCGAAACCAAAACGCGTGTTAGATTTTTACCGTGGAATCGTTCTATAGGCTTTAGCACTGCATAAAAGGCAGCGTTGCTGGCGTGTGAGAGCATCACCGTCAGACACAATAGGGCGGATTTATTTATTATCATTTTATGACTAAAATCTTACTGAAATGAGCGATTATTCTCGCAGATTTTACTACATAGGCGCAACCCAGTGAGAACCCCTGGAGAGATGGTAGAGAAAGGAGCACTCTCTACGCAACCTCTACGCAAACCAGAGGGCGGTGAATTGCTGGCTAACATAAAATTTAGCCACATGAGCTTCATCGCTGCTGTTTCCCCAATCAAAGTGGGTACAGGTACGGAAAGAGAAGAGATAGACCCACATCAGGGACCCCAAGATGCAGCAATAGTGAATGCAGTCAGCGACCCATAGCTGTACTGCTTGCATCAGGACCAGCGAACCAGAGCAGGTCAAGACCGCACTCCACCTCTACGTGGTGGTCCTGGAAAAAGTCTGCAGCAGTGCAGTCTGGCTGAGCGAGTGCGGATCGCAGTGGGAAGGCAAACCCGGTCCCTAAAAAATGCTGTGCTGAAGTCGGATGTGTCGACCGAAAGGTGCAGATATCACAGCTTAGGCGTAAACAGACATAACGCAACCACCGTCCTTTTCAGGGCGAACGAAGAAGAAGAAGACCCATCAGGGGATGGCACGGGTCGGAAGGTAGACGATAAGAGTATCTCCAGTCAGTAAGTAAGAGTCACAGCCCAGGTGGTTACACGAGGGTCGGTGTTTGCACAAGGAAGGGGAGATAAATTACCCGTCTACGGACATATTACAGACATGCACCTGACAGACGGAATGTTGTAATAACTTCCGGACAGAAGTGTTACCAGAACATTATTTGTGATAATGTAGGGAGTTATAGTGCATCATCACCGCCAATCGACGGATATAACAACACCTTATACAGAAAATGACCTTTTAAATAACATGCAGAATTTTTCTATGGGGAAATGATTGAATAGACGCCATCAAACCACGCATGTTTGTAACTATTGGCTAGCATTCGACATGTAAACTTAACAACATGTCTTATTGAAGCCCGATCTAATAGTACACAACGATGTGCGTAGGAATAAAGTAGCAATATAACCTGACACTTTCACTGGGGTGAAATGCTGTGAAAATTCACCACGTCGAGAAAAGAACCAAACCTGCCAGAGTTAAGAAAAAAATCAGAATTCATTTATCACACCGGACTTGTTGGAGCCTTTTAAAAGTCAAGGAAATCTCTACTATTATTAGCAAGGAAAACCGAAATCTGAGGAATCTGAAACACGGAGTCAAAGTGGGAGCTTATTATAAAGTAACAACTCCAGAACACGTTTAAGAGGCATCATCAACAAATTACTTACTTACTTATTTGTTCCTCTTCTAACTTGAAGTGTAGAGGTTTGTAAGAGAGAGCACCATACTATTCTATCGGCTGGTCCCTCCTGGCTTGGTTCCACTCTAGTCCTCGGTCCTTCAAAGACTGTCTAATGTTGTCCTCCCAGCGGACTTTGGGTCGTCCTGGAGGTCTGCATACCTGGCTCTTAGTTTCCCATGCTTGTCGTGTTAGCCGATCTTCTCCCATTCTGCAGACATGGCCAAACCATCTCAGTTGGGACTATTCTACTTGGGTCTGCAGGGGTTGGGTTTTTAGGCGTTGACGTATCGTCTGGTTGCAGACCATGTCTCTTCTTGTTACTTCAACCACCTTCCTCAGATACCTCATTTCTGAGGTTTGGATCTGGCTTTTGTGTGTTGTAGTCATTTCCTATGACTCGCTTCCATACGTCAAGACTGGGACATAGGTGGAGATGTATACAGCTATCTTCGTCTTCTTACCAACTTCTCTTCTGCTGAGGAATCCTTGATGTATGGCTTGAAAAAGTCTCCCAGCTGCTGCTATTCGGGTAGCCAACTCTTCTTTGATGTCTCCCTTCCGGTCTATGATAGCTCAGAGGTATTAAAGTGGTCGACCTGCTCCAGGACCTATTCTCCCAACTTAATCTGATGTCTTCTTTCCTATCGGGATATTGTAGTAAAATCTGCGAGAATAATCGCTCATTTCATGTACGATTTTAGTCATAAAATGATAATAAATAAACCAGCCCTATTGTGTCTGACGGTGATGCTCTCACACGCCAGCAACGCTGTCTTTTGTGCAGTGCTAAAGCCTATAGAACGATTCCACGGTAAAAATCTAACACGCGTTTTGGTTTCGGTTTCGAAAACGTACTACCAACATTTAACATTTTGCCAGATCTGCTGCATACATTTTGCAGCCTAGACTTATAATTAACGATTTTGTGGAAGTGTGCCGCAAAATAACTATCTGAATTAACGTATTCTGTCAACTTTAACGCAAAAATCAGTAGCAATCCTTACATTTTTTGGTAGTGTTACACGATACAATAAAATTATTAACGCCAATTCTTAACCCGCCACGCCAACACCCCGCTTAGCTTGATAGTCTGCCATGCATATATACACGCTGGAGCAAAGCCAACAGAGGCAAAACACGCAGACAATTTTATTGCCTCCTCGCGGTAATGTTTCTGACGTCACAAAAACAAGTTAGTTATTTGAAAAATACATGCTAGCGAGATGGCGAGAATGGAAGATGGCCGCCTTGTGTAAAAATTTTATTTGACGATGACCGGTGACAAAATTGAAAATCTAAAACCATAATGAAACTGATCATAAAAATCATTTGGTAGTATAGCTTAGAGTTCACTGAGCAAGAATGTGTTTTAAATAATATTATAGTCACAGTATTAGCCAAGTTATTGAGAAAATACTAAATGTCTACGGACGCACGACCAGACGGACTGTTGTTCCTGCTTGTTTTTTTCATAACGTTAGTGGGGACACCGGCTTAGAAGGGAGGCATTGAGGTAAATTCAAATTCGCTTGGGTAACAAGAGTATAGGAGGAGAGGGGAGCGGTAGGAAAATTGTTACCAAAAACTAACATCGTTTTGTATTGGCATAACTAAAGCAGACTGGCCAATCGACTACCAGACGCAGAGTATGTTTTGAATTATTTTTGTTTTTCAAAAACTGCATTTGAATTCTGGTAGTCGCAAGCTTTCGATTGGCCAGTGCTACTAAATATTAGCAAAAAGCTTTCACTATTCATTGCCAGTTGAACAGTATTTTTTATTCAGATACGCTAAGAACAGCTGAGATAAATTTAAAAGTAAATTAAATAACTAAATAAGTATTTCACAGTCTGGACGGAGCAGAAGAAACTGAGGCCATTTCTTTGCAAAGTCAGCGTCATTTGTTTATATTTCTTGATTTGTGGTAAGAATGCTTTATGAATTTAATATGTTTAATCCCATTACCAAAGTTAGATACTGCTATTGGGAAAAAGTGAAGAACGTGCCGGGAGCAGACATTGTTGAGTCCTCACGTTGAAATGTATCTAACTAATGTATGTTGTCATGATTATGTTTGAATATTATTGTATTAGAGTATATTAGTAAGCCTCCGTGTTCAAGGAACAGTGTTCAACATGCCTGAAGTATTTATATTTAAAAAGAAAAAGATGAGAAAAATATATAAAAGGAAATGTGGTTACCCCACACTATATTATTGAGGAAAACTATGTAAACGTACAGTGGCGTATCTGCCATAGGGACCTGAGGGGTGGTCACAGCAAGGTGGGAGTTTTTAAAAATTAGGGGGTGAGTGCACCTGAAATGCACGCGAGGCTGACCCCATACCCACGTATGAAATTAAATAAAAGAATAAGTGATCAGATGTAAAAGGCCAGGGTGTCCTTTTGTTGCAGAGGTTTTGTTTCCTGTTGCCAGCTGGTGACAGGAAACCTGAGGAGTGACGATAACGCCAAGAAGTCTCCGAAATTTCATGTATGTTTTCAAGAGATAACAGCAGGAGCTTGGGCGTGTGATGTGATATCGATATTTCTTGTCCTCATTTTCAAAGACCTGTCCAAACGATATGACTGGACAGGCAAAATAAATTGTATAAAAAATTATCAAATTTAAAGAAAAACTTAACCACAGGTTTTATTCACTTCCTCATAGAAACTTAAAGTGTTTTTGTGTTGCGTACCATCATTTCATTTCTCCCCTAGACACTAGGTACATCATACACCAGACACTAGAGCCAAAATAGTGACCGTGTGTGATCTAGAGAGGTAGCGTTAGGTTCCCTGCACATAATTCATCATCATCATTTATAGAGTCAGGGGCCTACATGTGCTTGACCTCACACGGTTAATACATACACGGATTTCATTCTTTTAGGATACCATCATAACCTCCCCAGCAAAATCAAACTTTGCTACAGATATCACCATGGTTTTTGTTTTCAAGCTGCTTATGATCATCCCTCTCTTCTCCAGCTCTTCCTTCCAGACTTGCAGGTTGGATTGAAGATGCTTCTGATTTATCAATCAGGGCAACATTGTCAGCAAATGCCAGCTCTGAAATACAGATCTGTCTCATCTTCCAGTACCTCACTGAATACTTTCCTGTCGTCTCCTTACATGTCTTGATGACATCAATCATGAGGAGTATGAAAAGACAAGGTGACAGGATATCACCCTATCTTACACCAGTGGTGGTCCTGAATTCAAGTTGCCTTAATCTATCTCTGAGGCAGAAGTCTGTGATCCCAAAGTCAATTGGGGTCGGTGGTACCAGTTGACGGTACTATCTCTGGAAGAAGTGAGGGTATGTGGCCTGAAGTCGACGCTCAACACCATCATCAGACTGGTCTTAGGGACGCGGGACCAACTTGGTAGTTACTCCCTGACACTTCTTGGAGCGTGCTACAACTTTCAAACTTGACCAGTGACGAGTGTGATCCAGTTCTATATCTGCAAAGTCCCAAACATCAGCTCTGGAGCAGAATCTCAGTGGCAGCTAAGTATAAACATAAAAGCTGCCAAGTGAACTCTTACCCAATAGTCCTTAACATCAATCGATGATGATTATTGCTTGTTAAAGAATTATTCATTTTTTAAACGGTTAACTATTATTGATTTTTTGAATTTGTTACTTGTATAAGGCAAATCTAAATATAATTTAGATATTTTGAATGTACTACATCCGTATGTCTCAGACAATTTATTAAATACACTTAAACAGAGCTATATATTACTAAGAGGAATTTCGTTTACTTAAATCAGCTAGGGGCATGAACGAGCTAACGAATTATAAGAAAACCGTATACGTCACAAACTTTGACTGCAGATACTAGAGTTTACATTTGCTCAGTATCATGCAGCATTGTTAGCGCTTTTCTGAATATCTTGTAAACAATTCCTTGAGGTAGAAGCATCATTATCCTTCTACCTACAACTCTGCCAAGAGTAATCTTGTGCGAAGGTAGAAACCTTTGAAGACCCGCTATTAGTTACTCTTGGGTTGTGGCCATTGTTGGACCATTACTGCAGAGCTAAGGGGAGGCAACCTCTGATACTATCTTTCTATCTATCTATCTATCTATCTATCTATCTATCTATCTATCTATCTATCTATCTATCTATCTATCTATCTATCTATCTATCTATCTATCTATCTATCTATCTATCTATCTATCTATCTATCTATCTATCTATCTATCTATCTATCTATCTGTGATAGAGTGAGCGAGATGATGATGTGATATGTGATCACTTTCTTGCACACTCGCAACCGTTCCGATCAACAATAAAACTCTGATTCTAAGGCAGGGGCTGTATTTATTCATACAACCCAGTCAGTGACCCAAACCCACAAAGCAAACTAATGAGTAAACATCAAACAAGTAACCAAACAAACAAAACACCCAGCCAGTGCTCAATTGCTAATCTGAAACTCAAAAAAAAAGCACCGAGTACTTAAAATAATACTATTTAAATAATGAGAAACACCATCCTCTCTCTAACCTGTCAAACTGTCCTTCTTCCACGCTACCTAAAACATTCATCTATCATGTACACACACTCAGCCCATGCATTTCGTCTAATCAGACTAGTATGGTGTTGTGCATGAGGCTGACAATCTCACCATGTAACAAAGATTGCTACCGAAACCACTACTGCAAAAGCTTCTGAATGCTTTGTGCGGTTTCCATGTGGAGGCCAGCCACACTGGTGGCCATATGCTCCATAAGGAGCGAGAAGCGACATAATTGGTTCCCAAGTGGACCCACGGGCTTTCATAAATTACCCGACACATAACAGTAACTAAATAATAATGAAATATGCATAAAATAATATAAAACGATATGTGCAACGAATACTCTCATTAATGAGCATAAACCACCGCCTCGCAACTGATCCATCTCAATATCCGTCCCTGCACTCTGAAGCACGTCGTATATGCCGACTGATGAGATTGGGAACTCATCATATAAAACACATTGTTACAGAAACAAACCACTGCCATAGCACATAAATGCTTTGTGCAGGCTTCTGTTGGATTCAGCCGCACTGGTGTCGCCCTGCTCCGTAAGGAGCAACCAGGAACGTTTATGTCTCAAATGTTCTCCACGTACCAAAAGTAGTTGTATCATATTTACAAGGCATATTAATGACTAGAACTAAATACGTCACTAGGCCTATAAGACGTGGCTGCCATCTTGCGAGGACAGCCTACAGCCACGCTAACAACCCAGATAAGCTGCGTGGTTGTACATTCTTATATTATAATACTAAATATTACAGAAATAATGGCTTAGCAAAGCTATTTAAAGCAGTACAGATAACCAATAAAGATTTTACACTGTACAAAGGACTATGAAACTGAGAAAGCTAACACCAATTAGCTATAGCCAGTCTTACTAATACTTACACCACATTATCAGTTTAACATTACAGAAGAAACACAGGACTTTATTCTAGTACGCTGTAACATATTAATAAATTGCAGCACTCACCACACTAAAATAAACTATATCGGCATCAGCACCGTAGTTAATAAATATAACAATCTAAATCGCGCCACAATTAAATATTATTCAAACCGACGTGTCGGATTTACATAAGATCATTGAATGTTTCCTTAACCCCAAACAATATGGAAATACTTACACAAATGTAATAACCGAATATGTCAGTTCTATTTCCGACCACGTGTTATATTTCCTGAACATGGACCATCTGCTCCAGCCACGCCATGTCTGAATAAATTTAGATCTGAAACCAACCGCACGCGAAATATAAATAACATTGAATTAAGTATATAATTATTTTTACCTCTACTCCTAACGGTAGAAGGGGAACGACTAAGTAAGTAAGTAATTATTTAAAATACTACGGCACAAAGATGGTGATCCTGTATCCTTTCTAACACTATAAAGACTTTAAAATGTTGAAGAATAATATATTTACTCACAAGTCCTAGGCATGTTCTTGCTTGAACTAGACTTCAGTATTTCTCAATAGCTTGTTCTCCCTCCGCGACAGGCGATCAAAATGATAAAGAATTTAAACTGATGCGATAGCCTGGGCGCTTCTCTTCTCTCATTGGCTGCTATCCGTAAGCGATATGACTAATGTTCTATTTTTATATCCTGACTGAGTAACACTAAAATGGCTTCCAAATCGATATGTTGTAGTAAAAAGGTAGAGAACGACAGACAAAATGGCGATGACAACATGGCGCTGTCACATATTCCCCGCTTGATTTTGTTGTGGTCCCCACAACCTACTCTCCTCCGTTGGCCCTGCGCCTGATTCTTTATGAGCGGCGAGGCTTGAGGCTCAGATTCTGTAGGAGGTACCAGCCGGGCTTGTGGCCCTCTTGGTCTTCATGTTCCTCGTCGTACGTTGTCGGGCTGGCAGTTGCTGTGGTTTGGAAGATTCGTCTACTTGTACGGCGTCGCTGCTTGCTTGTGAGTTCTTGTCAGTGCATGCAGCTGTCGACTTTGGAGGGGGATTGCTTCTAACGTGTTTTACACTCGTTTTGTGTGGATGCTGGCTTACATTCCCTACAATCTGCTTAAGATCCGTTTCCTCTTCTGAACAACGATGTGCATTCCCTCCTATCTGCTTAGGACGAGTTTCCTCCACTAAACGTCGACCAATTTTCTCTGCGCCCTTAGGGTGACAGTTGTCACGGTCATCTCTTGGCTTGCACCCTAAAGGCAACCTAGTTGTGGTAGTACGTTTAGGTAAAGAGCTCCTTGAGGGACAGGCGGATATCAGATGTTCTGTGGACTTGCACTTAAAGCATCGTTTCGGAAACGGGCCTTGAGGGCATTTGGCTGCCATGTGGCCTGAGAACTCTCCACAATTGTAGCACCTCGACTTTGTAGGCTTTCTCTGTGCCATGGGTCACCTTCTACTACCCTTACATTCTTGACCGCCAATGCCGCATACATGGACCGCTTCCATGCCCTGGACAGATGGTTTGTTATCAAACTCTACCTGCTCGTTCCTTGCCAGACTCCGGAATCCTTTTCTGAAGATCTTGGTCTGATGTACGAATACATCAATACCTCCCTCATCTGGCGTAATAAACCCCCATCCCCTGTCGACACTATACCACTTGCAAACCCCTTGTCGCCTTGTTGGTGCAACTGCGTTTGTTGGTACTGTCAGCTCACAGCTTTCCTTGACAACAGCCTGACCCTCGCATACAAGAAGGTCTAGTTGAGGTTCCTGCCCACACACCCTCTCTTCGTGCTTTGGCTGTTTCCGCGGTTGGCATGGTGCTTTCTGTCTCTGCACCTCTTCTTGTGCCGGCGAACTGGTCTGTGATAGCTGTGCTAGCTGGGACTTTAGGAGAGATACTTCTGCTTCGAGTGCGTCCTTTTCAGTTTGAACTTCTACCCTGGCTACCTGCACTAGTGTACCAGGCTTTTTTCCTTTCAAGAAAACAGCACATTCCATAGGCTCCTGACTCACGGCCTGGAGATTCCTAGTCATCTCATTGACTAGTTGTCTCTCACTGTAGGCTTCTTCCACTATTTCAAGTAACTTCTCAGGTCTGGCCTTGGCTCCGCCACGTATCCGTAATTCTCTAGATACCACTGGTGTAACGTTATTACAGATAACGTCTACCTTATCTTCGGCAGTAAAGGGCGCCACCTTCCACACGGCCTCTACGTCTTTCACAAACTCTTGCCAAGTGGGACTTGACTTTCCACCAAATCGCCTTACCTCCGGCACCGTCACGTACACCACCTTCACAGACGCATTGCTCTGGCCTTCACTTTGCACTACTGATGCACCCATCACTGGTATTGGATCTGCATCTTCACAATCCCCTCTGCTCGGAACACGTGTACTCCTTGAAGCCATCTTGCTGCAAGAATGCACTGCTGGGTGTTAACAATACAATATTTGCTCGTTTGCTGTTGGCTCGGTGTCACTGTGCCAATCCTGCCGACGACGCCAATTGTGATAGGGTGGGCGAGATGATGATGATGCTGTTGTGATATGTGATCACTTTCTTGCACACTCGCAACAATAAAACTCTGATTCTAAGGCAGGGGCTGTATTTATTCATACAACCCAGTCAGTGACCGAAACCAACAAAGCAAACTAATGAACAAACATCAAACAAGTAACCAAACAAACAAAACACCCAACCAGTGCTCAATTGCTAATCTGAAACGCAAACAAAGCACCGACTAGTTAACATCATAATAGTTAAATAATGAGAAACACCATGCTCTCACCTGTCAAACTGTCCTTCTTCTACGCTACCTGAAAAATTCAACTATCATGCACACACACTCAGCCCATGCATGTCGTCTAATCAGACTAGTATAGTGTTGTGCATGAGGCTGGCAATCTCACCATGTAACACAGATTGCTACCGAAACCACTACTTCAAAAGCATCTGAATGTTTTGTGCGGTCTCCATGCAGAGGCCAGCCACACTGGTGGCCATATGCTCCATAAAGAGCGAGAAGCGACATAATTTGTTCCCAAGTGGACCCACGTGTTCTCATAAATTACCCGACACAAAACAATAACTAAATAATAATGAAATATGCATAAAAAATATAAAACGATATGTGCAACGAATACTCTCATTAATGAGCATAAACCACCACCTCGCAACTGATCCATCTCAATATCCGTCCCTGCACTCTGAAGCACGTCGTATATGCCGACTGATGAGATTGGGAACTCATCATATAAAACACATTGTTACAGAAACAAACCACTGCCATAGCATATAAATGCTTCGTGCAGGCTTCTGTTGGATTCAGCCGCACTGGTGTCGCCCTGCACCGCAACGAGCAACCAGGAACGTTTATGTCTCAAATGTGCTCCATGTACCAAAAGTAGTTGTATCATATGTACAAGGCATATTAATGACTAGAACTAAGTACATCACTTTGCCTATAAGACGTGGCTGCCATCTTGCGAGGACAGCCTACAGCCACGCTAACAACCCAGCTAAGCTGCGTGGTTGTACATTCTATAGTAACCTTACATTATAATACTAAATATTATAGAAATAATGGCTTAGCAAAGCTATTTAAAGCAGTACAGATAACCAATTGAGATTTTACACTGTACAAAGGACTATGAAACTAAGAAAGCTAACACCAATTAGCTATAGCCGATCTTACTAATACTTACACCACATTATCAGTTTAACATTACTGAAGAAGCACAGGACTTTATTCTAGTACGCTGTAACATATTAATAAATTGCAGCACTCACCACACTAAAATAAACTATATCGGCATCAGCACCGTAGTTAATAAATATAACAATCTAAATCGCGCCACAATTAAATATTATTCAAACCGACGTGTCGGATTTACATAAGATCATTGAGGGTTTCCGTAACCCCAAACAATATGGAAATACTTATTCATTAATTTCATTTACACAAATGTAATAACTGAATATGTCAGTTCTAGTACCGGCCACGTGTTATATTTCCTGAACATGGACCATCTGCTCCAGCCACGCCGTGTCTGAATAAATTTAGATCTGAAACCAACCGCACGCGATATATAAATAACATTGAATTAAGTATATAATTATTTAAAATACTACGGCACAAAGATGGTGATCTTATATCCTTTCTAACACTATAAAGACTTTAAAATGTTGGAGAATAATATATTTACTCACAAGTCCTATGCATGTTCTTGCTTGAATTAGACTTCAGTATTTCTCAATAGCTTTTTCTCCCTCCGCAACAGGCGATCAGAATGATAAAGAATTTAAACTGACGCGACAGCCTGGGCGCTTCTCATCTCTGATTGGCTACTATCCGTAAGCGATATGACTAATGTTCTATTTTTAGATCCTGACTGAATAACACTAAAATGGCTGCCAAATCGCTATATTGTAGTAAAAAGGTAGAGAACGACAGACAAAATTGCGATGACAAGATGGCGCTGTCACGTATCTATCTATCTATCTATCTATCTATCTATCTATCTATCTATCTATCTATCTATCTATCTATCTATCTATCTATCTATCTATCTATCTATCTATCTATCTATCTATCTATCTATCTATCTTCCTACCTACCTACCTACCTACCTACCTACCTACCTACCTATCTATCTATCTATCTATCTATCTATCTATCTATCTATCTATCTATCTATCTATCTATCTATCTATCTATCTATCTATCTGTCTGTCTGTCTGTCTGTCTGTCTGTCTGTCTGTCTGTCTGTCTGTCTGTCTAGTCTGTCTGGTCTGTCTGGTCTGTCTTATCTATCTATCTATCTATCTATCTATCTATCTATCTATCTATCTATCTATCTATCTATCTATCTATCTATCTATCTGTCTGTCTGTCTGTCTGTCTGTCTGTCTATCTGTCTATCTATCTATCTATCTATCTATCTATCTATCTATCTATCTATCTATCTATCTATCTATCTATCTATCTATCTATCTATCTATCTATCTATCTATCTATATGTCTGTCTGTCTGTCTGTGTATCTATCTATCTATCTATCTATCTATCTATCTATCTATCTATCTATCTATCTATCTATCTATCTATCTATCTATATGTCTGTCTGTCTGTCTGTGTATCTATCTATCTATCTATCTATCTATCTATCTATCTATCTATCTATCTATCTATCTATCTATCTATCTATCTATCTATCTATCTATCTCACTTATCGTTATCTTTGTCTGTTTTTCGAAATGAAATATACTAATTTTTTTTAATGGTGTCTAAAACCAGCTGGTCTTAACACTCTACACACCTTTGTCTGAGGTCACCCTTTCCTCTCTTGTTCTATTTTGACTCTTTCCTCTCTTATCCTATTTTTCTGCCGCCCTCTAATAATATGTATGAATATATAGTACGCTGTATTTAATATGTCTTGATTTTTTATTTCATATTTATTTATCTCTACTCATTCTGTCGTCTTCTATTTCCAGTCCCCAATAATATTACGTTTGGGTAGTTTATTGTTCAGTTTCGTGTTATAGTTTCTTAGTATGTATTGTGTACATCCGGTGGTGGCAGTCATTTCCTTTTCCGGGCACGCTCGTCCGTTCTCGGGCAGCAACAGTCTTAGGACTTCGATGCCTTTATGGAAGTCCCTAGGTTTTATTATTTTTCTTTTTATTTAGGTTCTTATGTGTCCTTTCTAGCCTTCACTTTCTTTCCTTTCCCCGACGAAGGCCTTGTGGCCGTAACGTTGGCTATTTTCTTTGTCTTTTGTCCTCGTAAGATGAATCACCTTTTTTCGATTTTTTTTACACCTATCCTAATTGTTTTTACTACATTACTGGAGTCTTTTTTCGTCACGTATACAAACACAGCGCTCTAGTGACAACTGCACCTTATCATTGTGTAATAACGGACTTCGTTATTTCACCTGATTTATATCTGACCTTGTAAGGTAAACCGCTGAATATGATTTATACGTTTTATTAAGAACAACATACCTGGTGTGCCTAGCTTCTGTATATCATCATTTTCAATACATTTCAGCTACCTTGGGCCAGAGGTTCGTAATAATTACACAACCCAGAACTACTTTCATGCCCCATCATTTCAAGGTAAAAAAGTAAGGTAAAGGATTCTGTTACACGCCCATTGAGGCATATTGGAATATGGTGACAGGCCCGTATTTTCTTGACCATACGGCACAATAGGGGTGATGTGGTCAGCGTCACACCGGCTACCTCAACCTTTCAAGAGTTGGTCTGGTACCGAATTGATAAGGCTGGGCCAACCGCGGAGCTGTTTGCGGTCTAAAAAATCCCATCTAAGCTGGGGATCGAACCACAGACGGCCGACCTAGGAAGCCGATTTCTCTAACCACTCCGTTAATCACTTCAAGGGCTTTACCCTTATCAGAGGACCTTCTATTGTTTTGAATGACTGAGTTAAACATATTCCTATGTTTGACTTCTCTATATTGTTAATCTTGGCATCACGCTCCAATCCATCCAACTGTGAATGTATACGTGATTCTGCTCTTGAGTTTGGAAAGCTAAGGCAGCTAGAAAGGGAGATGGTCACCCCTACGTCATAAATCTGGACCAACTATAGTGAACTCTCTAACACTTTACTCCCCTAAAGTAGTATGTGCTGTTGGAATACCACGTTTATATTGTTGTTGATATTTGTTTGCTTCTATTGGTACAATTCTCTTCTGTGGTTTTTCTGTTGTCTTGTTTTCTACTTCTTTATTTCTCAGGAGTACCTGAAACATACCTTTATGTGTGTATTATTTACTTATTTTCTAGTTCTTTATATCTTGAAGTATCCAATATTTCTGTCTTCTTAGTGTTTATATCTATACTTATACTCGAGCTAGAGGCTGTATTAATATCTTTTGTTTTCTGCTATGATGCTGTCATATACAGTGTGTTGCGATATGTTCAGAACAATCAAATTTGGTTTAGCATGGTGTGTCGCTGCATTTAAATATGTCGCAAGAAACATTTTTATAGCAATTAAACTAATTCTTTAACTCATTGAAAATTATCTACTTTTATCTAACATCCCTGTGTATAATTGATTGTCTGCTTTAAAGTGTTTTGGCACCAATTATTTCAAATGAACCCATTTATCGTAATATCAAAATACTGAATACAGGTAACGCATAATTTGACAAATTTGGATCTGAAAAACATCTGCATCGTTTATGATCGAAAGCTGTCACGGCACAGTTACCGAGTTACATGATCGAACCCTGTCAGCTTTATGTTCCAGCTTACCCAGGTGTAAATGGGTACCTGAGTCTGCACGTGTATTAGAGAAAGCAAAAGTAGCGAGGACAGTAACTGGTGATCTCATTCATAAAGCTGAACCTAGTATGGTGAAGTCTGTAACATTTTACTCCCATACGGCAGATTTTGGAATGGGACCACCATTATGCTTACCTTTTTTATTGCTGGGAGCTTGCAGCTTTAGTATCCAGACAAATTGCATTATTATTATTTTCAGAGAGGGGAGGATATTACATTTCCTTCACTTTTATTTAAAATTAAGCAATTATTTCCCTTGGTTCTGTTAGAGATAAATAAATAAAAATAACGTTTGTCCCAAATTAGGTACTGTCGTAATGGAGTAAAGTGGTACAGACTTAACCATACTAGTTACAGTATTTTTATGAGCTAGGGTTCAAGTTCCCTTTCTCGTTGCCTTTTGCTTTCCCTAACTCAAGATCAGAGTCAGGTTCTCGTTTACAGCTGGGTAGACTGAAGCGTGACACAACCACTCTTCTTCTTATCCGTACACTCTCAGACGTTGAATATTTTCTAAGAAAGCAGCGGTCAGCTTGAGACTATTTGCAGCTCCATAGAGTTTTACCAGGAATAGTACACTGGTGATGGTCATATGTGCTCTTTCTCTGGTCCTCATATGTAGGGCATCTTTGAAGCAGACGTTCAGCAGTCACATTATCGGTGCCACAGTCACACTCATCGGTAGTTCCTATCTTTTGCTTGTTGAATAGATGGTATCAGAATCTACTGGGGGCCCGTGCGGAGTCTGAAGATGACCACTTGTTCTCTTCTGCTGAGCTGGTAATGTGTACTTTTTTTTTTTTTTTTCGTACGCCCGCTAATACTCGAGGCGAAATCTCAGGTTATTATTAATGTCTAACCTGACATTGATTTTACGTGAGTATCCCTTTTTTCTTGTACAGAGACAGGTGTCCCTCGCCATTCAGGCAAATGCTCTCCGATTTCGGAGGTAGCCATTACAGCTGGGTCGGCTCAGAAGCCGCCAGTCCCTGGTCGACGACACTCCCTCAAATGTCCTCGCCAGGTCTCGAGTTAATCCAGTCCAATTCCCTGTCGACAAAAAATCCTCAAATGCCGTCGCCCGGGTTTGATCCTGAATCACCCGGTCGCCAGAGCGGTGTTGTAACCACTACGCTAGCGCGGCTCCCGGTAATGTGTATAATTTGGTGTGTGTGTTCGCATATATATATATATATATATATATATATATATATATATATATATATATATATATATATATATATATATATATATATATATATATATATATATATATATATATATATATATTGCCCTTGTCAGGGCAGCTCGGCCACCTTTGGTCCAAACCTGGCATCCAGCTCTCACCTGTGGCTCCTCGTAGCTGTCAGCATGCGACAGCGGCCACCCCCCGGGCAACGGCTTTGACAGGCCGGCTAAACTAGGTGAGGGTAGCCGACTGGTTATAAACCTTCGGTGAGTTAGGGTCTGCCTACCCATGCATGCGAAGACTGGATTCGATAGACTGCGCGGAAGAAACCACCTATTGGTTCAACGGGCATGACGGCGATTACCAGCAACGCGCTGTGGAGCGTAAGGAGCACGGCGAGGCACGTAGAAAGCCCTGGTCATCCACTGCACCTGACTTCATCTCCAGTCGTCTTGACTTGTCTTGCCAGTGGATTCAGATGGACCCAGGCGAGAGAGTGAGGTCGACGAACTGCGCAACTCTTCCTCACTTTAATCCAAATCACTGCGCAAGTCACTCTTTCATCTATTCATCCATCCACTCACAACAAGTCCTTTGGCGATGGGCGAGCGGCGAAGCGGCAAGTGTGGGTACGCTGGCAGTCGTAGTCGCAGACCTACACACAGGCGGCTCAGGCCATATGGTCGTCTTCCACTGATCGGAGCAGCAGTGGGTTTCGGCAGCCCCTTGAGTGTCTGAGCAGCCCTCGTTAGGAAAGCACTGCTCACCTCCATGGCACGAGGAAGGGGCTAGAAAAGGTGCCCCAAACATTGCCTGATCCACCATTACCTAACCAGCTTACCGCGGTTGGTGGGTAACTGCTACGGTTGGTTACGGGTGTTGTTGTTGGTTTCTTATTTGTTTGAGTTGCGAATGCGTGCTTCGTTCGTTTCTATAAGTATTCAATTGAGGGTCAACGTTATATTGTCTCATTGTGTAATACATGTCCAAGAAGACATTGGTTCCTTTCGGATCTCATTATTATAGTGTATACCTTCTCATAAGAAGGGTTCTTCATATACAACAAAAATCAACATTGTCAAATCTGACGAACCAACCGTAGCAGCTGGTGGCCAATGTGGGTAAGTCTTCGAGTTGGAGTCGAATATTTATTAACAAGTTCACATGTGACGACATTTCAAACAGTTATACTATTAACATACAGTTCATTAGAATTCATTTGAATATATATTCTTATCCGTCCGTGTCATATTGAATTCATGTCAACAGAACATCATGGCTGTATACATATGCTGCTGGGATCCAGACAGCCAGAAATGAGCGCATGAGTCTTGACGAAAATAATCAAACAACTTATCAACTATCCTTCCGTCACGCAGATTAATCACAAACCTTATAAATTCCTCGTGAATAATATTATCTGGACTGACCCTGAGTTCTTATATCAATTTACATAAATACGGCTATTAGCAAAGTCAAATATTAGGAGGAGGTAAAACACGACTTCACGGCTTGACGGACAACGTAACAAGGGTCCGGTATCTAAGTCACGGAGCGTGACCTTATCAACGCTAACACGTCACAATTCGAACGTGTTCACAATCCGTGAAGTATCAATTATTAATCTATAATAAACTCTATCACCCTAAAATTGCGCACTGCCAAATATAGCAGACGATATCAATAAAACTACCGTAACAGTAACCTACTTCAGCGGGCGACACATAAGAAAATGAAAGGACAGATTTTCCCCCCTCATTCTAGGCGCATGGAATGTGCGCACTCTCCTTGACAAAGACTTTAACGCAAACAGACCTGAGAGGCGAACTGCCCTGATTGGGAGAGAACTGGCCAGATACAACATTGACATAGCAGCACTGAGTGAAACTCGACTTGCAGGCGAGGGCCAACTTTGCGAAAAGGGTGCAGGTTATACATTCTATTGGAGCGGAAGAGGAACTGAAGAAAGACGAGAAGCAGGGGTTGGATTTGCAAACAAAACAGCACTTGCTGGCAAGTTAGCGGGGCCCCCAAAGGGAATAAATGACCGACTCATGACAGTCAAGATCCCCCTGCTTTATGGAAGAAAACATGCCACCATCATTAGCGCGTATGCACCAACTATGACAAACCAGGATGACGTCAAGGATAAGTTTTATGAAGAACTACATGCAGTCATTGCATCAGTTCCTAAAGCAGATAAGCTCATAATTCTTGGTGACTTTAATGCAAGAGTAGGCTCAGATAACATCTCCTGGAATGGCCTTATTGGAAAGTATGGCGTGGGTTGCTGTAACAGCAATGGACTTCTTCTCCTCCAGACTTGCGCAGAACATGACCTCCTTGTCACCAACACCATTTTTCGACTTCCTACCCGCAACAGGACCTCCTGGATGCACCCTCGCTCAAAGCATTGGCACTTAATTGACTATGTAATTGTTAGGAAGAAGGACAGGCAAGATGTCCGGGTGACCAAGTCTATGTAAGGGCTGAATGCTGGACTGATCATCGCCTCATTGTGTCTAAACTTAAAATTCGTATCCAACCAGCCAGGCGCCCTCAGGGGAAGAAAACTCATAAAAGGCTGGATGTCACCAAACTAAAGAAGACAAAAATCAAACAGTCATTTACTGACACATTAGAAGACCGTCTCAAATCTATCTCGTTAGACGGCCAAAGTGTGGAAACAAATTGGGCAGCCCTAAGTGAGCAGATCTACAACACTGCTACAGAGGTCCTGGGTCCCGCCATCAAGAAACAAAATGACTGGTTTGATGAGAACTCAGATGATATAAAGAAGATGTTGGCTGAGAAACACCATCTCCATAAAGCATATTTAAATGATCCAAAATCTACATCAAAGAAAGACGCTTTCAACAACATGCGTAGAATCGTCAACATAAACTACGCCAGATGCGGGATTCATGGCTGAGTAATAAAGCAGATGAGCTCCAAGGCTTTGCTGACAGCCATGACTTGAAGAATTTTTACCATGCACTCAAAGCGGTCTATGGTCCAACATCATCAGGATCATTTCCCCTCCTTAATGCAAATGGAAAAACACTAATTACAGACAAGGAAAAAATTCTCCAACGCTGGGTCGAATACTTTAATAATATTCTGAACCAGCCATCATCTATTAACGACGAAGCCATCATCCGCCTGCCCCAAATTCCTATAAATGAAGCACTAGATGATATACCAACTCTGGAGGAAACTAAAAATGCGATTCGTCAACTTTCTAGTGGAAAGACCCCCGGCTCCGATTCAATTCCTGTTGAGGTTTATAAAGATGATGGTACAGTTCTAATAGAGAAACTTCACATGATCTTCCAGCAAATGTGGCAGAGTGAAACCATCCCACACGATCTCAAAGATGCGTCAATTATACATCTATATAAACGTAAAGGTAATCGCCAAGACTGTAACAATCATCGAGGCATCTCTCTTTTATCAATCGCTGGGAAGATATTCGCCAGAATCCTTCTGAATCGCCTTACGGCTCATCTTGACAAAGGTCTTTTACCTGAAAGTCAGTGTGGATTCCGGAAAGAACGTGGAACCACCGATATGGTGTTCGCTGCAAGCCAGCTACAAGAAATATGCCAAGAACAGCACTGTGACCTGTACACAGCTTTCATCGACTTGACAAAGGCGTTCGACACGGTCAGTAGAGAGGGTCTATGGAAGATCATGGCAAAATACGGCTGCCCAAAGAAATTTATCTCAGTAGTACAGCAACTGCATGATGGAATGCAGGCTAGAGTTCAGGAAAACGGTGAGCTGTCGGAGCCTTTCCCCGTCTCAAACGGAGTTAAACAAGGGTGTGTTCCTGCACCGACTCTGTTCAGTATCATGTTTTCTGCTATGCTGACTGATGCTTTCAGAGACGGGGACACAGGAATCGACATCAGATATCGTATTGATGGAAAATTGTTTAACCTTAGGAGGCTTCAAGCAAAAACCAAGGTCAAATCACACACCATCAGATATCTTCTGTTTGCTGACGATTGTGCCCTTAGTGCTGGCTCAGAGGCTGATCTGCAGCACGGCGTGGATAGATTCTCCGAAGCCTGTGCCAACTTTGGGCTTACCATAAACACGGAGAAAACAGAAATCATGTACCAACCAGCTCCTGGCACAGTTTATACTGAGCCAATCATCAAGGTAAATGGTGAGAAACTGAATGTTGTGAACAGATTCAAATACCTTGGTAGCACACTTTCCCAGAACATCGTCATTGATGATGAGGTAAACACCAGGATCTCCAAAGCCAGCAGCACATTTGGCAGACTATACACCAACGTTTGGCATCGAAGTGGCATTAGTCTACAGACAAAGCTGAAGGTGTACAGAGCTGCGGTGCTTCCAGTGCTGCTTTATGCATGCGAAACATGGACTGTATACAGGCGCCACGTAAAGAAGTTAAACCACTTCCATACAGTCTGTCTCAGGAAGATAATGACCATCAAATGGCAAGACAAGATCCCGGATACCGCCGTTCTTGACAGAGCTGGTATCCCTAGCATCCATACTATTCTGATGCAGTCACAGATTCGCTGGGCAGGTCATGTAGTCCGCATGCCAGACCATCGACTGCCAAAGATACTCTTTTATGGTGAGATGCAGAAGGGTAAACGCTCCCATGGTGGCCAAAAGAAGCGCTTCAAAGACACGTTAAAGACGTCATTGAAAACCTTTTACATAAACCCAGACATATGGGAAGCTGCTGCGCAAGACCGAACTGCTTGGCGCACATCTCTTCGTAAAGGTGCAGCGGCATGCGAATCATCCAGAAAAGCAGCAGCGGAACAGCGGAGACAAGCTAGAAAAGACCGTGAAATAAAACCTTCACATGAACCAAACATTCCCTGCCCACACTGTCCAAGATCTTTCAAGGCCCGCATCGGGCTCATCAGTCACCTTCGTACCCATAGAGTAATCTAACATATTACTAATAATTGGATGAACAGAGTGGTCTTCATCACCCGTGATGGACGAACAACATATATATATATATATATATATATATATATATATATCAGACTGGACCTTGTGGAACAATATTGAATGACTTACATAGCCCAGGAAAACCATTTTAATAAGGAAGAATGAGGACACTGAAACACACGGAGTCATAGAAGGAATTATCTTATAATACTAATGACCGCGAAGAAAATGTGTAAGAGGCCTAATCAAGTGCCATATCTTTATTCATTTGAGCAAAAAGTATGTGAGCCAGGATTGGCGTAAGTTGGCGTGTTTCATTTTATATTTTTCATTACTAACATGTGAACTAATATGTATATATTGCCATGTGAATTTTAAAATGTAAAAATCGCTAGTGGATGTGCAAGACATTTGAGGCTGGCAACCTCAGTGTATAGAATGATGATTTCATGAACCACCACTGCAAGGACTGGTGACTGTTTTATTGCTAGTTCCTTACAGAGAACTAAAAGCTTCGGTAGTCCCAAGTTCCATATGGAGCAGGGAGGGAAAGATGAAAGAAATTATGTACATACTAAGAATAATAATTACAGTTTTAAACCAGTGTAAATGTCTATGTAAACATATTCACTTTAAAGTTAATTAATATTTCAAACTTTTCAATCTGTGTAAATGTAAATGAAAACAGATTCAGTTTATATTGTGAACACATTTCAAACAGTGGAGATGTAAATGTAAACATATTCTATCTGTACTATTAACCTTTTCATTTAAATGTAAAGAAAGTTTCTCTCGAGGGATTAAGTTTAATTCTCATCGACGGTAAATTCTGAGATAGAAGGGAAGGTAAAATATGAGGAAGGGGACACATAAGTATGTGTCGGGAAACGCAATACTCAGGAGATCGTTTCGTTTCTATTCTTTTACCATAGTTGTTGGTGGTGGTACCAGTGAAGGTACTAATCTCTGGCACAAGGTGAGGGTGGAAGTGGACTGACTTAGAAACTGAGACCAGCTTAGCAGTTACTCCTTGACTGTTCTGTGAACGTGCTGCACCTTCAAGCTTAACCAGAAACATGAGAACTCCAGTGACCTATCTGCACAGAACCCACCAGCGGGAGCAGAAACTACTATTGGCAGCTAAGTGAAACGTATAAGCTGCCAAAGTGAACTTTTTTCATACAACCTACTATCATTCAATGATGAACATTTTCTTTTAAACTTTTCAATTATTTTAATCCTTGTTAAAACTAAATGATTATTAAATCTGTTTTTTTTGTTAATATAAAAATTTAACTAGATTTAATCATTTTAAATGTACTGCATGTTTGTCTCAGTAAATTTACTAAACACACTCTAAACAGAGCTATACTAGAATAATAAGAATTCCACTGAGTAAATCAAGGTGGAGGCTTAACGAGCTGAAAATAATAATTGCTTAATCCTTCACAAAAGTTGTCGGCAGATCATAGAATGAACGTGCTCAGCCAATGCAGCATTGTTTTCACTTTTCTGAATATCTTATGGACCACCCTTGGGATTGAAGCGTCATTAACATTATACGTATTTACAAATCTGCCAAGAGTAATCTTGCACAAAGGTTGACACCGTTGAAGACCCACTTCAAGTACTCTTGAGTTTTGGCCACTGTTAGACCACTACTGCAAAGCAGGGGAGGCAATACCGTCACAAAGTCACGAGATATAGAATCACTGTAACCTTTCTATGGGATTCTTCCCGGCTAAAAATTCGAATCCTGTTCTGAAACTCTGATCGACGATTTACTATTTTCGTAGAGCCACGTCGTGATTCCAGTAACTAGACCGACTACTTTTACTGTTAAAAGTTAAACATGTCCTCGTTTAACACATTGTAATCAGTGACGACACGTTCCTGGGCGGTCCCTTATGAAACCAAGAAAGAATAGAATTTCGGCTCCCTCAGGCATGTCGTAAGTGACGATTATCATGTAAAACAAATTGTTACTGAAACTCTCACTGCGAGATCTCATGAATTCGTCAGTGAGGAAGTCTAGCAACAATCGGGAACCAATACTCGATATGAAGCAAAGACGGAAATGATGAATCAATGAAGAATAATATACAAATTCTAAAAATTTGATAATAATAATAATAAATTGTCTTAAAATCGGAAATTGTGATAAAATGAATTTTCATGGTAAAATGTCTGTAACTTCATCAATCTCATATAAACCGCACCATCTCCAGACAGCGCGCAAAGTCAGTTAACCGGCTTGTCACATCGGTACAGACCACTTCCTCGAGGCGTACTAGAAGCGCTGCTACCAATTCTGAAATCAGACACTCGCCAGAACCGTGAAAGTGCAGTGCGTGCTAAGGCTGTTAATGCGTTAGAATAATCTAATGGTCCTTAGCAAGCTGTCTCAATCAGGAAATAAACTAATTTTTTGATCAAGGTCAGAGATAACTATGTAAAAACATTCTGGTTAGGGAAATCTGGCTAATAAATTGAAATATATGATAAATACGCAAACTATTTTATTAGCATCGATCTTTAGAAAGACAGCTGAGGTCAAATGACAAACTTACAGTATGAAGTATGAGATTAAACTCATATACATATATATCGACATATATAAGCTAAGACAAGATAAGGTACAACTATAACTTAGAGCAGTGGTTATCAACATGGGTCTTATGACCCCACAGGGGGACATGCTATATTTCTAGAGGCCACAATAAGATGGTAAAGTACCGTATTTCCAGCTAACAGTGACTATCAGGGGGGCCACAGAGGTAAATGAAATTCAGAAGGGGGGCCATAAGCAAAAAAAGATTGAGAACCCCACAAAACACGCATGTTTGATACGATTGGCGCTCTGATTAGCATCGTAACAAACAAATGAGGGGGAAAAAGGGTCAGGTGACAAAACATACTAAACAAATCTAAATGCTGTGATATTTTTGACCAGTTACAACTATTTCAACGGTTCCCATCCTTTTCTGGTCCATGAACCCATTGTGGCTTGTAGTGGAACCTCTGTGACATGATAGATTTGAGGCGACCTATTCTTGATCTCTCCTCCGCTACGGCAGTACCCATTTTCAATAGAAGTGAGGAATGATTACCTGGAATTTCCGGGTCGCCACCTTTTTCTTTCTCTGATATGTAGCAGATATTTAGTATTTTCAAACATTCTTCCACTCCTCTCACTGATAAGTCGTCATGCCAGTTTGGTTATCCGTTTTTCCCTGCATTGCAAGGAACGGCTGAGATAATAATTAATCGACAACCATGTTGGTTAATCTCGGGTGTGGCCAACATCAGACTACAAGTTAACACTAAAATCGCCATGTGCATTTGTTTAATCGCTGATAAGGCCAGGGGGCGTTCTTTGTCAAAATAGTAAAGAGACGGATTGTGTGTGCTCAAGCGACAGATAACGAGATTACTCGTCTGTGCGACACATTTTGGACAGACATGTCTGTAACTTCATCAATCTCATGTACACCGCATCATCTCCAGACAGCGCGCAAAGTCAGTTAACCGGCTTGTCACATCGCTACAGACCACTTCCTCATCGTTTCCTGCACACCGTGTGGCAAAGCAGGAAAGTAAGATGTTACATCTGACACATATTGTCGAATGAGTTTACAAATGTGTTTGTGAGTTTGCATACCATGCATCGGGTGTTTTATTTCCATATATAGGAGAGGTGACCTTTTACATCACGAACATTATTGTAATTACCACACAAAACACGCATGTTTGAAAAGATTGGCGCTCTGATAATCATCGTAACAAACAAATGCGTGGGAAGAAGGGTCACATAACCTGACCTTTTCGTAGTTTTAAGACACTGTGCAAATTCTCTGTGAGGATCAGTTGCCAAGACGAAACCAGACTGCCAGAAGGTAGAATTAAGAATTCTCTTTATCAGACCGGACTTTGTGGATCATCTTGAAGGACAGAAAGAGCTCAGGAAAACCCTTTTCATAAGGAAGACCGGCATCTGCGGAAACTGAAACACGGAGTAATAGTGGGAGTTAAGTGCTAACATAACGACCCCCAAAACACGTGAAAAAAGGCATCTACCATTGCCTTAAACCTACTTATCTGAACAAACAGTCAGTGAGCGTAAGTTGTGCATTTTACATTTTATATTTTTCATTACTAACATGTGATCTAATATATATATTGCCACGTGAATATTGATATGTGAAAATTGCTAACTGGATGCCCAAGTCATTTGAGGATGGCAACCTCATCATATAGAATGATGAATTCATGAACCACCACTGCAAGGGCTCGTGACTGCTTTATTGCTAGTTTCCCAAAGAGAACTAAAAAGCATAGGTAGTCCGAAGTTCCATATGGAGCATAGAGGGAAAGATGAAAGAAATGATGTAAATTCTAATTATAATATTTTATTTTCAAACCAGTGTAAATGTCTATTTAAACATATGCACTTTAAAATTAACAAATGTTTCAAAGCTTTTTAATCAGTGTAGATGTAACTGAAAACATTTTCAATCTTATTGGGAACACTATTCAATCAGGGAAGATGTGAATGTCAACATGTTCTATCTATACTATTAACCTTTTCATTTGAATGTAAAGTAAATACGAGCTATTCAACTGAAATGTAAAGAATGTTTTCTCTCGAGGGAGTAAGCTTAATTCTCATCCAGGGTAAAGTCTGAGGTAGATGGGATGGTGGAATAGGAGAAAGCGACTCATAACTATATGTCGGAAAACGCAATACTCATTACAGCGTTTTGTTTCTATTATATTACCATATTAGTTGGTGGTACCAGTTCAGGGTACTATCTCTGGAACAAGAAGGGGACAAGTGGCCTGAGCTTTAAGACGAGGGACCAACTTCGTAGACACTCCCTATTCTTCTGGGAACGTGCTGCACCCTACAACCTTGACCAGCAACGAGCGTGATCAGTCTACCAAGAACCAAACCATCTGAAGGAGCAGAACCCTTACTGGCAGCTAAGTAACAATAAAAGCTGCCAAGAGACCTCCTTTATAAACTTTCATTCCATCACAACAGTGATGATAACTTTCTGTTAAATCATTATTCAAATTTTCTAAAACCTTGTTAAACCTAAATGAATATTAAATCTGTTATTTGTAAATATACAAATTTAACGTCGATTTAATCCTTTTGACTGTACTGCATGTTTGTCTCAGTCAATTTACTAAATACACTTCAAACAGAGTTATACATGTATAAGAAGAACTCCACTGAGTAAATCAGGGTGGGGGCTTGAAGGAGCTGAAATTAATAATTGCTTAATTCTTCATAAAAGGCGGCGGACCGATATAAATTAACAATTGCCCTTCCAATGCAGCATTGTTCTTGACTTTGGAAATATCTAATGAATCCTCCCTTGATATAGAAGCGTCATTATCCTTCTATCTACAACTCTGCCAAGAGTAATCTTGTGCGAAGGTAGACACCTTTAAAGGCCCAGATTAGATACTCTTCAGTTTTGTTGGACCACTACTGCAAAGCAAGGGACGCAATTCCGTGACACCCTCCCGTACATAATATTTAAGGCTGAAAATTCCAGAGTTTATCATGTATATTCTCATAAGGAAATAAATAAATAGATTAATTATTTCATAAAGAAGATTGTAATCGGGTCATGATAGTATTTTTAATGTCATCATGTTGCTATGTTTATCGGACTACATACATTACATATATGTGTGAGCCCTTTAATTATGTTTCTTGTCAACCAACAGTTTTATTTTTGGTACAGTGAGAAGCAAATACAGCTTATTTCTCACATTAGACGGAATCAATCCACTTTTTATACTTCATGTCTTGGGCAGAAGCCAACAACAGGGTTGATAATCAATACTGTTGACAGGATGTTATTGCTTAGTCGTGATCACCTAAAACAGAGGTGGCCAAACTACGGCGCGCGGGCCAGATCCGGCCCGCCAACCAGTTTTGACCGGCCCGCCAACCTGTTTTGGCCGGCCTCTTATTGTTGATTGAAGCCACACTCTTCACAATGAAATAACACACAAATGTATGTTTGAAATAAATAATTACATGTCATATTACAAAACAAATTAAAACAACAGATTCATTATATTTTTTTTAAACAGTAATTTCATTCCGAAGACTGGTATACATGTCTTGGCAGATGTGCTGTACAGTAGTTTGTCGTTGCTTTCTGTACGTGGTTCATTACATATGTAAAACTAAATCTCAGAACGTTATTTTTTAAGGATTTTATAGGTCTGGCCCTCTGGTGTTACCCTTTACCATAATCTGGCCCCCGGCCAACCTTAACTTGGCCACCACTGACCTAAAATATCAGGTATGGTACTTAAATAAGTGGAACCAGTGACAGCTGAACATGTGCTCCAGTCCTGCCCAACCTTACAGCAGTGAACGGAGTTTCATATGGCAACAACCCACTTCTCTCCACGAAAAACTGTTAGAGTTGACAGGAACCTTGAATTGACTTCTGCCTTTATTAGAGTTATTAATGTAGAAGTCTGAGGGCGAATGAAGAAGAAGAAGAATATATCGGATCATCCATCATATCCCAATCGAAAGATGGCTGCAGAGGGTCTGCAAGGTTCTTTGTCTCTTGACTTAATGATACACTCTAACGGGCTATATCCTGTTCATGTCTTGATCTTATGTTCCCGCTTATAGCGTTATTGTCCCTGTTATTGTCTTGATCTTATGTTCCCGCTTATAGCGTTATTATCCCTGTTATTGTCTTGATCTTATGTCCCCGCTTATAGCGTTATTGTCCCTGTTATTGTCTTGATCTTATGTCCCCGCTTATAGCGTTATTGTCCCTGTTATTGTCTTGATCTTATGTCCCCGCTTATAGCGTTATTGTCCCTGTTATTGTCTTGATCTTAAGTCTCAGCGCGTTATCGTCCTTGTTCCTGTCTTGATCTTATATCCTCTGTTATAGTGTTATCGCCCCTGTTAATGTCTTGACGGTATGTTTTCTCTAAAAGTGTTGTCGTCCCTGTTCATGTTTTGATCTTATGTCTTCCCTTATAGTGTTATCGCCCTTTTCATTTCTTGATCTTATGTTACCGCTTATAGTGTTATCGTCTCTGTTCATATCGTGATCTAAAGTCATCGCTTTGTTCATCGCTTGATCGTATGTCGCCACGTACAGTGTTATCGACTCGGTTCATATCGTGATCTAATGTCCCCGCGTAAAGTGTTATCGCCCCTGTTCATCGCTTGATCGTATGTCTCCGCTTATAGTGTTATCGTTTTTTATTCACATTAACTTCACCGTTTTCTCCTTTTATTGTTTTGAACAAAGGTGTTATAACAGGTAGTGTCGGTAACAGAAATTCGGGTAAAGTTATATTCTTATGAGATCGATTTTTATCTTTAATTTTGGAATTTATTATCAAAGGGAAATAATCCATAATACATGAAGGAGTCTAAAATAGTGTATTACATCCCTTAAGAGAAAATTGCTGACTAAAGTTTTTGTTCTGTTTTGCTAAACTGAGTTGCCTACGGGATTCACATTTCTCATGCGGTGTATGACATAGTGAACTGTTGTTGAGAAAAAGTCTGTTCTAGAATGTTCGGGAATAGTTGTTATGGTAAATCGGGGTTCGAAATTACATCAGTCAGATCCGATAACGCGTTAGCGTTTTTTCAGTTTTGGGCTCTCTCCCAAGTGTGTGTGTAAAGATAATATTTTAGAAGTGGCATGCGCTATCGAGGGATCATCGAACGATAAGTCAAAGAGTTTGGTTGATTTCTGTGGTGACAGAAATAATGCACAATCGTTTAGACCCTCGATCGCAATTCCATGCCAAAATCTTATATGACAGTTTTGTGAGTTATTCTGAAGACAAGAAGAGTGTTGCCATTTTCAAGAAAACGTGTGTGTTTCGAAAAGAATTAGGTACGTTGAACTTTTAAGAGTCTATTACTGTAGTGAAAAATAGTAGACAAGTAGACAGTCTAACGAGCAGCATATAAACTTGGGAAATCGTCAACCTGGCGGTAGGCCAGTATTTCACCTAGATACACCAAGTAAAGACTTCAGAAATTAAGCTGAGCAGAAGAAATCAGAAATATATAAGAACATTTTGAAAGAACAATGCTTAAATTATGGGAAACAAATTAGAAGACAGATAAACCTTCACAGCAGTGGTTTCCAAGTCGTGACCACGTTATCCAATAAAAATAGCAAGAAATATTGAAGCATCAAGAGTGAATGAGAGAGCAAGACTTTGTATTAATAATTAATTTGAAATTGTTGCTGTACCAGTTGGCCAACCTCAATGTGAAGGTTGGGCACATCATTTCACATCCTTTACGTTATTTTGCTGTAAATAAAGTTCGACGTTATTTGCTACTGCTGTCCGAGTGGAGTCACTCATCAACTGTTGAATCATTCATTTACTGTTTGTATATAAACTGTTGTCGGTGTATTGAAAAAAAGTCATCCTAACAACATCAACCATAAACACGCTGCCTACTGTACAGGGTACAGATACGAACCCATTGTATAATCAAAACTAGATAGGAGTAGGGTATAGTAGACAACCATCACCAACGGCCACAGTGTTACGTCTTTTTACAAGTTCAAATATTTAATTTGCTAAATGTTGATCTTTCGTATTACTTCCGTTTCATTCCCAGCTTTAAAGAATTACTTTAATGTTCACGTCTTTCTAACAAAAGCGTCCTTTGATCCATATATTCTTAATTAGGCTAGTATGAGATTGTGCATGGCACTGGCTACCTCATGTTTAAAGATAAGGTGCTGCAGAATCAATCGCTGCATGACCATATGATAGGCTTCCGCGAGAGGACATCTGCAATGAATGATCCATTCCCCAATTAAGCGGAAAAAAAATGAGTTGACAGTGATGATAATTACCTGAGAAGTGGTCTAATCGTATTGCTCTCTCGGCTGATTGTACTGAGTTTGGGCATGTCGTTGCCATATGTCATTACGACAAAGTGTTAACGGCTGTTTACTTCAGGTAATTTGACATGTCTATGACGCTGCCATCACCGGTGTCAATACCTTGTCGAGGTATGGCGGCTTGCGTACCCTGATTACCCCCAGAGCTATGCCAGCGGGAGTTTTACTCCTTGAAGGTTCTACCAAGCTGGACAGCTTTGCGCGGGCAGGGTTCAGACTAAAGCAGACACCCTGGTCCTCCAGGTTGGGGGTTTTAGAATAGGGCTGACACCCCTGTCTATGTAAAAAAAAATTGAAGTTACGGAAACAACAACGAATAAACAAACTTTGCTGCGGGACAGACATCCGGAGTCTGAGGCTCGTATGACTGTCAGTGGTGAAACTCGAAAGGAAGCCACTGACATGAGAACGGACGTTCTGACCGCAGGGCATGATGCAGGAATGGGATTTTGGGATGCCGGGACAGTGGGTGAGACGGGTGGACTGGGACAGGTCACGGCAGAAATGAGAAACTATAGGTTACGCGATCTAGGGATGGGCGAGTGCGGATGGACGGAGGCAGGAGGGGTTAAAACAGCAACAGGAGAGGCGGTGCTTTGCTCTGGAGGAGAGGATGGGCAGCGCAATGAGGGTGTGGCCATTATTCTACGGAAAGGAGTGAAAAGGACATTGCTGGAATAGAGGCCCATCAACGGCAGACTGATGGGATTGGGATTGAGAGGTGGATTCACCAATGGTACAATGCTGCGCACCAACGGGTGACAGCGATGAAGAGGTCAGGGATGAGTACTATCAACGGCTGCAGAGGGAGATAGAAGACACGCCTGGGTGTGATCTTGTTATAGTAATGGGAGACCTCGGTGCGAGGGCTGGTGCACACAATGCATATAATGAAAGAGTGGTGGGGATATGCGGCGGTGGAGCGGCAAACAAAGATGGGGATAAATTAATAAGTTTCTGTAGTATTAACAACCTGGTCATTGGAGTAACAGTTTTCCCCACATAAAGAAATTCACAAATTAACATGAGAATCACCGGATGGTCGGGACGGAGGCCAGATGGGCCACATCACGATTGACGGTAGATGGAGACATGCATTGCGGGATGTGAGGGTGGGGGTAGGTGCGGATGTGGGAAGTGGTCACCATTTGGTGGTAGCGAGGCTGAGAGTGAGACTGGTAAGGGCCGGACCAACTGTAACTACACAGAAAAGGTTTGACATAAACAAATTGAAGGACTCCCTTACCAGAAAAGCTTTTGCGGCTGACGTAAAGAAACGATATCAATTTGCCAAAAGTCAGGAAAAGACATTGACTGATGATGTGGACCAGAAATTCAACACCATTTCAACAGTGTATAAGGAAAGCGGCAAATCATGCGTGGGATTCCAGGAAAGGAAGAGGCAAGACTGCATGGCACCTGAGGCATTGCACACCATGGCACTGAGAGGGGAAATGGGGGGAGAGAAAACAGAGGCGAGGTCCCCCGGGTTGGGGCAACTATGTGGCGAACGGTGCGGTCAGCTGGACAGGGGGTTGAACTCCAGGCCCGAGCCAACGGAGGGAATTTCGTTGACGATCTGGCAAGACATGCGGAGGGGGCGGCGCTGAGAGGTTAACAAAGCACAATGTGCAAAATAACTGGATTCATCGGCGGAAACGGGGTGCAAACGGTATTACATTGGTAAGAGATGGGCAGGGAAGTCTCATCGCAACAGCGGAGGGACAGGAAGCGAGATGGGCAGAGCACTTCGGAAAGGCTCTGAACAAGGAACCACCAGAGACACAATTGAATGTTCCTGGGGCTGAAAACGATCTAGATGTAAATACAGACATTCCACGAAAAGAAGAAATCACAGCAATCAAAGGGTTAAAGAACGGAGGGGCTCCTGGCCATGATGACTTGAGTGCAGAGCTGTTTGAGACGGACCCTGGGCTGCCGGCAGAACTATTTGAACCACTGTTTGCACGGGTCTGGAAAACGGGGGCAACACCATCGGAGTGGAACAGGGGAATAATTTTCAAATTGCCCAAGAAGGGAGATCTTGCGGACTGCAATAATTGGAGAGGAGTCAATGTTCTCTCAGTTCCTAGCAAGATACTAGGCAGGATAATTATACAGGGGGTTTCAAGGGCAGTCGTATATTCACTCTCAGGAACATTATAGAGCAGTGCTTGGAGTGGCAAGGACAGCTGTGCGTTAATTTCGTTGATTTTGAAAGGGCTTTTGACAGCATACGTGGGGACAGTTTGTGGAAGATACTGATGGCTTATGGAATTCCAAGCTGCGTAGTGTCAATCGTAAAAAGCCTCTATGCCAACTTTACGTGTAGTGTTGGGCAGGCCGTCGTGACCTTTGAGGTGAGGACGGGAGTAGGACAGGGATGCCCCTTGTCAACCACTCTATTTTTGACAGTCATAGACTGGGTGATGCGCCAGGCAACGGAGAGCAGTCCAGGAGGAATGGGATGGGCTGTATTTTCTGCGTTGGAAGATCTGGAATATGCGGATGACATTGCACTACTAGCACATTCACATCAACACATCCAGGAAAAACGGAAAACGGATAGACTTATAAGTTTGGCCAGCAGGTGGGCTTGAACATCAATTTAGAGAGGTCAGGGGTCGTAGCGCTCGGTGTGAGCAACCCTGAGCCCATGTCGGTAAGGAGTCGGCGACTGGTGCAGACGGACGCCTTCACATACCTAGGATGCATGGTGACGCCAGACGGCGGGGCAGGCGGGGACATCAACGTCAGAATGAATGGGACGAGAGCAGCCTTTGTTGGCCTGGGCAACATCTGGGTGTCCTCTCGATGCGGCACAAGCGCAAAATTGGGATTATATCGGAGCTATGTGCTTTCTGTGCTTCTCTTTGGTGCGGAGTGCTGGCGAGTTGCAGAGAGGGAGGTATCGACAATGTCCTCTTTTCACACAACGTGCCTAAGAGAAATTCACCGAATCTTTTGGCCGAATACCATCACCGGCCGGGGTCTGCTTGCTCGGAGCAGGCAGGGGGACATGCACACCATCATAGCTGGCAGACGCTGGATCTGGGTTGGCCATGTCCTCAGAAGAGACCCCGATGCCATCACAAGAACAGCTATGCTTTGGACCCCTGAAGGAAAACGAAAGAGAGGCCGACCAAAAACAACCTGGCGGAGGACTGTGGAGGCTGAGATGCAAAGAATGAACCAGAGTTGGGGCACTGTACGAAGGATGACCACCGACCGAGCAAAATGGAATCAATTTGTTGTTGCCCTACAAGACGCCACTAGGCGTGATGGCCACTGACTGTTTTGACGGTCGGCGGCTAAGGATCAAAGAAGAAGAAGTGACGCTGAGTGCTAAAATTTGGCCCTGGGGTGGAGCTAACACCCACCCACAATTCTTCTTGATTTTAGGCACGCCTATTTTTCAACTTGTTTCTAGTTCTGTCGCTGCTAGGATGCCACTTTGATCTGACAAGTTAACTACCCTGGTTCTCCCGCGAACGCGGCCAGCAGAGATGAACAGATCTTTTAATGCGAGTAAGAGTGTCGTTGTGACGCGTCCGCAAACGCTTCTCGCTGGGCGGCCAAAACTTCCCTGTGTTTTTGATTCCAGGGAAAGTCTGAGACTATCAGCGTAACAACAGTCACCCTGTTACGCAAATCCTTCTCGTAGCGCGTCACCAGGAAATTCTCCATGGAAGGAGTTACGATTGTTATTCTGAGTTTTCTGTAAAGGTGTTAACCCACGCTTGGACACCAGAGGCCTATTCTTTGTTTATAATGAGTCCCCTTCTGTCTCTAAATGCTTTCAGTCCCTGGAATTCATGTGGCGAGTAGTAGATATCTCTGTGCAGTTTGCCAGCTACTAAAGTGTAGGAAATTCTTCACAATCTCGGTAATGATTCTTAAGTAACTTCTAAGTTGTTATTATTTTTCCTTGGGATTTATACTTAGTCACTATAGTTCATTTATAGTGGGCTCTAACATTTTGAATTCTGCCGTAATTTAATCAGCACTAAGCAGCTATAGTTAGTCTTTTTGGAAATTGTGTTTGTATGCCACTTACGGGTTTTCCTTTTTAAAGCCAAATGGTTGTGTAACTTAAGATACTTCACGAAAAGCTCTCTTAGGGAACCCTCTTTTTCACGAAATGTACATATATCTGATGTGTTTCAATAAAAGAATAATTTTCCCCCCTCTAAGTGTAACTATGTAAATGAGCTTTACGTGGAGGGAATTCTTTTTAACACAGAGGGTAACCATAAGCGATTGTGTTTGTGTCTAGCCCACGTGGTCGGATCTTTGTAAATCATTTTGACAGCATGTAACTTTAGTTTATTTGATTGCTTGTTTACTATATGGATATTTCTAATTATTTAGAGGTCTACCAAGAGTAGCCTTATACGTGTTCATATGGTGTGCTTTTAAATATAATGGTATTAAACGTCGCATCCCAGTTAGAAAACGTTAGCCGGGCCTTGCGATTTTGTTTGACGCCTGAGCGTTAGACAGAACTGGCAGATACCTTGTAAGGTCACTTCCGCGCTAGGTAAATTGGCAGGTATGTTTACATACCAACAAACCCCACGCTAGCCGCGGGTACCCACTGATTACGCAAGTCGCGATTATGCTTGCCCAGACACCTACTGGCTCGCGCATCTGCTTAACGGTCAGTAAGAAGGAGAGAGAGAGAGAGATACACTGTGGGACCAGGTCAAGCACTGACCAGCGTTTGGGGTGGGAATGGTTATAAATAGTTAATCTGTGCCTGTGTAAACAATTGCTTTATTTTCAATGTTGTTTTGATTTGATGTTGGCAAGATGATAAGAGATTTTTGAATATGTTTTCATATTTGCAAGCACCGGTTCACTCCAACGGAGTGATGGGAACTCTGAGTCATCCGCCCGATTTGCCTTCCTGGAAGGCCGGATAAATCTTCAACCCTTTTTACATTGGGGTGTTCACACCAACGACAATCGTTTCTCTTATCAGTCCACCCTTGTACGGGTACATGGGTGATCTCCCGCACTAGGAATATTACGCTACCACCCCACCAAGTAAGTGGGGCGCCCATGCTCTACTAGCATTACTTCTTAGAGTTACATCATCCATATTATGACGCGCCGCCACAGTAGTAGTGGGCCAGCGCACATCGTAGAGTTCTTACCTCCAGCACATAATTAAATCTGAGCACCTTCATCGTCACCCCTTTAGATTCTGGATTTACAGCACACTTGTACATTTAAAGGAATTAGCATTTGTCCCAAAAATTCTTTCCATTGGAGGATTTACAGTGGGGTTGGTTTTTTTCATGGATTAGTCAGCAGAAACTGGGAGAAGAAAGGGTCAACATTTCTCCGGCTGCTATCCGCCAACAATCTTTAATCCAAGCGGAGTATTAACGCAGGTGTGCCAACGAAGAAGGACGTTTGGGGAGTGCATTGAGATAATTGTTTGGGAAGGGAAGAGATTGTAGTAGCTATGGGACAGGGACATTAAGTTGGATGAATTAGCTGTGTTGCTGACAAGAAGAAGTCAGCGGCTTATTTTTGGGTGTGAAGGGACTTCTTTTTTTCAGAGTTCCTTGTAAACGGATTATTATAGCATCTACCCAATAATTGTGGGATTGTGAAACTAAGTTGATTTCTCTTTTGATTTCTATTATTACTAGCTTTATTTGTCTCTCAAATTGATACATACATTTTTAATGTTTGATGTTGGTGATTGGATATTTTCTTGCTTTGCCGTTGTTTTTGTTTGTTTGTTAATAAATTAGACAATCAAATCGGCGGATTAGACCCTTTTTCTTTCTGTACTTGTACTTGTTCAGATCTGTACTTGTAATTGATTGTTTGTGGAGTCACTAATGTGTACTAAACCTTACTCCAAGAAGAGAGAGGCGGAGTTGAAAGTAGCTTAGAAACATAGTCACAGAGTGGCAGGTGGGAGAGTCATTATCTGATCTTTCACTCATGAGAGCTATAATTCACTTCATCCACATTCAACACCATTTTCCATCAATCCTCTCAGCTCTCTCAGACTTTTATCTTGTCTCAGACGTCATTCACACCATTTGTCGTGACTCATTTGAAAACCACTCGTGACAATGTCCGGCGTTGTATCTGACAATGTAGAGATCTGTATTTGTGCGCTCAACAGACTCTACTAGGGCTTCTATCATATAAATTCGTATGCTGTTGACCCTGTTTATTATCATTTTCATTTTTATGTATATATATCCACTGTATATTACTTTCTGAACTTGTGATAATTTCGGGTCTTAATTTACCGTGATATCTTATTACCTGTGCTGTCATCCAAAAGGTAACTGACGTGTTCTGCCCGTCTGTCTGATATTTCATTCTCATCAAACGCTTTGCTCTTATTTGTATGTGTTTTTTAACAGACTCTCTTTTTTTTTTAGAGGAAATTTTTAATTTGATTTCCAAAACAGCAAATGAGACATTGTCCAAAATGGACGAAATTATCTTTTGTGCATGCATATCTCATGTGTGTGTTTTTTTTTCTTGAATTTTATTTCTTTGCATGTTGTTTCTTTTCGCGGTTAGTTTGCTTGTCTACACATATTACGTATGTGTATGTCTCTTGTTACATATGCGGGAGTGTCTTTTCTCTGCGTTCGTATGCCATTTTAGTTAAGATTAAGGGAATTGTTTATCAGATATTGCAGTAGGGGAGTGGAGTAATAGATTATTCACTATACTAGGTACGGTTTTATGAGGCTGTATTACAGGTCCATTTCTTGCTGCCTTTGTCTTCACTAATTAAAGAGCAGAGCCGAGGAACCCATTTACAGTTGAGTAGACTGCAGCGCGACGCTACCAGTATTTGAGCGCATAACGCTGTTAATTTGCTGCTAGAGGTAAGAGATTTAACCACTCTGCCAAACGAACACTCAATGGTAAAAGTAGTCCCAGGTCAGATACTGCCTTAGGGGAGTGAAGTGTTAGAGACTTTAACATACTAGGTCCAGCTTTATGAGGGGGGTGATCAGTTCCCGGCCTCAATGCTATTACCATCCCTAACTCAAAAGCAGAGTCAGGTGCTAATCTTCAGCTGAGTAGACTGAAGCGTGACTAACAGTATTCGAACCTGGAACCTAATACATTTGCCCATAGAGGTAATAGCTGTAACCAATCTTCCAGTTGAACGCTCTTAGTAACGTTACCCATATTAAAACAAGAAAGATCCAGGCTTCAGTTATTTCAATCAAAGAATGAACTAAGAATGTCACATGATCCATCTTTGACTCACAGTTCACCAGCGAGTCCTGTCTTTGATAGCCTCTTGTTCGTTTCTGGATCTTCTTGTTAATCTTACGTTCCCTTATATTTTTTATCCTTATTCTCTTCATTTTTTTTTCTTCTTCTGGGAGCAACGAGTCAATGACTTTTGGGAATACTGGGCACAGTTTTCCGGCGAGTGTGAGCCATCTATCGACTTCAAGGCTTCCCGGACTGTCTATTCTTAAGCCTTAAGTTCGTTACTCGTGTTTTCAGTGTAGATGTAGCATATTCACTGACAGTCGCTAATGAAGGTCTGCATCTCCTTCAACGTTTCTCGTGTACTTATATGCTTGGAAACGAACTGTAAGAGGACAAATAAATGCAGAGAATACTGATTTTACCGATAAGGGTTTCTACATCAAGATAGGAATAGAAGAGAAAAGATGTTATAATTTGAAAGCAATGATCAATTGATGTAGGGAGTATTTAAGAGATAAAAGATGAAGAATAAATGAGTGAAAGCAGGACAAATAAATGCATTCAATATTTATGGGAAGGAAATTAGAGAACTATTGTCGTTTTCTTGTTAGGGTGGAAGAGTTGAATTATGGAAAAGAGTTGATGTGATGGAGGAGAGTTGATGTGATGGAGGAGAGTTGATGTGATGCAGTGGTTTTATTCTTGCGTCGTTTTTTATCTTTTTCATCATCGTTCTCATTTTATTTCTCCCCGTTTTTGCTCTATCATCATTCTTTAATTCTTAATCACACCTTGTATTTAATTTTAAGTTTAATCTTTCTTTAATTTTAAGTTTAATCTTTCCCTTTTTCACATCCATCCTGTAACGCTATCGTCCATACCGTCTAGTCTTGTTAGAAACTATTGTTACTCATCGGCTATTGCAACATGGGCGATAAGAAAAATCATTTGACAACATAATCTTTTGTTTGAAACAACAGGTGTCACTACATTTGAGTACACTACCATGTAAGCAGGAGCGGTTAAACATAAATGACTTCTGAGACTAGCCATAAGGTATGGATAAGCAGGGAATCACTTGTCATAAGATTGTTTACCTTTGACGGCGGTAATAGTTTAGATAATTATTTGTGTTGTGAGACAATAAAAGAAGAGATTAAAGGAAACCTCCAGTGGGCCATGTAATTATAATAATTATGATACAAGAGATGGGGTGCAAAGCAATCTGGAAAAAGGACACAACTCGGAGTCGCAAAAATGGTAACTCTGTGAAAAAGGAGTGGATACTTTCTCTATCAGGCGACCAATCACATGCCACGGTTTTCCTTATTACCTGACATCAGGCATGCAGTTGAATATTTTGTTGCGAGAGCTCGCTCACTTTTCAAAGATTGACAGGGCGGGGCTCGCAAGCAAGCATTCAGATGTGTCGTGGCAAGGTGGAAGACGAGTTAATGAATGAGGAGCGGAGCTATAGCCGCCTAAAAAATTGTCACACATGGACAAAAGGAAAATATAACGTGACGCGCAACTAATTGAGGAAGTTCTCACACATTCGCGGTGCATAAATGGACGTCCAAGAGCGTATGCTGGTACATTATTTCATTCCAGTGTGGATTATAATTTGTTTCCTATGGAAATAAGGTCTAAATATGTTCTTAAGGAATCCGCGAATGGAAAAAAGGAGGTTAGTGGGCTTTATAACAATATTAATAATTTTCCTTCTTCATTATTTGTTATTGCTTTTGTCAATTATCCCCATGTCTAAATGTGCGAAATACAGTTTCTGTCATTACTTCTGTTTGTTAATTGACTGTTGAATAATATATTTTTTCCGTTCCCGTAATTTTATAGCCGCAATGTAAAGTAGTTTACAGTTATATATTTCACCATCATATATATAGATTACTCATCATTATAGACTGACTTAGGCACACCCTTTCATGCTCACTATATTTAACACTAGCATGTGCACCTCGTGCCATACCATCAGATATGAGAAGTAAAAACAGAGAGATCAGTTAAGAAGAAGCAATGTTGAGGTAGAAGATGAAAAAGGAAGCCAACTATTGGTATTAAATGTTAAACGTATGATTGATAAAGTTGATATTTAGTTGGATATAATATATGTTGATAAAGTACACCAGAACACTCCTAGGCGGGAAGACAGGCGTCTATCATCATCAGTTGACAAGATCCCTATGGTGTTGCCTGCCCCACTGTAGTGTATGGAATGTCAACTTGACCTACGCAGTGTTGTGTAGACATGGATGGAGTGTATAATGTGCGAATGATGATAAGGGTTCGTGTTGTTGACAAATGTTCTCTTCTCACACTCATGTATGACCGGAAGTCATCGACACCAACGACTGTGTACCTTTTCTAAAGTTTAATTGGACGTACACACTCGACAGCACAGATAGTGACAAATCACAGGTTGCCATAATACATCATAGTACAGTGGACAAATGGTCTTGCAATGTTACATGGGCACTCATGTAGAATAATGGTATAATGGACTGTCAATAGCCAAGCACTCAGTATCGCCCATACATATATCATCTGACGTCACTGACTGAGCACGTCAGCTTGTAAACAATATTTCAGATGACTTCTAAACCTAATCTCGTTTAGCAACGATTCTTCAACATAATGTTCAGCACATATTTTTCCATATAATAATATTGAACCGCTAACAATGGGTTCTCATGTGTAGCAGTGATCTCTGGACTGATCAAGCGATAATACGGGCATCCCTTTTCTCTTCTTGAAAGTCCTACATGTTTTGGTTCCAAGATGGCTCCACTCGTGAACTGTCACTCACGTTTGAATACAGATAATGAATCTGTTCTAAAGTTAGTCATTCATACAACATTTCGTTGCTCTGTAGATTTGGTCATGAACAATAGACTGCATTCTACAGAATATAGTGCTGCTAGGAATCGAAGTCGTTTTTCATCGAGTCAAATATATTCTCTTAAACATTCAAATCGTAATTATCGACAATGGTGGCTTCGATCGAGAGTTCATAAGAGTATCTTTGATTACCTTGGTAGAGGGAATATGAAACTGCCATTCCTTGGCAAGATGAATAAACACTGGGGTAAAGCATACACGATAGGTCTAGACGACTATCACTTTCCCCAAAACCACTGAGATCACTTTTTCAAGGCATCAAGCCGACATAGCAAAACACTCACAGTCCCCTATCAGGACGAAGCCAAATCACACCACCCAAGCCACACATCCGCCGAATAGCCTTTGACCTCTCTAGAGACAACAGAACATATAGTTCGACTTAGATATGTAAAGATATACAGATATAAGACAGACTTGTCCTACTCAGACAAACAATACACATAAATTCAGGCCATAGATATTCTGAAGCAAGAACAATCTATTATTACCCAAACAACGAATAAATCGCAGTAAAATGTATTTATCCGCGGAGTTCAAGGGAAGTAACTCAATAATGACTTTCCCTTAAGCACTAAAAAATTACCTATGTATAATATTGTAAGATATCAAAGACTGCACGTAACAATGATATAAATTGTTGTCCTTGAATTCCGTTAGTCGGTGCGGTAGCTCCACAGCCAAAACGATATTCTTTCCGCAGTTTCACGTAGCCTCTTAAGTGCTCTAGTTCGTGACTGTCCTTTCATACCCAATTGTTTAAGTAGATCATTCACTGAGGCAACGACAAGACCTCTTGCACCTACCTCTACAGCTATGACTTTTGCTGTGAACCAATCATGTCTAACGTCCGTGAACAGATCATAATATTTAGCCAATTTGAATGTTGTTCTTCTAACCTGGATTTAAATGGCTCAGTCAGCTCAATCATTATAATCTGGTGCGACAATAAGGAGTGTAAAACTATGTCTGGTCGTCTTTGAGATCTCCTAAATTTTTTCGGGAATGTGTCTCTCCCAGGTCGATCTACTGCCTTCTCTCAGTAATAACAATATATCTATTTTAAAAAATACAGAAAAAAGGGAACAATAAAGAGCTTCAGGTATAAGCAGTAGCACCGAAGCAGCCATACATCCCGTATATGCTAATTTTCTTAGTGAAACATCTGTTACCATGAAGAGAACACTTCAGCTGTTAGAAAAAAATGTGGACCAAGTTTGCGTATTGTGCCGTGAAAGCTAACATGAGCACCGAATTAAAAAACTAGCAGGCCTTTCAATTTTTTCATGATAATTTCTTGACTATATTCCATGGAAAGTTTTACTACACAGACCCTATGAAGTTGTCACAGATTGCCTTCCCTTGCTCTGCAGTAGTGGTCCAACAACGGCTAAAACCTTAATTATCTAACGTGGGTCTTCAAAGTATCTACCTTCGCACAAGATTACTCTTGGCAGAGTTGTAGATAAAAGGATAATGTTGCTTCTACCTCGAGGGAGTTTCACAAGATATTTCAGAAGTCAAGAACAATGCTGAATGAGTCTTAGCACGTTAACTTTGTATCTGACCCGCCATCTTTTGTGAAGATGGATATAAATGATTTGCTCGTTTAAGCCGTCAGATGATTTTAATTCAGATAATTCCTTTTATTAGCTCGATATAGATATGTATTTATATTAATGAATATATACTAAACGTTCTGGATCATACATTTGCCTTTCTCTCTGTAATGATTAAATCTACTATGAATTTATCAAAATCAACATATACAAATTTAATGTTCAATCACATTGAAACAAATGTAAATAAATATAAAATGGTAATTATGAGAAATTATGGTTCATCATAGATCTCGGTTTGGGAAATGAAAATATAATCTTTTGAGGTGGCCTGCTAAATTTAAAACTTAGCTTCAAAATTGCTGAAATGTTGGTCCTGCTGATTCCGTCACTTAGTCTCTGTGGCAATGGCCCGTCTCCAAAGGACTCTGGAGGTAACCGCTTCCGGTCAAGGCAGGGATCGTCACCGCCCGTAGCATGTAGGTTTCACGTGTCGATCTCAAGCTTCCAACCACAGACTAGTACATCTGGTAACGTGGGTAAAACCTCAAGTGGTCTCTCCAATCCGTACCACCAACTTTAGATGGAATTAAAGAACACATTCCGCTGATAAGTATTTGTTTTCCTGATTTAGATCAGGCGCTCATCCCTGCTGTCCGTCATGGTTTTTCAAATCACAATTTGAACTCTCCCTGAATGCATATCATATAACTCAGGGGGTGTGATAACAAAATTACCATTTTAGCTAATGTAATGAAACAATTTTAACTGGACAGCGTCAAGTGGCTTGTGCCTGATGGATCAAATTTAAACATGCATACAACTCATTATACAAATGATAATATGCATATGATGTCATCATGATCCACTTCCTTTCTCCACTTGGAGTCTGGGATTACCACTGCTTTTGGTTCTTCCGTGAGATCTAGCATGAAGCAATCACCAGCGCTTGCTGTAGTGGTTCATGAATGTATCCTTTTCACATACGGAGGTTGCAAGCCTCGTATGAATCTTTAACACTCCTAGCTATTATAAACCAGTAAAATTCAAAGTATAAAAATAAGTACAACTCACCCTAGTAACTAGGCAATTCTTAGACGTCTTGCTCAAGTAAATAGTCTTGGCAATTTAACAGAGTGTAGCAAGTTTGATTTGCTGGGGAGGTTATGATGTTATACCTAAAAGGAAACAAATCTGTGTCTGTGTTAACCATGTGAGGTCAAGCACATGTAGGCCCCTGACTATGATAGATGATGATGATGTATTTGCAGGAAACCTAACGCTACCTCCCTAGATCTCACACGGTCACTATTTTGGCTCTAGTGTCTGGTGTATGATGTACCTAATGTCTAGGGTAGAAATGAAAGTAATGGTACATAAACACAAAACCCTTTAACTCACTATAAGGAATTGAATAAAACAGTGGTTATGGTTTTTCTTTAAAATTGAATATTTTGTTTTTACAATTTAATCTGCCTGTCCCGCCATCTCTTTTGGACAGGTCTTTGAAAATAAGGAAAAGATAGTTTACATAAAAGGATTAACTAAAATGTGTGGACGCTTTGTCCAATAAGTATAAAGTCACTCTATCTCTCCTGTTGGTGTATTCACAGATTACAACTTTATTATCTAATAGTGTTTGTCATTTTTTAGGAGGGGCAGTAGTTTCATCACGCCCCATAACATCCTGGGTATGATTGAAAATACCAAAGTTTATTGTAACTGAAGTGTCAGATATACCCAGATGCTAACACATCACCTGGGATTCTTTGTAGAAGGATAATTCAGTATGTCGTTAAAGAAAATATAGATATCTCTACACGCACAAGCTCCTCCAGCTATCTGCTGACAGCATAAACGTTTTACCGGAGACTTGTTGGCATTTCACTCACTCATCAGGTTTCCTGTCACCGGCTGGTAACAGGAAATAAAACCTCTGCAATAAAAAGACACCCTGGCCTTTTTGTATCTGATCACACTTTATTATTATTATTTACATATGGGGGTATGGGGTCAGCCTCGCGTGCATACAGGTGCACTCGCCCCTAATTTTATATGACTCACACCTTGCAGTGACCACACCTCAGGTCTCTATGGCAGATACGCCACTGTACTTTTACATAGTTTTCCTCAATACAATAACGTGGAGTAACCACATTTCCTTTTGTATGATTTGCTCTCTTTTTTTTTTAAATTATAAACGCTCCAGGCATGTTGAACAGTGTTCATGGAACACGGAGGCTTACTAACATATTCTAATACAATAATATTAAAACAAAATCATGACAATATACAACAGTTAAATACAGTTCAATGTGAGGACTCAACAATGTCTGCTCCCGGCATGTCCTTCACCTTTCCCAATAGCAGTATCTAACTTTGGCAGTTGTAATAAACATATTAATACATAAAGCATTCTTACCACAATTTAACAGAAATATATAACAAATAACGCTGACTTGCAAAGAATGGCCTCAGTTTTTCTCTGCCCTGCCCAGACCGCGAATTAATTCTTTATTTTATAAATTAACACAGCTGATCTCAGCGTATTTGATAAAAAAAAGTTTTTGTCAACTGGCGATGAGTATTGAAAGCTTTTTGCTAATATCTATTAGTACTGGCCAATGGAAAGCTTGCGACTACCTGAATTCAAATGTAGTGTAAAAAAAAAAATTCCAAACAAACTCTGTGTCTGGTAGTCGATTGGTCAGTCTGCGTTAGTTATGCCCAATAGAAAAAGATGTTTCGTTTTTAGTTACATTTTTCCTATCTCTCCCCTTTCACTCCTATACCAACTAATAGAATTTGAATTTACTCCAATGCCTCTTTCTAAGCTGGCGTCTCCACTAACGTTATGAAAAAAACAAGCAGGAACCACAGTCTGTCCGTCTTAGTGTTATTAGACATTTAGTATTTTCTCAATAACTTGGCTAATATTTGGACTACCATATTTTTTAAAACACATTTTTGCTCGGGGGACTCTAAGCTATACTACCATATGATTTTTATGGTCAGTTTCAGTATGGTTTAGATTTTCAATTTTGTCACTGTCAATCGTCAAAAATAAATTTAACACAAGTCGGCCATCTTCCTCCCCTCATCTCTCTCTAGCATTTATTTTTCAAATAACTAAATTGTTTGAGTGACGTCAGAAATACATTACTCGGCGAGAATTTAAACTGTCTGTGTGCATATTGTTACGGTATATGATATTAACGCCGTCTGCTAAAGGTTATCAGACGTGCAATTGTAAAAGGTTAAGGCATTTAATATATTGCGATAGATGTTTCAATTATTGAACGCTCCATACACGATCGATTATGACGTGTATAGCGTTGTTTGGGTCACAGTCGGTAACTAAGAAACGCCACCCTTTGTTACTTGACCGCCAAGCTGAATAGCTGCGTTTTTCTAACCTTCCAATTCAATGGCATGATATAGCCATTTATATGTGCATTTTTTGATGGACCAGGGTCAGTCCTAGAACTCTATATGAGAGGAAAGTTTATGGAGGTTAGTAATTAACTAGAATCCTCAGAAGGATGAGAATAATCGTCAAATTCATATGAAATATTCAGACTCGCAGTCTCACTGTCGGCAGGTAGCCATGTCTATCTGCTCGTGCATATAGCTGTGATGTTCTGACGACAATACTGCATGGTATCCTTAAACGGACATTGACACATAACCAGCAGTCTACGTTGTTGATTAATTTATGCATGACTTATATGGACTTATGCTCTACTCCTATTGAAATGATCATCCTATATGTACAACTGTGAATTAAATGTATGGACTCAATGAAATGACTTATCAAATCAATCGTATTCCAAGGTTCAAGTATTGTTTGGAATCTTCCACCCCCGCATTCGCTTAATCTTCCATCGAAGGCACGATGCAATATCACTGAATGAAAAAAACTAACATATCAAAGAAAAAACAATGGCCAGAAATTTATAATTGTTTTATTCATATCACATTGAACATCATCAGAGCAAAATCACCCTTGCAACAGTGGTGCCCGGTATGTGAGGACGAAAAACAACCAAAAAAACCAAAAATTTTTTCATGACTTTCGAATGAATTATTTATGATCAAGTTTCAATCACGTGATCCAGTCGAAGATGACGCAGTACTCATAATGCCTAACAACGTGACGTCACTGAAAGTCGTGTAGGTGAACCGTCGGAGAAAACCAAAGTCACTTTCTAAGCCTAACCAGGGGAAATATGAGCCATTGAAGCAAACACATGATATGGACTACAGGAGCAGACAGTCAGGGGCATTAGCCTAGCTGTTGACGACCTCTAGCACTGATCTAAGCAACGGAAAAGATAAGTCTAGCTGTTTAAACTGTCGTCATTGCAAAACAGTAATACTGAGTCCATGCCTTTTGCCTGCATAGGCATGTCTTTCTGAATGTGTTTCATGTATTTTTTTTGGGTTGTCTTAATGTTTTATTAATTCGTGGGAGGTAGGGAGGATGAACCGAAATTAGATTCTGTGGCTCTCACGATGCCTGAATTGATTTCGGTCGTTTCTTAAGGTAGTTAAACGATCGCACTTTTGGAAGCCCCATTGAGGTTTGCCATTGGACTATCTGTCCAAATCTGCTGTCGTTCGACGATTTGTGTTAGCTGTACCGTTCCGTAGATAACTGGTGTATTTTATTCGTACTCAGTTAACAATTTTATTCAGTTCTGTACCATGTTTGTTAACTATTTCGTCCATTCTCCTCTTACTATCATTTATTTGATGATTGTTAAATTTTCGTCCGTTATGAGTCCTGTGATGTCATCATTTTTTGCAGTCATTTTTTTTCGTGTACTTTGAATATTAAGTTGACCTCGGGTCAGACCTTGACCCTTCATTTGGCTTGTGACATTTCCGCTTGTTTTATTTAGTTCATAAATTCATTTTTAATTGTGCAAATGTCTTGTTTGCGTCTTAACATTGTTTGTACCCTTTAGTTGCATCATTGTTTTGTTTGTCCTCATGATATATATTAATACTACATTAATAATATGATATTATATGCAATAATACACTTGTAATTTAATTTAATTAATTTTTTCTGATATTTAAGGTTAATATGGGACATTGCATAATTATGCAGTGATAGTCCAAGAAAGTAGCACTACAATTTATAAGAGATGCCTAGGGCATAATAATATAATATATATATTGACCAAATAAAATAATCTTATAGTCTACCTTTGAGGTAATAGACCCATTGTATATTATTTAATATACTTTTCTGGTACCAAGAGAGTGACTTAGTACATTGAACAATATAATTACTAAGAATCATACCCAACATTATTGGATATAGAGATTAATTGTGTGAAGTAATTACATAATAGTTAACAGATATCATAACTATTTATGATATAGTTAGTACTTAGATACAATATTGTTACAAAATATTGTCTATTAGTTGAACTTAGACATTAGAGTTCAGTACTATTGTGATTATTTATATTGAATATTTCTAAGTTGAGTAAGTATAATAATTACTCTGAAGCTACTATTGACTATTTTAATCAGTAATTATCAATAATTACTTACAGATAAAAGTCAAAATGCTTACTATAGACCATTTCGTTAAAATTGGTCGGGAATATGGTTATAAATCTCAAGAACTTCGTCAGTTTGCTGAGGCAGAACTGGAAAAATATGAAAGAAAAGAAGCAGAGAAAAAAGCTGCATTAAAGAAAGAGGAAGAGGAACAAAAGGCTGCATTAAAGAAAGAGGAAGCAGAACGTGAGATGAAGCAAATTGACAAGGAAAATAGATTGAGAGAGATTGCTCAACGTGAAAGAGAAGAGCAAAGAGCAATCGCCAGACAGGAAGAAGAGAATAAATTGAAACGAGAGGAAATTATTTTACAACAAGAAATGGAATTGGCGCGTATCAAATTGGAGACAGCAAGATTACAAGCACAAAGTGCTGATGCAAACCAGAATAATAACGCACAAAATGGATCATCATCCAGCCAAACTAAACATTTCTACAACTTTAAATTACCCACTCTCAACTTGAACGTGGACGACCTTTCATCGTTCCTGTCACGTTTTGAACAGACTTGCAAAACAAACCATTTGCCTGAAGAGTCATGGGTACTCAAGTTAAATGAATTCTTGGTTGGAGAACCATTGACGGCTTCTCAAAATGCTGACCCATCAATAGCAAATAACTACGGTGCTATTAAGTCCTTGCTTTTACGAAGATTTCACCTGGACGAGGAACACTGTAGGTTGAAATTTAAGGGAATTTTACCTGAATCTCCAAAAGATTTTGCAGGATTCATTGCGAACATACGCAATACATTTAATAGATGGGTTGAACTGGCAGAAGTCAACAAATCATATGACAAATTAGTTGATTTACTACTACGGGATAAGGTATTATCTTCGGTTAGCCAGCCATTTTTTGCATATTTGCAGGAGCGTAAACCAGGTACCATGGACGAGTTAGAAAAAATTTCTTTAAACTACTGTTCGGCACATCCGAATGCAACCATTTCTAACTCCTCATTAAGAGAACCTCTACCTGTGGCGTCTAATATGGCCTACAATCATAATAACAAACAAAGACATCACAGTGTAGACAGAAGCAGGTTCCAAAGAAATCACAATGTTAACTTTCAGAAGGGACATAATAATGATTTCAACAATAAAAATGAGTTCAACAGAGGTAGATCACGAGATAGAAATTATTCACCTCAAACAAACTACCACAATGGTCAACATAACACTAATTATAATCGATCACATACTCCCAATAATAATAGTAACTGGAATGGTAATAATCATGGCTCGAGACATCGAGATAATAGTTACTATAGAGGACGACGAGATAATTCTAACAATTATACTCGGAATCGATCTCATTCTCGGGGATCATCTCATTACAACCATAATACAGGGGCGGCAGTTACAAATAATACTACCCCTATAGCTCAGGTCCCACTTGATAGTAATACAACACAGTCTTCTGCTGCATGTTTTGCTATTAATTATAATGTGGCAAATAGTTGCCAACAATGCAATCTTATTTTTCAGAAGGCGAAAGAAACAGTGCTTAACTGCGGACATATTACACCAGAGGTAGGTCTTGCAGTCAACGATGGAACAGGCCTACTAATTTTTAACAGGGGATTAGTTAATGGATCCGTCGTCTCAGTGCTGAGGGATTCAGGATCCACAACGATTGGTGTACGACAGTCGCTGGTACATCCTAGCTGTGCAACGGGGGAATATGTCCGTTGCATGACTTTTGGGGGAACTATTGAGTTTTACCCCACAGCTATTATTCATGTTAACACACCTTTTTTCACAGGGAACGTAAAGGTATGCATGCTTCAGAATCCAATTGCAGACCTGATGTTGGGACGCATCCATGGTAGTAAGGATTGTTCCCCACAGGAAATTAATGATTGGGAAAAAAAAATTTGCATTCTCTTAGCAACGCTAACGCTGTTGTTGATATGCAACACTATATTCGGGCCAACAACATAAATACATGTGGCACAGCAGTTTCCAACTTCACTCTCAGTACTATCCTGGAAATTGATGAAGATGATAGATCTATTGGACAACATACTAAGGATATAACTGATCCTAATAAAACTGTTGACGTTGTCAACATTGACAAAAACATTATGAGGAAGAATAATAGGTTAAATAATAATGCTGGACTTAAAAGGAAACATAAAGTTAACACAAATAATTATGATGAAAAAGTTTTTACTTTGCCCAGCAAGGACATGTCTACGACATGTAGGAAACTTAATACCTTTGGTGATGATAGGTATCATCCTCAGTCCAGTCAGGATGATACGACATCCAACAGAAAGACAATGTCGGTGTTGAAAAGGAAGGTTAATTCTTTGACAAAGAATACATATCATCATTGTCCACTATTTCGTGACAATGATACTACATATATTGGGAAAAGTGCGTATTCTCGCACAGTGTTAGTGCGAAATCTGCCGCAGGATACTACCTGGCAGGCACTTAGAAATTTTTTTGATTATACAGCAAACGTTAAGTTTGTTCGCCTTCTGCCATCATGCAATGGGCAGAATAGACAGGCGATGGTTACATTTCGTAACAATCGAGACGCTCGTTGGGTAATCGAGCGTGATAATGGTGTTTATTTTCATCACCGTTATCTAAATTTTACAATTACTACCTGATTCTGCGCCACGCAGATAATGGTGTACGCTCACCCTTTTGTCTTATTTCTTGATGACTCAGCTCTAGTCAGTCATCATTTCTTTTCCTTATTGGTCATTTATTCTTATACGTCTTAGATATCAAGGGACACAAAAAGATATTTCATATTAACATGCTCAAGCAATTTCATACACGTCCTGAACACTTACAGTCAATTTTTCATGAACTAGATGACAACACAGTATCTACTTGTTATTATTCTAACTTATCTGTCATCCAGGAAGAAGAATCTTCTTTTCCTGAGGTACAGTTACCGTTACCGGTACCAGTAGTTCAACCTACTGAATCTTGGCGGGATGTAACCATCTCTTCAACGGTTACACCGCAACAGCGTCTACAGATTGCTAATCTATTACAATCTTATCCAGATGTATTGACCGACGTCCCGGGTCGCACATCGGCTATCAGTCATGACATTACTCTCAATGATGATACACCTATTCGTGTACATCCCTATTCTGTTCCTTTACATTTCCTTGCTAAAACTACTAAGGAACTTGAACAGATGTTGTCTCTGGGAATCATTGAGACTAGTAATTCGCCATTCTCTTCTCCATTAGTGATTGTCCGGAAGAAGGACAATAACATTAGACTATGTGTTGATTATAGAAAATTAAATGCTAAGACTATAGTTGACAGCGAACCACATCCACTTATCGACGACTTACTGCCACGGCTATCCAACGCAACTATATTTAGTAAGATAGACTTAACTAAAGGTTATTGGCAGATACCACTGACCGAAAAGGCTAAGTACTACACCGCATTTTCCACTCCACAAGGTCTATACCAGTGGAATGTGATGCCTTTTGGGCTTGTTAATGCGCCAGCTACCTTCATTCGCCTGATGCGACAAATTTTATCAGGTAGACCAGACGTTATTACATATATTGACGACATATGCTTGTTTAGTTCGTCGTTTGAGGAACATGTTTCGGGACTTAAATATGTTTTCGACACTCTAAGGAATTATCATCTAACTGCTAAACCTACAAAGGTGCAAATCGCGTGTAATGAGATAACCTTTTTGGGACATATCATTGGATCGGGATATATCCGAACGTTACCTAGTACAGTCTCCAAAATTCTAAACATAGCAGTTCCTCAGACGAAGAAACAGTTCAGGAGTTTGTTAGGACTTGTTCAATATTACAGTAGATTCATACCAAACTTGTCATCCATCACGGCTGTATTGTCTTCATTGTTAAAAAAAGACATGCCGGTGAAGGTGACATGGACTGGTACATGCAATGAAACTTTCAACAAAATTATAAATTTGTTCTCGCATGAACCAATTTTAAGACTTCCCGATGCTTCCAAAAGATTTTTCTTACGAACAGATGCTAGTAACTACGGCATTGGTGCATGCCTGCTCCAGAACCATGACGGCATTCTACATCCTACCTTATACATTTCAAGAAAGCTAAAGCCGGCAGAAACAAAGTATTCCACAGTGGACAAGGAACTTTTATCTGTGATATGGGCAATAACGAAACTCGAAAAGTTCCTGCTTGGTGCTCCCTTCACCATACAGACGGACCAACGTGCTGTAGCATCCTTGCGTCGATCGAATCATAAAAGCCAGAAACTCGCCAGATATTCAATCATCCTACAGCCATTTGAATTCTCCATTGAACATATTCCTGGCACTGAAAACATTGTCGCTGATGCGTTGTCACGTAATCCTATTGATGACGAATAATCAACATTAACATTCCTAAAACATATCAACTATAAATGAACTAACCTTGCCTTCAATTTAAACTTTATAAACACTATATGCATCACAGAATTGAACTAAAAGACAATCAAGGTATACATAGTGTCATTGAAACTTCGTCTAACGTCCATACACGATATATGAATATTCGTTGAACAATCATGGAACAATATCTGACGACAAGTCGAACTTATTATCCTATATGCACTTAATTCTTGGATGCTGGGATAAATGACATTTCTTTCCAACGTAAACGTTTGAACATTTTTGCCTAAAAGAATTCATCAGGATCAAGACTACGGATGGATCATCATATCCTATACTAATTAATTAGTTAACTTAACTTCTTAATTGAATTATTATCAATAAAATGAAATGTGAGAAAAAAATGAAATGAAAAAAAAAAAAAAAAAAAGAGAACGAAATATAAAAAGAAGAAATTATGAAAAGAGAAAATAAATCTCACACAAGTATTAGATTAATATTTTTTTTTTTAATGTACCTATACATTATTTAGTTAGTTAAATTAGATAGTTATTATTCACTAACACTTAACACACACAATTAAGTTAAACTATATTCGAATTTCTTTCTATTTCTTCTCACTTATTTTGTTTTTCCTTCTCTCATAACATCGCGTTACATTAGAACCTTAATAATTTAACTCTTAGTTTAATTAATTAATTTAATGTTAATTAGTCAAATTAATTCCTATATGACATACTAATACGACAGACCTTACTTTAATTTAATTCTATCATTCACTATTAACATTGGACATTTATTTAGTTGATATAATAATATGTATAATATTGATATATAATGTGATTTATGTTAGATGACTATGACAAATAGTTAGTTGACATGACCGCAACACGGTTCTACTCAGAACATCGTCGGCCATATGTCACAATTGTGTTAAATTTTTTTTTTTTGAAAAATTGTTAAGTCGGATAGATATTGAAAAAAAATCTATCGATTTTTTTTTCCCCGGTGTACAGGGAATTGTTACGGTATATGATATTAACGCCGTCTGCTAAAGGTTATCAGACGTGCAATTGTAAAAGGTTAAGGCATTTAATATATTGCGATAGATGTTTCAATTATTGAACGCTCCATACACGATCGATTATGACGTGTATAGCGTTGTTTGGGTCACAGTCGGTAACTAAGAAACGCCACCCTTTGTTACTTGACCGCCAAGCTGAATAGCTGCGTTTTTCTAACCTTCCAATTCAATGGCATGATATAGCCATTTATATGTGCATTTTTTGATGGACCAGGGTCAGTCCTAGAACTCTATATGAGAGGAAAGTTTATGGAGGTTAGTAATTAACTAGAATCCTCAGAAGGATGAGAATAATCGTCAAATTCATATGAAATATTCAGACTCGCAGTCTTACTGTCGGCAGGTAGCCATGTCTATCTGCTCGTGCATATAGCTGTGATGTTCTGACGACAATACTGCATGGTATCCTTAAACGGACATTGACACATAACCAGCAGTCTACGTTGTTGATTAATTTATGCATGACTTATATGGACTTATGCTCTACTCCTATTGAAATGATCATCCTATATGTACAACTGTGAATTAAATGTATGGACTCAATGAAATGACTTATCAAATCAATCGTATTCCAAGGTTCAAGTATTGTTTGGAATCTTCCACCCCCGCATTCGCTTAATCTTCCATCGAAGGCACGATGCAATATCACTGAATGAAAAAAACTAACATATCAAAGAAAAAACAATGGCCAGAAATTTATAATTGTTTTATTCATATCACATGGAACATCATCAGAGCAAAATCACCCTTGCAACACATATATCATCGGGCCCATCCCGCAGCGTGTCAAGCGAAGCGGGGTTTTGCGCGGCGGGAGTTATAATTGGCGTTAATTATTACTGTTGTCTCGTGTTACACTACCAAAAAATGTAAGGATTACTACTATTAAAGGCGTTAAAGTTAAAGTATTACGTTAATTCAGACAGTAACTTGGCGGCACATTTCTGGAAGATCGTTAATTATAAGTCTTGCCGCAGTCTCTATCAGATCGGGCAAAATGTTAAAAATGTTTATTGTACGTCACAAGGAAAGCGAGCAGGTTTATACGCCGGGGTCGTTTCTAAGCATTTCCATGGCACAAAATTCAGCGCGATGCTGGCGTGTGAGATGCTTATAGTCAGACACAATCGGGCGGGGTTATTTAATATCATAGTACTAAAATCTTACTGAAATGAGCGATTATCTCGCAGATTTTACTACACACCTCGCGTCCTAAAACATGCATCCATTTGCAGGTTATAATCTGCGAGATAACTTAGCTCAAATGAAGTCTTACGCGTTTTTCTGATCTTCATCATAAGGATGTCTACTCAAAAAGTCTGCACCGACGTTCTGAAGGCCGGGAATATATTCAATCAGAAATGAGTATGGCTGTAATAATAATGACCATCTCAAGAATCTGAAATTTTCATGCTTGGCTTGTGACAGGAATACGAGAGGTGAATGATGCGTTAGGACCACAAATGTTCTGCCATATAAATAAATCTGAAATTTTTTTATAGCCCATATCAAAGCTAGACATTCCTTTTCACTTGTTGAATAATTTTTTTCCGCTTTGTTCAACTTGCGGCTTGCATAAGCGACTGGGTTCAATTCTCCATCTTGTGAGGAGGACCTTTGCAACAATGTAGCGCCCAGGCCCACATTGCTTGCGTCACTTATCACGATAAATTCTTGATTCAAGTCAGGCAATTGTAATACTGGCCTGCTTGTGAGTTTTTCTTTTAACTCCTGGTAAGCCAATTCACACTGTGCGGACCAATTTATTGTATCAGGTTGACCTTTGCGAGTTAAATCCGTCAGTGGAGCACATATAGAGTTAAAATGTTTAATGTATTTTTGGTAGAACCCACACAACGACACGAAAGATCGCACATCTTTCTTTGTTTGTGGTCTAGGTGCTCTTTTCAATTTTTCCAGATTCTTGGGATCAGGGGTCATGCTACACTGATGTACAGTATGTCCCAAGAATTCCAACTCTTTACAACCAATACAACATTTTGTTGGTCTAGCGGTCAAGTTAGCCTCTCTGAGTCTATCAAACAGCATATTCAAAGAGGTAACGTGTTCCTCAAATGTTTCCGTAGCAATGAGGATATCATCCATAAAATTCGAAATACATGGATTTTTCAGGGTATCCAACAATTTTCGCATCATCCTAGAAAACACACTCGGGGCATTTTTCAACCCAAACGGTAACATGTTGAACTCATGATGACCTTCCGATGTGCTAAGGCTAAATAAGGTCGAACCTCAGGCTTTACTGGAATTTGGTAATAGCCTTTGCTAAGATCCACCTTAGAAAAATATTTTGCCCTGTTCAGCCTGGCAAATAGTTGAGTAGTATCAGGTAATGGATCCACCTGACCTTCTGTGACAGCATTCAGTTTCCTGTAATCGATGCACAGTCTATGTTCTCCCGATGGTTTCCGCAACAAAACCACACAGGAACTATAAGGAGACTCACTGAGAGAAATAATCCCTTCTTGAAACAAATAATCTATCTCCTCTTTCAAAGCTTTTTCCTTAGCGAAAGGAATAGAATAGGGCCTCATACAGATAGGTGCTGGGTCTAGTAGTTTGATATCATATTCCAACAAATTTGTGTGCCCCGGTTTATCCGGTAACACATCTGTATGTTTCTCAAGGACCTGTTGAATCTTCTCCCTCTGTCCTTTTGTCAGGTGATTACTGATCTTCACCTGTGCAAACGTTTCACTGGTTTTCAGTGGATATTCAAATGAGGTGAGAGGGTCATTTTTCATTTCGGTTGCGATAGACAAGGCCATTAGGTGCGTTCCTTCCTGGATTTGTCTGTCCAGATATTTCTTCAAAAGGTTCACATGATAGACTTTTTCCTTTCCCTTTTTGTCTATATTATAATTTGTTCTGGATACCTTTTCCAAAACTGTATATGGACCTTGCCATCCGATCTGAAATGTATTGTGGCTGCCGGGCAATAGAAGAAGCACCTTCTCCCTTACAGCAAGCTCCCTATCCTTCGCTTTCTTATTATAATAAGCAGCATGCTTTTTCCTGGCTTGTCTCAAATTATCATTTGCCAATTTCCAACTAGTTTTTAAACGAGTGGTCAGTTCGTTCACATATTGATAGGATGAGGTAACAGTCTCCTCTGCCTTCTCATCTGTCCAAGTCCTTAACAAGTTACATATGGACTTTTAATTTTTCTGACATATTTTTCATAAAATTAGAAGCCTTGTGTTGAGGACGTTTCTTCCTTGTGTCATCACACAAGAATCTACCACTACCGATTCTTTTCCTGGGGTTTTCTCCCCACTTTAGGTTCATTGTGAGAGGAGATCTCTCTATTTTCGTTTCCTCCAGTTTATATAATTCTGACCGAGGGATTGTCAGCTTAGTCTGGGGTAAAACTACTCGTCGTATAGTGGCCATTCTAATACATTCAAGTGAAGACTGTGTGTGAAAAGGGGGCTCCCATTCCACGTTGTCTACTTTATTACAATTATTTTTATTTCCAGGCCTACGTTTGCCCCGTGGCATGTCTAGGTCCTGCACATTTTTCCCACTTGTGGGTGTTCCCTCATGAAATATGCCGCAGGCTTCTACGAAATTCTCAATAACTATCTTTACATCTGGCCAGTAATATTTTTGCGAAACCTTTTGGCAGATGGTACCTACTTTCTCGTGGTACCCATCTTTTCCAACATGTAAACTCCGTATTACGTCTGCCCTAAAGATCTTGGGAAGTACCAGTTGTCCGTGACCCTTTGAGCCAGTTCCGGCCTTCCTATATAACAATTTATTCTTCAGATAAAATTCTCCTTTATTAGGAGGTGTATGGCAGGTGCGCAATTTTTGAAAGCACTGCTTCAGTGACCTATTTTGAGCCTGTGCCTTCCTCATCTCCTCTGGATGAGTATTTATAGGTTCATCTTCTTCCTTTCTGGATTGTGATCGGGTCTGGACGGCTGCCAAGACCACAGGTCTGTTGGGATTCCCCAAGTAGACATAACGACACCCCAATATCAGAGGGTAGATGGGTGCATCGATCACTGCTGCTCTGATTACGCATTCCACATAGCGAGTTTTCACATTTATTCTTGCAATGGGAAGTGTCATGAGTGGTATGTCCTTGGTCGCCCCTTGTATCTCCACTGTTTCTGTGGTTTACTGATCTGGGTTCACCAAGTGCGAGCTCACGACAGAATCAAAATCTAAACCGGTATCATAGAGGCACCTAATGGTGACATCATTGCATACAACATCCTCACAAACTGGGGGTGATAAGGTTCCTGCTGTCTAGCAGGTTTGTCCTTTACTTCCTTGTTCCCCATTTTCATAGCAGCAAATCCAGCTGGTTTACTTTTACAAAATTTAATGTCATGTCCATCCCTCTTACAATATCTACAATATAATCTACCTTGATGAAAAGGTTTTCTTTCATCATTCTTTCTGTCAGTGAAATGTGAGGTTTTATTTTTATAATCATTTCGAGGCCTATCAAAGTTTTGCTTACCTTTATTGTCAAATTTATTATAGTTTTGTGGGGCCTTATAATGATCTACTGGTTTCTTTTTGGTGCCAGCTACCTCTGCCTGCGCTGCCTGATACCTCTCAGCGACATTAATTATCTCACACAGCCTCTCCGCGCCCTGTTCCATGAGAAACTTTCTCATGTCTGGAGCCACGGACTCTTTCAACTGTTCTATGAGTATCATCTCTTTGAGATCTTGGGTTTTCCCCAAAGTAGCCCATTTCTCCATATACGATTCTAACCGGCCGGAGAACTGGTGATAGGTCTCACCCGACAGTAGCCTGGCATTCCTAAATTTTTTTCTATAAAACTCTCCGTTCTTTTCGTATCTTAACAAAAGAGCCTGCTTCAACATGCCATAGTTGTCTTGGTCATCCCTGCTCATTTTGGAAAAAAACTGCATAAGCTGTTCCCCGAAGACCTTGAGACAACTTTACACCCCATCTATCTCTTTCTAACCCATAAGTAGTGGCTAATACTTCATATCTGCTCAAATATGACTCAATGTCATCATCCTTTTCTACAAAATAGTCTAGATGGAACCCCATAGCTGAGTTGGAGGCCCCCTGGCTAGCAGTAGCATCAGAGGTAGAGGGGCTGTTACCATTGTCCGGAGCAAGGCCTTGCAACTCTAACTCCCTTAGTCGCAACTCATGCTCCCTCTGTAATCTTTTATCTTCTTTTTCTGCCTCCCTCTCGACAGTCAATCGCTTTTCTTCTGCTTCCTTTTCGGCAGTCAATCTCTTTTCTTCTGCTTCCCTTTGCAGTCGTTTTTCTTCTGCTTCCCTTTGCAGTCGTTTTTCTTCTTTTTCTGCCTCCAATTTTCTCTCCTCAAATTGGAGCCTCTTGATCTCAGCCTCTCTATCAGCCTCTAAGGCCCTGGCCTCCTTGTCAACCTCAATTTGTAACCTTTTTAATTTCAGCCTCTCTATCTAACTCTAATTTCTTAATCTCCCTAGCCTCTTCTACTTGCATTTTCCTTTCCTCAGCTAACCTATGTTCTTCCCTAGCAATAAATTTATCACATTCTGAGGTGACATAGTCAATCAAGACTTGACCCTCCATATTCATTTCTCTGGCAGTCTGCACAGCCACAGAGCAAAACTTGGCCAAATCTGCCATCTGATAAATACAAAATGTTCTAACTAAATTTCTAAAATAAATGCAAATTTACTTAATTAATTCCAGGTTCTGACACTTCATTAAATTCCCAAATCTTGGGCAATATTAATAATGGAGATTCCCTGGGAAAATAGAATGTTGTTAATGCTAAAACCCAGACCCCAATGTAAGTAGTACTAGGAGAAATTCAATTCCCGGACAAGCCTACCAATATATGTAAAAAAAAAAAAAAAAAGGTAAAGGAACCCGTTACACGCCCATTTAGGCATATTGGGAATATGGTGTTAGGCCCATATTATCTTGACCGTCGGCACACGAGGGGTGATGTGGTCGGCATCACGCTGGCCGCCTTAACCTTCCCAGAGTAGCTCTGGTACCCATTTGGGGCTGGGTCGACCCAGGAGCCGTTTGTGGCCTAAAAATTTTTCCGCCTCATCTGGGGATCGAACCATAGACCACTGCGCTAGGAAGCCAGTGCACTAACCACTATGCTACCGCGGCTCCAATATATGTAGCAAGTTTGATTTGCTGGGGAGGTTATGATGTTATACATAAAAGGAAAGAAATCTGTGTCTGTGTTAACCGTGTGAGGTCACGCACATGTAGGCCCCTGACTATGATAGATTATGATGATGTATTTGCAAGGAACCTAACGCTACCTCCCTAGATCTCACACGGTCACTATTTTGGCTCTAGTGTCTGGTGTATGATGTACCTAATGTCTAGGGGAGAAATGAAAATAATGGTACATAAACACAAAACACTTTAACTCACTATAAGGAATTGAATAAAACAGTGGTTATGGTTTTTCTTTAAAATTGAATATTTTGTTTTTACAATTTAATCTGCCTGTCCCGCCATCTCTTTTGGACAGGTCTTTGAAAATAAGGAAAAGATAGTTTACATAAAAGGATTAACTAAAATGTGTGGACGCTTTGTCCAATAAGTATAAAGTCACTCTATCTCTCCTGTTGGTGTATTCACAGATTACAACTTTATTATCTAATAGTGTTTGTCATTTTTTAGGAGGGGCAGTAGTTTCATCACGCCCCATAACATCCTGGGTATGATTGAAAATACCAAAGTTTATTGTAACTGAAGTGTCAGATATACCCAGATGCTAACACATCACCTGGGATTCTTTGTAGAAGGATAATTCAGTATGTCGTTGCAGAAAATATAGATATCTCAACACGCACAAGCTCCTCCAGCTATCTGCTGACAGCATAAACGTTTTACCGGAGACTTGTTGGCGTTTCACTCACTCATCAGGTTTCCTGTCACCGGCTGGTAACACGAAATAAAACATCTGCAATAAAAAGACGCCCTGGCCTCTTTGTATCTGATCACACTTTATTATTATTATTTACATATGGGGGTATGGGGTCAGCCTCGCGTGCATACAGGTGCACTCGCCCCTAATTTTATATGACTCACACCTTGCTGTGACCACACCTCAGGTCTCTATGGCAGATACGCCACTGTACTTTTACATAGTTTTCCTCAATACAATAACGTGGAGTAACCACATTTCATTTTGCATGATTTGCTCTCTTTTTTTTTAAAATTATAAACGCTCCAGGCATGTTGAACAGTGTTCATGGAACACGGAGGCTTACTAACATATTCTAATACAATAATATTAAAACAAAATCATGACAATATACAACAGTTAAATACAGTTCAATGTGAGGACTCAACAATGTCTGCTCCCGGCATGTCCTTCACTTTTCCCAATAGCAGTATCTAACTTTGGCAGTTGTAATAAACATATTAATACATAAAGCATTCTTACCACAATTTCACAGAAATATATAACAAATAACGCTGACTTGCAAAGAATGGCTTCAGTTTTTCTCTGCCCTGCCCAGATTGCGAATTAATTCTTTATTTTATAAATTAACACAGCTGATCTCAGCGTATTTGATAGAAAAAGTTTTTGTCAATTGGCGATGAGCATTGAAAACTTTTTGCTAATATCTATTAGTACTGGCCAATGGAAAGCTTGCGACTACCAGAATTCAAATGTAGTTTTTGGAAAAAAAAAATTTCAAACTAATTCTGTGTCTGGTAGTCGATTGGTCAGTCTGCGTTAGTTATGCCCAATAGAAAAAGATGTTTCGTTTTTAGTTACATTTTTCCTATCTCTCCCCTTTCACTCCTATACCAACTAATAGAATTTGAATTTACTCCAATGTCTCTTTCTAAGCTGGCGTCCCCACTAACGTTATGAAAAAAACAAGCAGGAACCACAGTCTGTCCGTCTTAGTGTTACTAGACATATAGTATTTTCTCAATAACTTGGCTAATATTTGGACTACCATATTTTTTAAAACACATTTTTGCGCAGGGGACTCTAAGCTATACTACCATATAATTTTTATGGTCAGTTTCAGTATGGTTTAGATTTTCAATTTTGTCACTGTCAATCGTCAAATATAAATTTTACACAAGTCGGCCATCTTTCTCCCTTCATCTCTCTCTAGCATTTATTTTTCAAATAACTAACTTGTTTGAGTGACGTCAGAAATACATTACTCGGCGAGAATTTAAACTGTCTGTGTGTATATATCATCGGGCCCATCCCACAGCGTGTCAAGCGAAGCGGGGTTTTGCGCGGCGGGTGTTATAATTGGCGTTAATTATTACTGTTGTCTCGTGTTACACTACCAAAAAATGTAAGGATTACTACTATTAAAGGCGTTAAAGTTAAAGTATTACGTTAATTCAGACAGTAACTTGGCGGCACATTTCTGGAAGATCGTTAATTATAAGTCTTGCCGCAGTCTCTATCAGATCGGGCAAAATGTTAAAAATGTTTATTTTACGTCACGAGGAAAGCGAGTAGGTTTATACGGCGGGGTCGTTTCTAAGCATTTCCATGGCACAAAATTCAGCGCGATGCTGGCGTGTGAGATGCTTATAGTCAGACACAATTGGGCGGGGTTATTTATTATCATAGGACTAAAATCTTACTGAAATGAGCGATTATCTCGCAGATTTTACTACATAGAGATGCCTCAAAAACGTCTCGGATATTATTTCTTATTCTAGAATTCCCCTGCGACTTTTGAGTAGTTTCTGTAGGAGTCCGGTTCCGTATTAATATTGGCGAGTTTTCTTTTTCAGTGGAAAAAAAGATGTTCTAATACGTTTTTCCGATCCTAAAAATTCAGAATCGTGACTCAAATTTTATGCGGCAAGGTCCGAGTTGTCTACTTTGACGATTTCAGGAATACAGTGTCGTATGTCTAACTTTATTTACGTTATATCGTAAGTTTCCGGCCCACGCTTCCACCTGGCGTTTTCTGAAAAACTCCCAATCAGCGCGGTTGTTATTGATGCCTCAAATGTCAGCCAATACATTCAAAGCTCATATAATTAAAACGTTTCCTCATGCAGTATTCTGTATTACTCATACGTTTGAAAATCAAACAGCGATCCTCAGTATATGAAGTTGCTACATCCGACAATTATTGGTAGTGTTTACGTTACTGCATCTTACATTTTTCCTGTCAAGTCGGAAGTAAATATGCAATCTTAGCAAACACTTCGTGCTCGCATTTACCTGGAGTCGATGTGGTATTATCACGATTTAGGGACTCAGTTAATATCTCATGGATGAGCGATACGCTTGTCTGGCCCTGTCATGCATCGAAGCGTGAAACGTGAACAATGACTTTAGGGAAAAAGAGAGTGCTAACAAAAGAATAATGCACCTAATTCAGTACGCACAACAAATGTAGTTCAATACTACCGGAGAGCAGAAGACAGTGCACACATTGTCACAGAAGTTGAAATGGAATAAAAAGAAGAAAAAATGATTACAGGAGAATTAATGCCGTTATTAGGACATGCTGCAGAAAGAGAGCAACATAATTATTTCCTGTCTAGGTTTGGTGAGTTCATTATTATCACCAGGAGCCATCTTCATATTGAAGGTCGCCTACATTGGATCTCCAATGTCTTGGTGGGCTACTTGCCCGTAAAGTATAAATGCCTTATTGAAGTGGAAAGTAAAAATACAAACGTACTGACAGAAGGCGCCGAACAATACTGAAGAGAAACAAAGACGAGAGGCACAAAATGGAATGCTTGTAATAAGATTACTCAAAATTTCTGTCGGTTTTCTCAGTTTAGAACCGTCCCTTTCCTATCTTTGATTTTTTGTCTCCAGCCCTCTTCTTTTTGCATTAAGTTTAATGTAATCTTCCGAACTCCGACAGTGTCAATTATTGTTCTAGACAGCCCATGAAATCTCTCCACTCATGTATGTTTTGCTCGTCTACACAGAGGAGACCGAAATGATTTCATGCTGGTCGCTGTGTATATTCAGATGTCTAGTGATTCAGGTTAGAGCATCCTATTTAGTATGCCTTTGCACTCATTTGTGATTTAACTTTCCGCGGGCAGACAGGAAAACACGACCATTGCTCGACCAGAGCCTTTTAATGTCCCCATATATCTATGAGAATTATTTTCATAATTTTAATAAGTGAGTGTTTTTGCTAACCAACTAAATTTTTGGGTGTAGATAATCTCTCGGAAGGGAACAACAACATACAGGTTTACCTGAGAGAAATTTATCAATAAATTAATACTTTCGACGTCACAGGTCTTGTGTGTAAATTGGTGGAGTTTGTTTGTGTGGCGGGTCTTCAGCAAAGGGGAAAGCCCCTATGATATTTAGTAAAGTTTATCATTTTTATCACTGTTTTATAGTAATCGTGTGGAGCGATAAACAAGCTTACCACAAGTGAATTATAGAAGCAGCTTGAATATCTGTATAAATATTTATTATATTTTGTGAATGGGAATGTCGTGAAATATTCTAATCCACATATATAAATTATCAGGTAAATGCAAAGCCTAACACATAAATTTAATAAAAGGAAGAACAATGGTAAAATAACAGTGCTGTCACAAAGAATGTACTCGAAATCCCCTTTGTTTTATGCTTCGTCTGCAAATTGTAACGTTTCCACGTTAAATATAAGCCACTGCATAAATACAAGCGTTTCCACAACACATTAAAACGGGTATTGCATTTCTAAGAAAAACATTGAGAGGCACACTGCGTAATGACCTAAATTAATCCTAACATTAATTATACTACGTTACCAAAACGAACAAACAGATGGACTAAAGGATAGAGAGAAGGGAGAGGCAGAAAGCCGAACACGTGCAACACTAAACACGCGTCGCGCGATACACAATTGCTGCCATCACGCGTGTAAGGCCACATGCACTAACTTTTTTTTCAGACGGACAGTGATAAAAACACTAACCTTCCCAGAGTTAGGTTTTAAAATCCTGAAAAACGCTTATTAGAAAAGATAACATTAGATGGGTTTACGTTTGAAAACATTACAGTACCCAGACAGCACATCTTCGAAACAGGAGGTAGAAGAAATTGCATATTTTGAACGCAGCCACGTAGCTCTTTTAAATTTGTATATTTGGGTTCCTTAGGGCTTGCTGACAAAGAATATGTAAAACGTTACGCAAATAGTCTAGGAATTACCAAATTATAACCAAAATAAAATAGTGGGGATGCCTGAGAGCATGAAATCATTTCTGCTCATAAAATTTTTTTTTTAACGTGTTTGAAAAAACCTTACGTACGGAAATAGCCTACCATGTTAACTCCAAATTGATTGGAGCGCAACAAATATAAGACTAAACACGATTGGTCGGACTATAAATACTATCTTTCGTTGTCAGGGGAAACGGGAGTAGGAGTATTTTTTGAAAAGATGTGTGGACAGGGTTTCATTGGTTAGAGCTGCGAATATACACAATTCAGAGCGTTAGGTCGAGACCACTAGTTCAAATAAGCTTGATGAAGCAACAGTGCGTTGAAGCCAGCTCATATTTTTGCTAAATAAAAGCCTGGAACATAAGCAGATGGGAATTTGTGCCAGTATTTGTGCCAGAATTCATTGCTAGTCAACGTATCTGTGTATTTCCATGAATTGTGGTAAGCTTGATATATTCAATATCTTTTAATGAAAATTGAATGTAAATTGTTAATTTATGCCTATATATATGTGTAGTTCAGTAGCAAACATGATGTAAAGCCTATAATGCTCCAGCCTGAACAGAAGGTGTCGGAGGAAAGTAAAACTGCATGGAATGGCCAAACAGTACACTGACACCTAGATTATTGATTAGACAGAAATAATGCTGGAATTGCAGAGGCGTAGTAACCATTAGGGAGGGAAATACTGGTATAAAGTATTTCAGATGAAGCTGACAGTTGGCCTAACGCTCTGAACTCAATGTTTGTGATGTATTGTGCTCAGTGTAGAACTAGAGTATCAATTAGTTATGAAGTAGAAGGTACATCCTTCTTGTTTTCAGGGACCGTGGTCTTGACGTTATTGAGCAGCACCTGGTCAGAGCTTTGCTGAATCCAGAGTCGGACAGCATACTCCTTGGTCCATTTAGCTATCAGTGAGGTGTCTCCAGAGCCCAGGGGGGAGAAATCGAGCAGAGGAGTCTTTTCCTGCCGCCATCACGCAAGATAAGCTGATGTGGCCAGCTGAGCTCAACATTATGTACCCCCATCTTAAAATGACAGTGTAAAATATAATTAAGAGGGGAATTTAATTGTTTTAATATCAGGAACTGAGAACATCTCCAATACTAGTTCCAATAAAGACAAACTATTGAAGTCATGATGACAAATACCAACAGAGCTTGAACAAAACAAAACCAGTATTACCTCATATTACTACTATACAACTGACACACATAGGATACTTTTAATAATAGATGTCACTACAATATTCATATTGAGAAATTCTGTACATATAACTTGTAATTAAAATTGATTGTGATTCCTGGTTCCCTTTGTATTTGAATCAGGACACATATTCATTCATGACAGCAATGAATACATATTGTTATTTGAAAAGTTATCAGTGACTCCTTTAAGATATCCTTTAGAGTGTTATATGTATGTGAGTGTCACAGTGTTGTCAAGTGTGGTGGAATAAATTAAATTGTTTATCTGTCTGTTGTTGTTATGACTTACACTTCATCATACACATACCCTAGACATATAACGTAATCATCACACTACTCCAGAATAATTCTGACTGAGATATGAATATATGTGGCAGCAAGTAAGGTTATCTATAATACACTACTCTTATTAGATATAGATACCTTCACAGCTGATCTCAGTCAGTACACTAAGTCCCCTATAAATATTTATAACATCCCACTTCACCACATATATTGGGGTCTCGCTCTTGGGATTTTGAATCTTTACCTATTAAAAATAGTGGGGGTAATTCACTTCAGGGAATATAAGAATTAAAAGGTATCCTTGGGTGGAATTAAATAAGGTTGAGCTCACGGTGCCTGTGTTGTCCATTAGATATATATTTAGAGATTGAATTGTTGGTTAGACATTGTATAAATTTACCTGATAGACAATGGCGGACCTGGCCAAATTTCGATCTGCTGCTGTTCAGACTGCAAAAGAGTTAGGATTAGATGGGCAAGTTATGGTTGCCTATGTCACTACGGAATGTGACAAATTTATTGAACGCGAAGAAAGAAGGTTTGAAGCCGAAAGAAAGTTAGAGGCTGAAAAAGAAATTAAGAGGTTGCAGATTGAGGCTGAGGCTAAGAAATTGGAAGCAGAAGAAAGAAGATTGACTGCAGAAAGGGAAGAGAAGAAATTAACTGCAGAATTGGAAGCAGAAGAAAGAAGATTGACTGCAGAAAGGGAAGAGAAGAAATTAGCTGCAGAAAGAGAAAACAAGAAATTAGCTGCAGAAAGGGAAGCAGAAGATAAAAGATTACAAAGGGAACATGAGTTACGACTTAGGGAGTTTGAGTTTCAGGGCCATGCTCCTGAAAATGGTGCCAGTCCCTTTGCCTCTGATGCCACTGCTAGCCAAGGAGCCTCAACCTCAGCTATGAATTTTCATTTAGATCATTTTGTTGAGAAAGACGATGATATAGAGAGCTACCTAAATAGGTATGAACTATTAGCTACCACGTATGGGTTAGAGAGAGAGAGGTGGAGCTAAAAGTTATCTCAAGGACTTCGTGGGGCAGCTTATGAGGTTTTTGCAAAAATGAGCAGAGGTGATCAGGAAAATTATGACATGCTAAAGCAGGCTCTTTTGTTAAGATATGAAAAGAATGCAGAATTTTATAGGAAAAAATTTAGGAATGCTAAACTACTGTCAGGTGAAACCTATCACCAGTTCTCTGCACGAATAGAGACATACTTGGAGAAATGGACTTCTCTGGGGAAAACCCAAGATCTTAAGGAAATGGTTCTTATAGAGCAATTAAGAGAGTCCATGGCTCCAGACCTGAGAAAGTTTCTCATGGAACAAGGTGCAGAGAGGCTGGGTGAGTTGCTAAATGTTGCTGAAAGGTATCAAGCAGCTCAAGCAGAGGTAACAGGTAATAAAAAGAAACAAGTGGATAACTTTAGGGCACCACAGAACTTTAATAAATTTGATCCTAGGGATCAAAACAAAGGTAAGCACCAATTTGATAGGCCACGGTATGAAAATAAAAATAAATTCCCACAATTCGATGAAAGGAAATATGATGAAAGAAAATCTTTCAACCAAGGAAAAAGGTGGTGTAAAAATTGTCAGATGGACAATCATGACACTGACCGTTGCAGAAGGAAACCTGTGTATATGGCAACCCTTCAGGTCAGGTCGACCTCAAGACAGGAGGAGGATATTATGTTGGATACCACTCCAGAAGAGATGAGGAAGGCACAGGCTGGGGATAAAACACTCAAGCCTTGTTTCAGAAAATTGTCAACTTGTCATACAACTCCAGGCAAGGGAGATTTTTACATGAAAAACAAGTTGATGTATAGGAAGACTGGAGCTAGATCCAAAGGTCAGGGACAACTGGTACTTCCTAAAAGATATAGGGCAGACTTAATAAGGAGCCTACATGTGAAACCAGATGGGGACCATGAGAAAATAGGTACCATCATTCAAAAGGTGGCTCACAATTATTATTGGCCCAAAGCAAGATGGGACATTGAGAATTTTGTAGAAAGGTGTAGCATAGCACATGAGGGAACACCCACAAGTGGGAACATGGATCAGGACCTGGACACGCCACGGGGCAAAATTAGGCCTGATAATAAAAAAAAAAATAGATTTGATAAAGTGGACCAAATGGAATGGGAAGCCCCTTTTCACGGACAAGCTTCACTTAACTGTTTTACAATGGCCACTATGCAGAGAGTGCAAAAAGATGTCTTACCCCAGGATAAGCCGACAATCCCTCAATCGGACTTAAACAAACTGGAGGAAGAAGATGTAGAGAGGAAATCTCTCATCAAGAATTTTAAGTGGGGAGAAAGCCCCAAAAGAAGAATTGGTAGCGGTCGTTTTGTGAATGATAATTCTGGGAGGAAAAATCATCACTATAGAGCTTCGAGTGGAAGAGACCATACCGGTGCATGGACAAATAGGTCCACAAAATTAAAGGTCCATATGTAGCTTTGTTAAGAACGTGGACTGATGAAAAGGCAGAGGAAAACATTACATCTTCATACCAATATGTGAATGAGCTGACCACTCGTTTAAAAACTGGCTGGAAACTTGCCAATGAAAATTTGAAACAAGCCAGGAAGAAACATGCTGCCTATTATAACAGGAAGGCGAAAGACAGAAATTTGGCTGTGGGAGAGAAAGTAATGCTTCTTTTGCCCGGGAGTCAGAATAAGTTACAGATTGGATGGCAGGGTCCATATACAGTTCTAGAGAAGGTGTCTAGAACAAATTATAAGATAGATAAGAAAGGGAAAGAAAAAATCTATCATGTGAATCTCCTGAAGAAATATTTGGAAAGAGAACATCAGGAAGAGACACACTTGCTAACCTTGTCCATTGCCATGGAGATGAAAAAGGAACCACTTTCATCATTTGAATATCCATTACACCCCTGTGAGACAGCAGCACAGGTGAAAATCAGTACACATTTAACGAAAACTCAGAAAGAGAGAGTGCAACAGGTTCTAAATAATCATGCAGAGGTGTTAACAGACCGACCAGGGCATACAAACCCATTGGAATATGATATGAAACTGATAGACCCCACACCTGTCTGTATGAAACCATATTCGATTCCGTTTGCTAAGGAGAAAGCTTTGAAGGAAGAGATAGACTATCTATTGAAGGAGGGAATGATTTCACACAGTGAATCCTCATATAGTTCCGGTGTTGTACTCTTAAGGAAGCCCTCTGGAGAACATAGACTCTGTATAGATTACAGGAGACTGAATGCTATTACAGAAGGACATGTGGATCCATTGCCGGATACAAATCAGCTGTTTGCCAGTTAAATAAGGCTAAATATTTCTCAAGGGTGGATCTGAGTAAAGGATAATATCAGATTCCAGTAAAACCTGAGATCAGACAAAATTGTTGGATGTAAACATTAGGAGGAACGTAATGAATCCCTGAGTTGCCTCTTTGATTGAGGATATTCCGAATGGTTCATACAGGATAATAAGAAGATTATGGGATCCACTACGAAAACTCTGCTATCACCAGGTATATGTTATCTCCTCATAACGTACATTTTGAGGGAAATATAATGTTCTCTGGACATGTCATTGCGCAGACTCAGAGAAGAGAAATGGTGAATACGGGTTGCGAAGCAGCATTAAGACAAGCACTCACACTTGCGGCTGTTCAGTAACATAACCGAAATATATTATTGGTTGTAGAAGTCTGAGGCAGATTTCATGAGTAGTGCCTACTCTGAATGGACCCAACTACATAAAACCATGATAGCACCACAGAAGAGTAAAGTCAAGTTGACTTACATTTATCTATGTGTATATAGAATAAAGGACTGACATGGGATGTCTGTTTTAAGAGGGGAGGTGTCGTGAAATATTCTAATCCACATATATAAATTATCAGGTAAATGCAAAGCCTAACACATAAATTTAATAAAAGGAAGAACAATGGTAAAATAACAGTGCTGTCACAAAGAATGTACTCGAAATCCCCTTTGTTTTATGCTTCGTCTGCAAATTGTAACGTTTCCACGTTAAATATAAGCCACTGCATAAATACAAGCGTTTCCACAACACATTAAAACGGGTATTGCATTTCTAAGAAAAACATTGAGAGGCACACTGCGTAATGACCTAAATTAATCCTAACATTAATTATACTACGTTACCAAAACGAACGAACAGATGGACTAAAGGATAGAGAGAAGGGAGAGGCAGAAAGCCGAACACGTGCAACACTAAACACGCGTCGCGCGATACACAATTGCTGCCATCACGCGTGTAAGGCCACATGCACTAACTTTTTTTCAGACGGACAGTGATAAAAACACTAACCTTCCCAGAGTTAGGTTTTAAAATCCTGAAAAACGCTTATTAGAAAAGATAACATTAGATGGGTTTACGTTTGAAAACATTACAGTACCCAGACAGCACATCTTCGAAACAGGAGGTAGAAGAAATTGCATATTTTGAACGCAGCCACGTAGCTCTTTTAAATTTGTATATTTGGGTTCCTTAGGGCTTGCTGACAAAGAATATGTAAAACGTTACGCAAATAGTCTAGGAATTATCAAATTATAACCAAAATAAAATAGTGGGGATGCCTGAGAGCATGAAATCATTTCTGCTCATAAAATTTTTTTTTAACGTGTTTGAAAAAACCTTACGTACGGAAATAGCCTACCATGTTAACTCCAAATTGATTGGAGCGCAACAAATATAAGACTAAACACGATTGGTCGGACTATAAATACTATCTTTCGTTGTCAGGGGAAACGGGAGTAGGAGTATTTTTTGAAAAGATGTGTGGACAGGGTTTCATTGGTTAGAGCTGCGAATATACACAATTCAGAGCGTTAGGTCGAGACCACTAGTTCAAATAAGCTTGATGAAGCAACAGTGCGTTGAAGCCAGCTCATATTTTTGCTAAATAAAAGCCTGGAACATAAGCAGATGGGAATTTGTGCCAGTATTTGTGCCAGAATTCATTGCTAGTCAACGTATCTGTGTATTTCCATGAATTGTGGTAAGCTTGATATATTCAATATCTTTTAATGAAAATTGAATGTAAATTGTTAATTTATGCCTATATATATGTGTAGTTCAGTAGCAAACATGATGTAAAGCCTATAATGCTCCAGCCTGAACAGAAGGTATCGGAGGAAAGTAAAACTGCATGGAATGGCCAAACAGTACACTGACACCTAGATTATTGATTAGACAGAAATAATGCTGGAATTGCAGAGGCGTAGTAACCATTAGGGAGGGAAATACTGGTATAAAGTATTTCAGATGAAGCTGACAGTTGGCCTAACGCTCTGAACTCAATGTTTGTGATGTATTGTGCTCAGTGTAGAACTAGAGTATCAATTAGTTATGAAGTAGAAGGTACATCCTTCTTGTTTTCAGGGACCGTGGTCTTGACGTTATTGAGCAGCACCTGGTCAGAGCTTTGCTGAATCCAGAGTCGGACAGCATACTCCTTGGTCCATTTAGCTATCAGTGAGGTGTCTCCAGAGCCCAGGGGAGAAATCGAGCAGAGGAGTCTTTTCCTGCCGCCATCACGCAAGATAAGCTGATGTGGCCAGCTGAGCTCAACATTATGTACCCCCATCTTAAAATGACAGTGTAAAATATAATTAAGAGGGGAATTTAATTGTTTTAATATCAGGAACTGAGAACATCTCCAATACTAGTTCCAATAAAGACAAACTATTGAAGTCATGATGACAAATACCAACAGAGCTTGAACAAAACAAAACCAGTATTACCTCATATTACTACTACACAACTGACACGCATAGGATTTTTTTAATAATAGATGTCACTACAATATTCATATTGAGAAATTCTGTACATATAACTTGTAATTAAAATTGATTGTGATTCCTGGTTCCCTTTGTATTTGAATCAGGACACATATTCATTCATGACAGCAATGAATACATATTGTTATTTGAAAAGTTATCAGTGACTCCTTTAAGATATCCTTTAGAGTGTTATATGTATGTGAGTGTCACAGTGTTGTCAAGTGTGGTGGAATAAATTAAATTGTTTATCTGTCTGTTGTTGTTATGACTTACACTTCATCATACACATACCCTAGACATATAACGTAATCATCACACTACTCCAGAATAATTATGACTGAGATATGAATATATGTGGCAGCAAGTAAGGTTATCTATAATACACTACTCTTATTAGATATAGATACCTTCACAGCTGATCTCAGTCATTACACTAAGTCCCCTATAAATATTTATAACATCCCACTTCACCACAGGGAGCTTCTCTTATTTCTCCCGGCCCATTCTCTTATTTATCTACCTGATTTATGTACATTGATATATATTATTTTTTTAAGTTTTTCCTTTAATAAATGTTAACAAAATATTGATATCAAACCAGTCTGAGTTATCTAGAAATGTCTTTGTTCCTCCCTATATCTGTCTGTCAGAGTCATGAGTAAGTGAGTGACTACATCATAAAACTTTACTAAATTGGCGGACCATTTGGATGCCTTTGCCTTCTTTTGTTCATTCACCCTACCACACTTTTTAAGAATAGACAAAGAAAGAATAGAACTATTACTCCTTCATGCATGCCGTAAGAATCGGCTAATGTTAAGTTATACATGGTTAAGTTATACATAGTTAAGTTATACATGGTTAAGTTATACATAGTTAAGTTATACATGCTTAAGTTATACATAGTTAAGTTATACATGGTTAAGTTATACATAGTTAAGTTATACATAGTTAAGTTATACATGGTTAAGTTATACATGGTTAAGTTATACATGATTAAGTTATACATGGTTAAGTTATACATGGTTAAGTTATACATGTTTAAGTTATACATGGTTAAGTTATACATAGTTAAGTTATAAATGGTTAAGTTATACATGGTTAAGTTATACATGGTTAGGTTATACATAATTAAGTTATACATGGTTAGGTTATACATGATTAAGTTATACATGGTTAGGTTATACATCATTAAGTTATACATGGTGTAGTGGAATTGATGGTATTGTATGATTGTGATCTTACTTAATGTGATGCATGAGGTCAGCTGTGAAGGCTCCTGAGATAAATGAAGCTGTGAATTTTCAGAAGGCCCTTCTTGCTACCACTACGACCTCATACCTATCTTTTTTTTTTCTAATGAATGTGGCTACGTTAAAATTCTAGGGTATGATATGTAATGTGTTGTGGTAGTTTACATACACACACACAGATATTTAATAAGTCTAATAATATTAATAAAATGTTATGACACACTGAAATAACTCAAGCTGTGTAAAATTTTTGATAATAAATTTTCTTTAAGTTTATTTGTTCTGAACCAAGGTTTTATTTTGGTCAGAACATATGAAAGGTTTTGCAATTATTAATGAAATGCATGAATATATATCATAATAAATGAAAGGAGTGTACATATGGATTTTACAAGACTAGTTAATATTACTACTGTATATGGTTGTAATTTTTCTGGGAGAACGTTTAATGGATGTGCTGTTGGGGTGGCCTCATCACTCCCTGTCTATGGCGACTACACATTGTCCATTTATTGATGGTATTATAATTGGTGTGTTAGAAATTAAGTTGGTGAGTATTCAGCAGTCCAGACGCTCACGTATCTTGAATGAGTAATTCTGGTGCTGGAATCAGGTGGCCCCACCTCTCCGTGCTTGGGGGGCAATATCAGGCTGCTCTGCCAAAATATAAACTGCACGGGTCCACTCTTGTAATATTCAACACCTCATTTGACACCACATTGGTGCCAAATAAAAACTCACAGTTCTGCAATAAAGTATTGGTCATGTGTCAGAATTCCATCCTCTAAACCATTTCTGGACACAACACCACACACAACAACAACACCACATAGACGGGTCAGATCTCTTTGACCAAACAACACATCTTACCAAGTTGGTTTCACATAGGATAAGTTCTCCCAGACTACATATTCTGAAATGTGTTCATTAGCTTCCTGCCATAGAATAGGATAGGTGATATGTTTCACTGATCTCAACACTTGATCTGTCCTTCATAATCCTTGCTGGAGTTTATGTATTTTATTTGTCTCTAGACCCTGAACTGGGGCGGGGGGTCTAGAGCGAATCCTTACTTGTTGTAAGGGATAGATTTTGATATGGCAGTATCAAATCACTCGAAACATTAAACAAATATTAAAATATACAAAGAAATACTTTCAGTCTTACCAGAATTATGAATATAGAACACAGTTAATTGCTAGCAAAACTCAGCTGAGCTGCTGGCTTTAGTATGGCGTCCCTCTAAATATTTCAATTAGCTTCTGGGAATTACACCACTAAATAATTCACTGTGTCTACTAGGACAACTTATGACGAATGGCAAAAATGCGCGTCTGAGCGCCGATAATATATTCATCTATGGCCAATCACCGCCTTTTTTCCTTTTTAAATTCAAACCTCCTACCAAAAAGTCATTTCAGTCATACCTCAGTCAAGTATGCATTATTGTCTGTTGGTCCGTCTGTCTCTACTTGCGTTTCATAAAAAAACACACTTGTTTTTTGAACCAACTCCGCCTTCCCCTACACAATTTTGCCTTTAAAGTTATTTTTAGCCACAGTTCACCATCCCATCCCCTCTATTTCATTCCAACTAGATTTTAGCACTTGAGTCTCAAGGCTACAGTTTTTGAAAATTAGGGACATTTTTTGTTTCAATCTGGTCGCTCGCTGATATGAACAACACAGTCTTTTGTCAATATCTTTCTTATTATCTATCCGTCTGTATAAATGAAAGCATATTATTTCACTGCTCAAGATGGGCCATCCGGCCAGCTAGGTTTTATATTCCTAACATTATTATTAAGAAAAAGTTACTTTTCAAGGTTAGTTGGTTTTTCGAAATATTTCTAGCATCTTCTATACTACGTTTGCCACTGCATTCAAATAAACGGACTAAGTTATCGCAAAAGCGTCCAAGAAATGACTGTTGCGTATAATAGCTAAGGTCCCTTTTGTCGATTTCTTTACCTTGTGTCAACTTGGGGATGTGACTTTTCCTCCTTTCCCCACCAATTGCGTCTTTTAGCCTTGCTAGTTTCAAGCACGCGTTCAGTCAGATTTTTCCTTTTGATCTTTGTTCTCATCCCGGTCCAAGGGTAACGTTTTGCCTTCACGTCTAACAATTTAATTTCCATGGCGGGTGATGACCCGCGGCGTGGGCGATCATGTATTCCTGGACATGGTTAGGTGCATTAGTTTTTATCCCTACGTTGTATCATTGGAGATATTTTAACGTTGTATCATGGTTAATTTTATGACACATCTCCCCACTTGAAAACATGCCTACGGCAATTTCCAAAACCAATGATACACATAGATAAAATCTCTCCTCACGCCTGCCATTACTCTAATTTTGATCACAGGGGTGCCGACTGAGGAAATCTGCACCGACATTCAATTTGCCTGGGATATATTGGATACTAAACTGATAAGGTTGAATCAATAAAGACCACCTCAGCAATCTTGCGTTTTCATGCTTAGCCTGAGATAAGAATACGAGAGGCTGATGGTCCGTCTCGACCACAAAAGTCCTACCATACAGATAAATTTGAAACTTCTTTATTGCCCAGATTAACGCTAAACATTCTTTTTCGCTTGTGGAGTATCCTTGTTCCGCCTTATTCAATTTGCGGCTTGCATAACCGACTGGTTTCAGTTCCCCATCAGGTGAAGATGATCTTTGCAACAAAGCCGTTCCGAGTCCTACATTACTTGCATCGGTTCTTAAGACAAAGTCCTGTGTCAAATCAGGCAGTTTGAGAATAGGCTTGCTAGTGAGTTTTTCCTTTAAGTCTTGGAACGCTAATTCACTTTGCGCAGTCCAATTAATTTTATCTGGAAGTCCCTTGCGAGTCAGATCAGTCAGAGGAGCACAAATAGAGTTAAAATCTTTGATATATTTTTGATAAAATCCGCATAACGACACGAATGATCGCACGTCCTTTTTTGTTTGTGGTCTAGGTGCTCTCTGCAGTTTTTCAAAGTTCTTGGAGTCAGGGGTCATGTTACCCTGATATACAGTGTGTCCCAAGAATTCCAACTCTTTGCATCCAATGCAACATTTTGTTGGCCTAGCAGTTAAGTTCGCCTCCCTAAGCCTATTAAATAACATTTCTAGAGCTTCAATGTGTTCTTCAAATGTCTCTGTGGCGACGAGAATATCATCCATGAAATTCGTGATACATGGGTTATTCAGGGGATCCAACAATTTGCGCATCATCCTTGAAAATACACTCGGAGCATTTTTCAGTCCGAATGGTAGCATGTTGAATTCATAATGTCCATCCGAACATCCACTTGTCCTTCTGTGACAGCATTCAGTTTCCTGTAATCTATGCACAGTCTGTGTTCCCCAGACGGTTTTCTCAACAAAACGACACTAGAGCTAAAAGATGATTCACTGTGTGAAATAATCCCCTCCTTCAACAAATAATCTATTTCTTCCTTCAATGCCTTCTCCTTCGCGAACGGAATAGAATAGGCTCTCATACAGATTGGGTTTGAGTCTACCAGTTTCATGTCATACTGTAGCAAATTTGTATGGCCTGGTTTATCTGTTAATACATCTGTATGTTCCTCCAGAACCTGTTGAACTCTCTCCCTCTGGTTTTTAGTCAGGTGCTTACTGACTTTTACATGTGCTGCTGTTTCACAAGGATGTAATGGGTATTCATGTGAGGTGAGTGGTTCCTTTTGCATTTGAGTTGCGATAGCTAAGGTCAGTAAGGGGGTGCTTTCCTAGAGTGGTCTGTCCAGATACTTCTTTAACAGGTTTACATGATAAAATTTCTCCTTCCCCTTTTTGTCAATTTTATAGTTTGTTCTAGACACCTTCTCTAGAACCGTATATGGACCTTGCCATCCAATTTGTAATTTATTCTGGCTACCGGGTAGTAGAAGCAGCACCTTCTCTCCCACAGCTAGTTCTCTGTCCTTTGCCTTCCTATTAAAATATGCTGCATGTTTCTTCCTGGCTTGTTTCAAATTATCATTTGCCAGTTTCCATCCAGCTTTCAAACGAGTGGTCAGTTCGTTCACGTATTGATAAGATGAGGTAACAGTCTCTTCCGCCTTCTCATCTGTCCAGGTCCTTAATAGCGCTTCTAATGGACCTTTTATTGGCCTTCCAAATAGCAGAGTTGCGGGAGCCATCCCGGTTGAACTATGTGGTACCTCCCGATACGCAAACAATGCGGCGGGCAGGAATTGATCCCACAGATCCGGTTTTTTCGTGTGCCAGCTTTCTCAGGATAGAAATGAGAGTCCCGTTGAACCTCTCTACCTGGCCGTTCCCTTGCGGATGGTACGGACTACAATGAAAGTGTCTGGCTTGAAATAGCTTAAAAACTTCTTCCGTTAGTTTCCCCTTGAACTGAGAGCCATTATCCGTCAAGATTTGATGCGGGAATCCTAATCGGGTAAATATTGTAAGTAGTGCCTCTGCTACATGTTTTGAATCAATTGATGGCAGGGCTACCGCCTCTCCCCACATAGAACAAGTGTCCACCGAGTAAGGATGTAACTGTTCCTCCTCTTGGTCCGAGTGAGAGGTCCCACAATATCCACTGCAACCCTCTCAAAAGGTGTTCCCACTATGGGCATTTCCCCTAGAGTTGCAGGAGCAGTCCAGTGCTTTGGAGCTACCCTTTGACATTCTGGGCAGGATTTGACATATCTTTTTATATCCTCTGTTATCCCTGGCCAGAAGTAATGACAAGCTATACGCTGTCCTGTGGCGCTGATCCCCATGTGACCACTGAAGGGAATCGCATGCCCGAGTTCCATCACTTTATCCCTATATGAAGTGGGAAGAACCAGCTGGTTGTGACCATTTGTTCCAGCTCCGGCCTTCCTGTATAATAGTTCGTTCTTCATAAAATATTCCCCCTTGCTCGGAGGTGTGTGGCATTTGGGCAATTTTTTAAAACATGGCTTGAGTGTCCTATCCTCAGCCTGCGCCTTCCTCATCTCCTCTGGATGAGCATTTATAGGTTCACCTTCTTCCTCCTTCTTCTGTGACCTGGTCTGCACTGTCGCCATGATCACAGGTCTCTCGGGGTTTCCCAAGAAGACGTATCTACACCCCAATATCAGAGGGTAGATTGGTTCATCTATCACTGCTGCTCTGATTTCTCCTTCCACATAGCGAGTTTTCACCGTTATCCTTGCGATGGGAAGTGTCATGAGTGGTATGTCCTTAGTTGCCTCTTGTATTTCCACTGTTTCTGTGGTATACTGACTTGGGTCAACTAGGCTAGACTTCACAACTGAATCATAATCCAAACCTGTATCATAAAGGCACCTTATGGTGACCCCATTACAAATAACATCCTCACAAACTGGGGGGTGATAAGGTTCCTGCTGTCCCTTAGGATTAACCTTTAACCTTTGAGTCCCCGACTTCATTGCAGCAATGTTTGAAGGTTTCCTTCTACAAAATTCGGTGTTATGGTTATCTTTCTTGCACCATTTACACCATCTTTTTCCTTGGTTAAACGGTTTTCTTTCATTGGATTTTTGGTCATTGAACTGTGAGTTTCTGTCTCGGTAGTCATTTCTTGGCCGTTCAAAGTTTGTCCTACCTTTATTTCCCTGCTCTCTATTATCAAATTTATTAAATTGCTGTGGAGCTTTAAAATTGTCTATGTGCTTCTTTTTAGCACCGCTTACCTCTGCCTGGGCTGCCTGATACCTCTCAGCGACATTTAAAACCTCCCCCAACTTCTCTGCACCTTGTTCCATGAGGAATTTTCTCATGTCTGGAGTCATGGACTCTCTCAATTGCTCAATCATGATCATTTCTTTAAGATCTTGGGTCTTCCCCAGAGCAGTCCATTTCTCCAAATAGGTTTCCAGTCTGGCAGAGAATTGGTGGTATGTCTCCCCAGACGACAGTTTGGCATTTCTAAATTTCTTACGATAAAATTCACCATTTTTTTTCGTACCTCAATAACAAAGCCTGCTTTAACATGTCATAATTGTCCTGGTCTTCTCTGTTCATTTTTGCGAAGACTTCGTAAGAAGTACCTCTCAGTCCCTGTGATAACTTTAAACTCCACCTCTCTCTCTCTCTAACCCATATGTAGTAGCTAATAACTCAAAACGTCCTAGGTACCCCTCTATGTCATCGTCTTTTTCAACAAAATGGTCTAAATGAAACCCCATAGCTGATGTTGAGGCTCCCAGACTGGGCGTAGCATCTGAGGCAAAAGGGCTGGCACCATTTTCAGGAGCCTGGCCTTGTAGCTCCAGCTCCCTTAGTCGTAATTCGTGCTCCCTTTGCAACCTTCTATCTTCTGCCTCCCTTTCGGCCTTTTTATCTTCTGCTTCCCTTTGCTGTCGTTTTTCTTCTGCCTCAATCTGCAGCCTCTTAAGTTCTCTATCAGCCTCACTTTGTAACCTCTTCTCTTCAGCCAACCTTTCAGACTCTAATTTTCTTTCAGCCTCTTTTTCTAATCTTCTTTCTTCCCGTTCAATATACTTATCACATTCAGCCGTTACATATTGAATTAAAACCTGACCATCCATTCCCATATCCTTTGCCGTTAGCACAGCAGCTGATCTGAATTTGGCTAGCTCCGCCATACTTTTTAAACACTTCTAGCAATGAGCAAAGTAAACTTTCCAACCACTAAAGCAATTCTAATTACTCTAGTCTAAAATAATTCTAATTAATTAATTAATCAATTAACTACCACTGGCTGTGAAGATTCACCAACTTTTATTTTCTGGGACACTTTTAATTTTAAGGGACACTTTTAATTTTTATAATGTGTTCCCCTAATTTATTTCTCCCCCCAGGAGATCCTAATATTATTGATAGGCTATTTATCCCGGGACAAGAGACCCCAATATATGTAGTGGAATTGATGGTATTGTATGATTGTGATCTTACTTAATGTGATGCATGAGGTCAGCTGTGAAGGCTCCTGAGATAAATGAAGCTGTGAATTTTCAGAAGGCCCTTCTTGCTACCACTACGACCTCACACCTATCTTTTTTTTTTCTAATGAATGTGGCTACGTTAAAATTCTAGGGTATGATATGTAATGTGTTGTGGTAGTTTACATACACACACACAGATATTTAATAAGTCTAATAATATTAATAAAATGTTATGACACACTGAAATAACTCAAGCTGTGTAAAATTTTTGATAATAAATTTTCTTTAAGTTTATTTGTTCTGAACCAAGGTTTTATTTTGGTCAGAACATATGAAAGGTTTTGCAATTATTAATGAAATGCATGAATATATGGCATAATAAATGAAAGGAGTGTACATATGTATTTTACAAGACTAGTTAATATTACTACTGTTTATGGTTGTAATTTTTCTGGGAGAACGTTTAATGGATGTGCTGTTGGGGTGGCCTCATCACTCCCTGTCTATGGCGACTACACATTGTCCATTTATTGATGGTATTATAATTGGTGTGTTAGAAATTAAGTTGGTGAGTATTCAGCAGTCCAGACGCTCACGTATCTTGAATGAGTAATTCTGGTGCTGGAATCAGGTGGCCCCACCTCTCCGTGCTTGGGGGGCAATATCAGGCTGCTCTGCCAAAATATAAACTGCACGGGTCCACTCTTGTACTATTCAACACCTCATTTGACACCACATTGGTGCCAAATAAAAACTCACAGTTCTGCAATAAAGTATTGGTCATGTGTCAGAATTCCATCCTCTAAACCATTTCTGGACACAACACCACACACAACAACAACACCACATAGACGGGTCAGATCTCTTTGACCAAACAACACATCTTACCAAGTTGGTTTCACATAGGATAAGTTCTCCCAGACTACATATTCTGAAATATGTTCATTAGCTTCCTGCCATAGAATAGGATAGGTGATATGTTCCACTGATCTCAACACTTGATCTGTCCTTCATAATCCTTGCTGGAGTTTATGTATTTTATTTGTCTCTAGACCCTGAACTGGGGCGGGGGGTCTAGAGCGAATCCTTACTTGTTGTAAGGGATAGATTTTGATATGGCAGTATCAAATCACTCGAAACATTAAACAAATATTAAAATATACAAAGAAATACTTTCAGTCTTACCAGAATTATGAATATAGAACACAGTTAATTGCTAGCAAAACTCAGCCGAGCTGCTGGCTTTAGTATGGCGTCCCTCTAAATATTTCAATTAGCTTCTGGAAATTACACCACTAAATAATTCACTGTGTCTACTAGGACAACTTATGACGAATGGCAAAAATGCGCGTCTGAGCGCCGATAATATATTCATCTATGGCCAATCACCGCGTTTTTTCCTTTCCAAATTCAAACCTCCTACCAAAAAGTCATTTCAGTCATACCTCAGTCAAGTATGCATTATTGTCTGTTGGTCCGTCTGTCTCTACTTGCGTTTCACAAAAAAACACACTTGTTTTTTGAACCAACTCCGCCTTCCCCTACACAATTTTGCCCTTTAAAGTTATTTTTAGCCACAGTTCACCATCCCATCCCCTCTCTTTCATTCCAACTAGATTTTAGCACTTGAGTCTCAAGGCTACAGTTTTTGAAAATTAGGGACATTTTTTGTTTCAATCTGGTCGCTCGCTGATATGAACAACACAGTCTTTTGTCAATATCTTTCTTATTATCTATCCGTCTGTATAAATGAAAGCATATTATTTCAATGCTCAAGATGGGCCATCCGGCCAGCTAGGTTTTATATTCCTAACATTATTATTAAGAAAAAGTTACTTTTCAAGGTTAGTTGGTTTTTCGAAATATTTCTAGCATCTTCTATACTGCGTTTGCCACTGCATTCAAATAAACGGACTAAGTTATCGCAAAAGCGTCCAAGAAATGACTGTTGCGTATAATAGCTAAGGTCCCTTTTGTCGATTTCTTTACCTTGTGTCAACTTGGGGACGTGACTTTTCCTCCTTTCCCCACCAATTGCGCCTTTTAGCCTTGCTAGTTTCAAGCACGCGTTCAGTCAGATTTTTCCTTTTGATCTTCGTTCTCATCCCGTTCCAAGGGTAACGTTTTGCCTTCACGTCTAACAATTTAATTTCCATGGCGGGTGATGACCCGCGGCGTGGGCGATCATGTATTCTAGTAGCTTACGCATTAGTTTTTATCCCTACGTTGTATCATTGGAGATATTTTAACGTTGTATCATGGTTAATTTTATGACACATGGTTAGGTTATACATGATTAAGTTATACATGGTTAGGTTATACATGATTAAGTTATACATGGTAGTGGCATTCCGATCATGTAAAACAAAACTGCTACAGAAACCACTTCTATAACAGCATGGGGCTTTTGGCCCATGCTTCACTCAAGGGGGCCAGCTGTGGTTGTGACTCCATTCTTCGTAATTAGCCAAATAGGAACTCAGTAAATGAATATAAATCGATCAAATTTATTTAGCTTTTCAACGAGCACAGTTCTTCAACAAACACATGCCGAGTCCTCCTGTCACGTGCCATCAGCTCAAGCTCATTCCACGTTTTCCTCATTATTTTCACTTCTGTCCTCAGTTCTCTTCTCCACCAATATCTTGGTCACATTTCTGCTGCCACATGTACTGTCTTCCCTTGTTCGTTCTATTTTTTAACATTCCAGGTGCCAAATCTGGAGGTTCGCCTAGAAGACAGAAGGTTAGTCAGCAACACAGACTCCTTTCACCTTTCTCTGTGTTGTGTCATGCGTCTCCCTGTCAGAGGACCCCCTCCTATCTTGGTTGGCTGAGGTTTATTTTCCTTAGTTGACCTGTCCATGTTTGCTGAAGTTTTTGTAGTTTAACATTTTTTTTTTTTTTAACAGAATGGGAACCGGCGCTTTTTACGACATACATGGTAGGGTTCAGTGTTACTATTCTTTCCCTCCCTTTCAGACCCCGGTAACCAACGGTATGGGTTTAATGAATATCAACGATATTCCTTATAGATGCAAACTGCAAGAGATGAGAAAACAAGTATCACTAATTCTCCAAAGCTGCGGAGCATAAAATTTAGTCTTGTTTCTATCAGCATTATCATAATCTTTTTTTCAGTTTCGCACCAGACGGAGCATAGAGCCAGCACTGCAGTTGATCCCCTCGCAAGAAGCCTGCACCAAGCTGTCACATGCTCTTGCAGTGGTGGTTCCTGTGACAAGTTATTTTACAAAATGAAGCTGGCAGTCCCATGAACAACTTCATATTAGCCGCCTTGTATGACTTGCGTAAGTGTGCAACAGCATCATCTTTCTTTGTCTCATAAGCGACCCTCTGAACTACACGTAGCCTGGTTTCTTTAGTTATTAAATAAAACCAGCGGTCCACCCACTGCTGTTTGCACTTGTTTATCATGCATTTTGTGGTTCTGAAGTTCGTTGGAATGTTCGGTTGCGGCATACTTACTTCTTTCTTTGCTAGTTAAAATGACTTTTTTTCCAGAGAGTATCGCTGTCTACCTTAGAGCATAGTAAATAACCCATCTCAAATGTATCTTCTAGTTTCTTCCACATCCTAAAACGTCTACTGTTCCTTTACCCAGAGAGACAGTTAACTTAAGAAACCTGATTGTTTGACCACTAGCTGATCACTCACTTCTGCGGGCTGAAAGCGAGTCGAATATTGCGCGAGAGACTCCGCGAGCTTGGCCCCATCAGTATTCGATAGCGAACAGAGTTCTCAGTTAAAAAAATATATATATAAAAATTGGTGCTGTTGTGGATAGCAATGTGGCTTAAGACCGATGGTCTGTTCCAGTGATTTATTATTTAGATGAACCACTTTAAGTTAATGGGTAAGTACTAACCGATTCTTCTGTAGCTATCGCGCTTCAAGAGTGATTTACTGACTAGCGGGAAAAAGATGTGGAGAAAGAAATTATTTTATCAAAAAATGATATTTTTATTTGATCCATTGACATAAAATAATGACCATATCGTTGCATCGGTATTGGTCAAGTTTACATAAGAAATATTATCAACATTTTTGCGTATTAATGAAAGCAAAAGCGTTAATAATAACATACTGTGTCCATTGTCGGTCGCTGGACGGTGTAAAAGTAAGTTTTAATTTTGTTTTGCTTCTGCAATTTTTCATGTAGACTGTGTTGTAACATATTTTGCTGTTAATTTAATAGAATGCAGTATTTGATATATGGATCAGATAGAAACCTCTCCAATATTTTACATTTATTAAAAAAAAAAAAAAAACCAAACAAAATTGTAGTAAACTTACAATGTAGCAATTGCGACAATGTAGTGATAAATTATTGCATGCTAAGGCTGGATAAAATGTGATTTAATTTATTTAATTATCGAATACGCTTATTATCGCGTCACACCTTTAAAATACATTATACAGGCGACTCAAATTTCCACCATGACCAACATTACATTTTTATGTTAGAAAATTTAAATTGTTTTATTAACTACTTTTATTTAAAATAAAAATCGCATTGTATTTTTGTCTCTATTCAAATGGTTGATTCTCAAAATCTCTAGCCGCCACTCATCTTAGAGAGCTGAAAATCTGCATGTAGCTCTGATACGAAAGCCTCTTCTGTTATTAGGACCACCAGGCCCTGGGATAGGGGCGTAGAACACAAATATCAAAAGTCAGAACAGCCAACTCGATAAATGAATGAATAGCATAATTTCCAGGCACGTGGGTATCATTTAATCGACAGTCAATTTATTGCACATAGCACAATTCTCTTTGTCTCATCATTATCATTTGTAATACGAGTATTATTGTGAAACATAATCAAATTTATAACATCATATCAATTCCTATGAACAGACATCCATTATCGCATAGTCCCGACCGCATTCTAGTTATTTATAATCCTCGTACAATTAACAATCTCGTTCTTCCACATAATATTCTAGTCTTCTGATTGCTTATGATTCCTCAACATCAGGGTACAATTCCATTGAGACATGATCTATGATTAAAATCCATAGTCTTATAATTCAACTTAGATACAATCTTCAAACTTCATATACAGCTGTAATGTGGACACATGTAAACACAAAAGAGTCCGGTTGCTACTCAAAACCTTCGCGTTGCCGCGCATAAAATTCGAACTCAATCACGTCTTTTTGTGCAGCATATGGTATCAAAAGATATCGACCTATATGGTGCGCAGAAAGACCCTTAACAAACTCCTTTTTTAGTACATTCACTGAAGTTATGACCAGAGCTGACCCAGCGTGTTTCCTATAGTAACTAAAACAATGTAAAATAAAGTGTAAATAACTCAATTACACCATGGTTTTTAAAGATAAGGAAAATGATGAACTGGAAATGTAGATTTTATTTCATATTGAATTAGCGGGCACCGCATGATGAATGGTGAGATGATGAATGGTGAGATGATGAATGGTGAGATGATGAATGGTGAGATGATGAATGGTGAGATGATGAATGGTGAGATGATGAATGGTGAAATGATGAATGGTGAGATGACGATTATTTCAAAGTATTTCTTTAATACAAGTAGGTTAGAGAGTCTTCTTTGTTAAACACAGCTCTAGTAATAAACAGCTTTCTTGTGAGCTTTAAACGTATCAAAGTATATTTTTACAACGAGGAATAGTATTGAACTGAAGTAGCAGCCTGTTGTTTCGTCCATATATGACGTCACGCGGTAAGGTGGAAAAAGGGGGGGGGGGGGGGGTTATGGTGACCAGACGTCCAGATTTGGCCGGATTTGCCCGGCTTTCCGCGCCTAAACTGAGCGTCCTGCCGGATTTTTTTAAATGTTGAAATATCCGGCTTTTATGTGATTGGCTAAATTACTCACGTGAAAGACACCATTTCTGAAAAATCTTCATTGGAATCCGATTCACGAGAACATAATTAAGAGTTTTTATCTCCGCAAAATCGACGGATCGCGCAAATTGCCAACAACACTACCGTAAGTTGTCATGTTGTTCGATAGTTTATAATAGATTACTTTCATATTTTAACCCAGGTTAAACGCTGTTTAGGTTTATTGGCATTTGTTAGGGGAAAATACGACGGGCGTTCAGAAAGTAATGCACCACATCGTTTTTCTCAGCTATTAATGAAGATAGAAACATGAAATTTTGCACACTTCAAATATCGCATGTGCCAATTGTGTGCACCAAATTGCACTGCAACCGGCCAAATAATACGGCTGCACTAAACCGTTGAATTGGAGCATGTTAGCAACTTGCGTTATAAGCAGCGAATTGTGATAGAATTTCTCGTTGCAGAGAAGGAAACTGTTGTGAACATTCACAAGCGTCTATGTGATGTGTATGGAAGTTTTGCAGTCGACAGGAGTATAGTCAGTCGCTGGGTTCAGAGAATCAAAGAATCAGGAAGTGGAGATATGGAGCTGCTTGATCGGCCGCGCTGTGGACGTCCTGCTACAGCCACCAACGCAGAAATGTTGAAATGCGCTGAGGGCATTATTCTTACTGATAGGCGAATCACTACTCAACAATTGGCCTTACAGCTGTCAGTCAGCATTGGTAGTGCAAATGCAGTTATAAAAACTCTCGGATTTTTTAAGGTTTGCGCAAGATGGGTTCCTCGAAGTCTCACAAATGACCACCGCTTGCAAAGGAAAGCAATTCTTCTGAATTGTTGAAGCGTTTCAATGCTGATGGAGAGAACTTTTTGGCTAAGATCGTTACAGGTGACGAAACCTGGGCACATCATTTTGAACCTGAGACAAAAAGACAGGCAATGGAGTGGCATCATCCGCAATCACCACGAAGAAAGAAATTCAAGACAATTCCTTCAGCTGGGAAGGTCATGATCACTGTCTTTTGGGACATTGAAGGTGTGATTCTTGTGGACGTTATGCCAAGAGGAGAGACAATCAATTCGCAACCTTACATTAAGACATTGAAAAAACTCAATCAACGTTTTCGCAGAGTTCGGCCGCACAAGAATCCAGCAGACCTGCTTCTCCTTCACGACAATGCGCGACCTCACACAAGTCTGGCAACACGGGAAGCAATCACCAAATTGGGTTGGACTGTACTACCCCATCCACACTATAGTCCCGATTTGGCACCCTCTGATTTTCATTTATTTGGTCCACTTAAAGATCCACTCCATGGGACAAGGTTTGAAGATGATGAAGGAGTGATTCATGCAGCGAAGAAATGGCTGCATGATCAAGACAAAATCTGGTACGGGCTAGGAATACATGCACTTGTTTTGCTGTGGCATAAAGCCGTACAAGTTGATGGGGATTATGTTGAATAATACTGATGTTTACATGACATATCCATGTATATTGTGTATAAATTTCATGCTTTTTGAATAAACAGCTCCTGAGAAAAACGATCTGGTGCATTACTTTCTGAATGCCCCTCGTATAATAGACAAAACGGAATGAATAAGAACTTGGGGCTGGATTTAGTCACTTATAACTTCGTTGTCTATTGCAAATTACAAATAATATTAACCTTAGTTTGTACTGCTTTTATATTTATTGCAATTAGTTTATTATGAAAAAATACACGAGTAGTATAGTTAAGGGTTTGTTAAAATTAAAAGCTCGTCTGTTGCATTTTACAAATAATTTTAACTTTATATGGAATGTACCATTGATTAATGGCATTATATTATATTTATATTACAGATATCCGTTCAACATTCCAAAACGGAAGTGTGTGTTCACGGATGAATTGAAAAAAAAATTTCTCTGCTTTTCCAGTGGTCGACAAGAGTATGAAGTAGAATGTCTTGTATGCAGAGGCGGCACATTTATATCGGTAGCAAATAAAGGTGCAGCTGATTTTAAAAAAAAAAACAGAAAAGAACAAGAAATGGACTAAATATTTTGAACAACCTAGAAATGTCGAATTGCATTCAAAATTCTTAAGACTTGCACAATTTATTTTTGCAATTCCTGGGCACAACGCCAATGTTGAGACTTTTGTCACTTATGCAGGGTCGATGGACAAAAGAAATGAACATTTTGAGTGTAGGTTCCATTAAAGGCAATCTACTTGTGCAGTACAATTTCAAGGAACTTCCATGCTCGAATTTATATGCATATTTAATATGTAGCCCAACTTTGTTGAAGATTTTATCATCAGAAAAATATAAGTAGGCAGGAAATCAATATGATTTTATTAGCTTACTGTTTGAATATTGAAAAAAAAAAATATGTTTCAGCGTCTTGTAGTTATTGAATAAGGGTGTCCTACTTTTCGTCCTACTTTTAAAAATTAGTGTCCTCCCTTGTCCTCCTTTTTAAGGCCAAAAAAATGGCATCTGTCCTCCTTTTTGTGTTGATCAATATGGTCACCTAGGAAGGGGTAAACATTTTGTGACGAAGTGTGACGATAAGGTGGAGGGGAGGGGGAGGGGGTGGAAAAAAATGTAATGTCACACAAAAATAGACGAGTAGGGATCGATTTGTTCGTAAATGACATCGGAACAAATTATATTTTGTAACCACCATCTTTATAGTCTACAGTAATTAAGAACTCCGTCGTGGACGACTTGTTTTAATATTATAATCTCAACTGCAATATCGGATAACTGTTATAACCTTTAAATATAATGTAATGCACACCTTCAAAACATACAAATCACATTAACTGTAGTTGATTAAAATTAGATATTTAAAAATAAAACCATAACAAGTTGTCTCCATCCCGAAAATAGCCCACAGAGTTGTAAAACGCAACAGTTTTGTAAGTTGGACGAAGGAAATCAGGTTCGTGTAAGCGTTTACATTTTATTTCTTATTTTGTGGGGGTGGGGAGAAGCACACTAACTGAGTTTTGTGGGGGTGGGGAGAAGCACACTAACTGAGTTTTGTGGGGGTGGGGAGAAGCACACTAACTGAGTTTTGTGGGGGTGGGGGAGAAGCACACTTACTGAGTTTTATAGTTCCTCGCGCTCTCTTATGAAACAAAGATTGAATAAGACTACTGTTTCCCCAGGCATGTCGTAGCAGGCGACTAATATGAGACTGTGCATGGGGCTGGCAACCCAGGCATGTCGTACAAGGCTACTAATATGTGGTTGTGCATGAGGCGGGTAACCTCATCATGATAAACAAATTTCTACATAAACCATTGTTGCCTGAGAATGTAAATGCTTCTTGCAGGTTTCCTGCAAGGGTACCAGCTGCAGTGGTGACTTCCTGCTCCATAGGGAGCGAAAGAAAAATGAACATCAAATATACGAGTATGTACATTTAACCAAAATTACTGTGGAATATGTATACACTGAGGCTTCTTACACTATTTGATGCCTACTGTCACTAGAAGCCATTACGTTTTTACAAACATTCTTGGTGCAAAGTAGTATTCCAGACACAGTAGTCTTAATTCATAATTTAATTCCAAGTGTGGGATAGATTAGACAAAGTGTTTTCAAGTAATTTAACAAAAGAGAAAGAGGTTCGTAGACTTTATAAAAATTATGAATAGTTTTCCGTTTTTATTATTTGTGATTGCTTTTTGTAATTGGAATCACAGCTAGAGCACGAAATAGTATTTTTTTTTTTGTTGGTTGCTTCTATTTCTTAATTGTTAGTTGAATCTCAGTTAATTTTATGCCCAACATGTAAAGATACAGTTTACAGTCAATATACCGGTACCTCACTTTCATATAGGTTTTTATATCTCCACTACAGATTTACATGAGCATATACTTTCTTGCTCACTATATTTAACACTATTATGTTTTCTTATGCTACTATTAAAAAAATGAGAGAATTAAAAAGAGGGTGATCAGTTATGAAAAAGCGATAAAGAGGAATAAGCTAAAACGACAATCAGTATGATATTAAATGTAAAATGTATTAAGCCACTTTGTGTCCTCAGTTCTGTAGAAAACTGAATCTGCACATTAAGTGTTTGGCGTCTAATCAGAAAGAAGCTAGAAAACCTACGTCCGGACAGCTGAATTCGCAAGATAGGACATTACAAACTTCCTAAGTTAGAAGGAAGTATATCCAAGTCCACGTTTGTACACGTCAGTGTTGCTAGCATTTATCCAGTTCACGCACTGATAAGATTAGTTATATGTGTGTGTGTATATATATATATATATATATATATATATATATATATATATATATATATATATATATATATATATATATATATATATATATATATATATATATATATATATATATATATATATATACGAGGGGCGTTCAGAAAGTAATGCACCACATCGTTTTTCTCAGGAGCTGTTTATTTAAAAAGCATGAAATTTATACACAATATACATGGATATGTCATGTAAACATCGCTATTATTCAACATAATCCCCATCAACTTGTACGGCTTTATGCCAGCGCGAAACAAGTGCATGTATTCCTAGCCCGTACCAGATTTTGTCTTGATCATGCAGCCATTTCTTCGCTGCATGAATCACTCCTTCATCATCTTCAAACCTTGTCCCATGGAGTGGATCTTTAAGTGGACCAAATAAATGAAAATCAGAGGGTGCCAAATCGGGACTATAGTGTGGATGGGGTAGTACAGTCCAACCCAATTTGGTGATTGCTTCCCGTGTTGCCAGACTTGTGTGAGGTCGCGCATTGTCGTGAAGGAGAAGCAGGTCTGCTGGATTCTTGTGCGGCTGAACTCTGCGAAAACGTTGATTGAGTTTTTTCAATGTCTTAATGTAAGCTTGCGAATTGATTGTCTCTCCTCTTGGCATAACGTCCACAAGAATCACACCTTCAATGTCCCAAAAGACAGTGATCATGACCTTTCCAGCTGAATGAATTGTCTTGAATTTCTTTCTTCGTGGTGATTGCGGATGATGCCACTCCATTGACTGTCTTTTTGTCTCAGGTTCAAAATGATGTACCCAGGTTTCGTCATCTGTAACGATCTTAGCCAAAAGGTTCTCTCCATCAGCATTGAAACGCTCCAACAATTCAGAAGAAATTGCTTTCCTTTGCAATCGGTGGTCATTTGTGAGACTTCGAGGAACCCATCTTGCGCAAACCTTAGAAAATCCGAGAGTTTTTATAACTGCATTTGCACTACCAATGCTGACTGACAGCTGTAAGGCCAATTGTTGAGTAGTGATTCGCCTATCAGTAAGAATAATGCCCTCAGCGCATTTCAACATTTATGCGTTGGTGGCTGTGGCAGGACGTCCACAGCGCGGCCGATCAAGGAGCTCCGTATCTCTACTTCCTGATTCTTTGATTCTCTGAACCCAGCGACTGACTGTACTCCTGTCGACTGCAAAACTTCCATACACATCACATAGATGCTTGTGAATGTTCACAACAGTTTCCTTCTCTACAACGAGAAATTCTATCACAATTCGCTGCTTATAACGCAAGTTGCTAACACGCTCCATTTCAACGGTTTAGGGCAGCCGTATAATTTGGCCGGTTGCGGTGCAATTTAGTGCACACAATTGGCACAGTCCATATTTGAAATGTGCAAAATTTCATGCTTCTATCTTCATTATTAGCTGAGAAAAACGATGTGTTGCATTACTTTCTGAACGCCCTTCGTATATATATATATATATATATATATATATATATATATATATATATATATATATATATATATATATATATATATATATATATATATATATATATATATATATATATATATATTTATATATTTATATTTATATTTATATATATTTATATATATATATGCTATCTTCAAAACGTTTTACATACTCATGCAGCGGTGGTTTCTCTGGAAATGTGTTTTTCGTGATGAGGTTGCCAGTCTCATGCATAACTTCATATTAGTCGCCGTGTACTACAGACGTGAGGGAGCAGTAGTGTTATTCTTTCTTTCTCTCATCACCGACATGCATCACAGTAGACAACTAGACAGTCTACGCCAGCCTGTCTCAACCTTTTTGTCCTTGAGGAACGCTTTTAATAATTGTCAGATCTCTGACTGAGAACACCAGCATAAAAATTATTGTATCTAGTTGAGTCTACTTCATGGTGTGATTTCAATCGCGACAAATTATTATTAACCCCGAGTTTTTGTCACACCGTTTTGTACTTTAACTGAATGCAAGAGATACAAGAATGCAGTTACTACGAGATGAGTAGCTAGGGAATGACGTAAAAAAGGGAGTTGGATGTGTGACGCCATTGCGTCTGGATGTGTTCGTTCTTATGGCTTGTATGTCAGCCAATGAAGTATTTATTCAATGGATATATCAGAGAATGTGGTAAGCAAAATGTGCTATAAACTATAGGAAGAATAAGTTGGCAAAATTCAAAATGACTATTTATTGTGGTATGATAATTCCCAGATGAATGGAAATGTGTTCAAAGAAATAGATGAAGGTAAAGTATGTGTCGGGAAGCTAAATCCCCCGATAACGGAATAATATAAAATACATGAATTAAGGAGAAATAGAATTGGTTCTTTGTTCGGGACGCTAAATACCCCGATAATGAATTGATATATGTGAACATTTGCTGTGCCGGGACGCCATTTCCCCGATGATAATAGAAAAGAATACATTTGTGTCTTCTTCTTCTTTGTTCGTCCTGAAAAGGGCGTTGGTTGCGTTGTGTCCGTTTACAGCGAAGCTGTGATATTTGCGCCTTTCGGCCGACACATCCGACTTCAGCACGGCATTTTTGGGACCGGGTTAGCCTTCCCTCTTCGATCCCTTTTTTTTTTTTTTTTTTTTTTTTTTTTTTTTTTTTTTTTTTTTTTAACCAGCGGCACTTGGGCTTTCAGCCCTTCGGCCCAATGACATGTCATTGCGAGGCTGGGGAACCTGAGGACTTTCCTTCCAACCCGGTCAGGAGCTTCGCTCCTTCCCATCCACAGAGGGTTTATCACAGGAGCCGTTCAGGTTATTCAGTCAAATTTCCGGTCGTAAACATTTCTTCAAACGCTGACGCCCGGGTTTGAACCATGAACACCTGGTCGCCAGTACAACGCCGAAGCCATTACACCAGCGCGGCTCCCCTCTTCGATCCCTACTCACTCAGCCAGACTGCAGTGATGCAGCCTGTTTCCAGGACCACCACTTGGAGTTGTAGTAGGGTCTTGGTCAGCTCTGGTTCGCTGACCCTGGCGCAAGCAGTCTAGCCATGGGTCGCTACCTGCATTTCTCACTGTTGACGCGTCTTAGGTCCCAAAAAAATAAATGAAAATATATAGAAGTATATTGAGAATTTGAATAAAGCAAATTTGGAACAGCGGAAATATATGCACATTATTGACAGGCTGTTAAATGAAAAGACATGATATAGTTGAAGAAAGTCGAACTTATCGAAAGGCAAGACTGTAGAATTGATGTGGAGCAAACATGCCATTCTTGTATCATGATGTTGAGAATACGTACGTGTTGTTTATTTAAAATTTCGCAAATCGTCTAAGCCAAGATGTTTCTTCGGTTGATACCAGTTCATTCCAGCATTTGACAACGTTAGTCAATAATTGATTGTTTTGAAAAAGAGAAATACTTATACACGAAGAGTGGTTACCATACTATCTAACAATGCAAACCAAATCTAAAATTAAGGAGAACAAAGTCAAGTGCATAAATTCTCACATCTTTATTGACAACATTTAACCCTAGACCGAGTTAGAATTCGGAAAAATTCTTCTTCCCTTAACATATCTACTGCTCATGGTACCTTAGCGTGATCAGTAAGTTGTAAATATAATAATACAATAACAATTGTCAATGCTCTTTTGATTAGAGATTGATTTTGTTTTTCGATCTATTTATTTTGGCCAACTTATTAGCCTACTCTACTTTGTTGTGTGATTCCGCCTCCTCACAAAGGATAACAACTCTAAAGCAAGTCAGTAGTGTAGGTTGAAGATAATTCAGTTTTTTACTTTCTTTTTTTTTAAATTTATTTAAATTATCTTGATTTTTTTTAAAACCTTGTCCAAGTAGGCCTGAAGGTCTTATCACAGATGTCTACTCTACAAGATGCTAATGAAACATGGTATGTGCGAGCGCAAACATCGCCAGATGCGCGAAGTTACAAAGACAACGACGTTTATTATTATTTTTTTTTAAATTTCAATCACGACGTCTTGCGGCACGCTATTGTTCCGCGTAACCCGGACTGAGAAACCCTGGTCTAAGCAGTCCTAGTGTATACATACGTCACGATAAAGGAGCCAAAGATTGAGCTAGAAGAAAAGAAAATGTCAGAATTAGGTTAAGCAAAGAATAGCAATGCTCTCGCTGTTTGAAAATCATTACATTGAACCTTGAAATCCATCCTCTTTTGTATGTTTTTAAAAATCAATGTCCTAAATGTTTTTGTGTGGTTTTTTTTTTTCTTTTAAACATAAAAGCAAGTAATGAAAAATCAAGAAAACTAGTGCGATAAAACTCAACTCTCTTCGAATCAATTTTGTTAAGCCGGATTACAGGAACGCTAGTCAAATAAACATTAAATATCGTCTTATTTACAGACACACAGATGGACTGAACTAATACTTGTAGTATTTCAGACCGCAAGGTCTATTATAAATTTTATCAAATTAAAAAATAAATTATTTGTACTGGTCGTTTGACAATGGCACTGGTATTACATAACGCAAAGACTACACCAACACGGAACTTCATGTGATAAACAGTAAAATGGATGGGTATGAAAACAAAATATATCGAAAAAAAGGTGATTCGTCTTACGAGAACAACAGACAAAGAAAATAGCCAACGTTCCGGCCACAAGGCCTTCGTCAGGGAAAGGAAAGAAAGTGAAGGCTAGATAGGACACATACGAATCTAAATAAATATAAAAATAAAACTAAGGTACTTCCCTAAAGGCAGCTAAAATCTAGCACGTCTGCCGAGGAGAGAGTGCGTCACCATAAAAGTAAATGACTGCCACTTCCGGATGTAAGCAGTATGATAGGAAACTCCATACAGAGCGATACAATAGGAGGCAATCTGATCATCAGAAGACTCCCCCAGTCGATCAAGTGTTTCGGCCCCTTACTCTCCTTTTACACTCTAAAAGGGGCGGGCCCACCTGGGTCATGACTCCCAAAATTATCTCTGCTTACTACTACTTTGTTTAATAAAAAATGTCGATCAGGAAGTAAGTACAGGATGGACAAAATAAACAGTAACATCATGGAAAACACAGCAAGGAAACTTTCTGGTGGACAAAAACAAAAAACAAAAAAAAATCAAAGGTTGACAATACGTAACATTTACAATCGATAAAATGTATGCATATCATTTTCTTGTGAGTTCCTTGTGGAGCATGGAACCACTAATGTAGTTGCTCCCCCATGCAGGAGCCTAGCTCTAAGCATTCGCGTGCTCTTGGCGCGTCGGTCTCTGTAACAATTAGTTTTATGTGATAAGATTTTCAGTCTCGTGCACAACCTAATAGTAGTCACATTGTGCGAGATGCCTGAGTGAGCAGCGTGCATATTCCTTATTTGTCTCATCACAGGCCCCTGGAAATACATGGCGCATATATATATATATATATATATATATATATATATATATATATATATATATATATATATATATATATATATATATATATGTTACACATCAATAGGGAAATTGACCATTTCATGAATTGAGCAAATGTTTGCCCATTCCGTGAACTGACTTCTGTACAAATATAAAACTTGATATTCTGTGTTAATTTGTGAGTTGAGAGTATCAGTAATCCAGTTCAAATCAACATATCTTACTCTTTTCTGTTTCTTGATCAATATTATTGATATCCAATATAATTAAGCGTAGAAGACAGTTCACGGAATGGACAAACATTTGCCCAATTCATGAAATGGCCAATTTCACTATTTTGGTGTAACATATAAACGAAGCGATTATTTATACGACATTTTTTTTCTTGTCTTTATTTGTCGCTATTTCCGTGGCACTGGTACTGCCTGATTCTGAGTTTTGTTGTATCATACACTCTTAGGTCAAACAGTCTATTAGTCAGATGCTTTTTTTTTTTTTTTTGTAGTTCAATCATTCAGAGGCACATTTACTATGAAGTTAAAGAAGCTTGAGCTTCAGCGCCCCTAATTCCAAGACATTTCTTTCCCATCCCCAAACACTTTCTTTTATTTATAAAAAGGGCCCTTCCAAGAGTTCAAACTTCAGGACCGCCAAAATGTAGATCCGCCACTGCAGTCATTTATTCATACGCCATCAGTTCTGCATGGTTTTGAAGAGGCCATAAATAACTGAAAAGTTGTTCCATTTCATTTTAATGTTTGGCTTTTTGCCTCGTATTAGTTTGTCCACGCTGTTCAACAGGTGTTGTTGTTATATTTGGGAATTTTATCCAGATTGGGAGATCAACATCATTAACTGCCATCTCCACATCGAAGGTAGTTGCAATGGATCTTCACCGTCTCTTGTGTTGAGGGCGCACTTTGATACGTTTTCCTGTCCATCTCTTGATGTTATCTTCCCACTTATAGCGCTGTCTTCCTCTTGCACATTTGCCTTCATCTCTTCCTTCTATTATGGTCTTTAGCAAGGAGGAATGTCTTTTTATATGGCCACTATATTTTAGCTATTTACGGTTGATCTCTTTCAATAAGGGAGCCGCGATAGCATAGTGGTTAGTGCACTGGCTTCTTAGCTCAGTGGTCTATGGTTCTATCCCCAGATGAGGTGGGGTTTTTTTTAGGAAGCAAACGGCTCCTGGGTCGACCCAGCCCCAAATGGGTACCAGAGCAACTCTGGGAGGGTTAAGGCGGCCGGCGTGATGCTGACCACATCACCCCTAGTGTGCCGACGGTCAAGAAAATATGGGCCTAACACCATATTCCCAATATGCCTCAATGGGCGTGTAACGAGATCGTCCCTCTTTCAATAAGTATATTTTATTCCTAGATGTTTTGAAGGCCTGTATATTTGTTTTCTTCTCTTGTAATAAGATGCGGCCCATGAGATGATGCGAATGTCATATTTCTTTGTAATCTTTGTGTACCAGGGGTCACCCTTGCATCTGGTCCCACGGGAAGCTTCAGCATCAACCATTCACATGCTTTCGCAGAGGTTGTCTCTGTAGCAATCGATTTTCCATGATGAGTTTTTCAGCTCCACACGCAAGCTCATAACAGTCGACTTGTACGGCGTGCCTGAGAGTCCAGTACCTGTATTCTCTATAAAGAATAGCCACTTTTCTCTATAATACGTTTCTTTCTCATCCCTCCAGAGCCGGATTAACGTAGTAGCAAAAGTAGCATATGCTACGGGCCCCGCGCTTTTAGGGGCCCCGCGCCAATAAATATGTACATAATTTTTTGGTCATCTAATACGAGCGTTAAACCAATGATCTTGTGATTTATGCCATCTTTAGCGCCTTTTCATTTGGTGTCACGAAATTGTGAGAGAATGAGCATAAGAGGGTGACTTAGTGTGACTCTTCATTATTTTTATCTTAACTGTTTGCGGACGGAAGCCATTTAAGTGGCGTTGAAAATTTGGTCACGTTTGGACGGAAGCCACTTTTTTGGCTCTAGGCGTCTGCCCCTCTAATTTTGTTTCGTTCTTTGTGAAATGAATTTGCATTAACAATAAAAACTAGAATTTGGGAAACGGAAACTTCCTCTTTTAATTGAGGTATACGGCGTGCTCGCACTCTCGTTCGATCTTGATTAAAATTTCTTGATTTGTAAGGTTAGAAAACTCAAAAAATGAGCAGTAGACACAGAGATATTGGACGTAATTATGCTTCTGGAAATGAAAAACGTAAAGCGAAGGAAGAAAAAGAAAGAAGAGATCAACTTGTGATATCAAAAACACGTAAGCTGACATAATATTTTGATGTTCATGGTGGTGGTACTCTTACCGCTGAAGCTGGAAGTACAGGAACAACTAGTACTAGTGCAGGCTGTGCAGCAGAAAACATACAGCAAAACCCATGATACACTGAGTCTGAATGTGAAAGAATAAGTGAAACGAAGAAGTACTCTAATGATATTGGTGACTGGCCGAACAATATAGATGATTGTGAGCGTGAATATTGGATATCCAAGGGAAGTGAAAAATGTCAACATGTTGATAGTGCCTTCTCTTCATCCGTGCGATTGTATGACACTGAAAAGAAAACTCGATACTGTCAGAAGTCTTATTTTACACATATTCATAAACTTACAAACAAGCAACATGCAAGAAAATGGTTATGCTATTTAGTTTCCCATGCAAGCTTATGAGTTCAGAATGTTCATCAAAGTTTACTGTGGAAGGGTTTAATGACTGGAAAAATGCAAGCAATCTATTGCGTCGACATGAAGAAAGCTCCTCACATAGACAAGCTTTAATGTCTCTGTTGATGCGTAAAAACAAAGGTGAACGTGTCGATTCCCAACTTGTGAAACAAATGGACATTCAAGAAAAGTATTGGCACAAACTTCTAGAGCGAATAATTGAAGTTATGAAGTTTTTAGCAGAACGAAGCCTTTCATTTCGTGGCAGTGATGAAATTGTTGGGTCCCCTTATAACGGGAATTACTTAGGGTTGTTAGAATTACTGGCCAAGTTTGACCCTTTTCTGGTAGAGCATGTAAGTACTCATGCAAACAAAGGATTTGGACATACATCATATCTATCTAAAACAACGTGTGAGGAAATCATCAATCTGATTGGATCCAGCATACTGGATCACATTCTTTGTGAAGTGAAGAAATACAAGGATTCTACTCCAGATATATCTAATATGGACCAGCTGACTTTGACTGAACAGCTTACTAAAAGTCTACTTAATTTTTTAAAGGCAAATGACATTGATATTAAAGACTGCCGTGGTCAAAGTTATGACAACGCCGCAACATGAGTGGCAAGTTTATAGGATTACAAGCACGAATTAAAGAGATGAATAAGTTTGCGCATTACATTCCGTGTTTTGCACATTCACTAAATTTGGTTGGAAAATGTGCTGCTGAAGGTTGTCAAGAAGCAGTCATTTTCTTTGGATTTGTTGAAAGCCGGTACACCTTCTTTTCTGCTTCTACCTACCGGTGGGGTCTCCTTTCTACTGCATTATGTGCTGGCGGTACTCATAATAAGTCACATTTGCCCTTTGTGAAAAGACTGTCAGATACCAGGTGGTCCGCTCGGGCAGATGCAACAAAAGCACTTTTACACATCTTTTCTGCAATAAAACAAGTCTTGGATGATATTTCAGATTACAGTGATCAGAAGGCAGAGTGTCGCCAACAGGCTCGTGGTCTGCTTTCAATCATGAAGTTAGAAACAGGAATAATGATCATACTGTGGGATCAAGTATTACAGCAATTTCAAATGACCAGTGCTTCTTTGCAATCTTCTGACCAAGATTTGAATACAGCTTGTGCACTCTATGAATCCCTGCGGGGGTATATTCAAGCTATGCGTCTACTTTTGCAGACATAGAGCAAAAGGCCAAGGATCTGACTGAGTGTGAACATTATCAAGAACAAACTCGAAGAAAACACAAACGAAATCGAGAGTATGATGATTTCAGTGTTTCCAGCACACTTGATCCACTTGTTGAATCTCAAACGCCTTCTCAGCAGTTTAAAAGCCGAACATTTCTTGTCCTTATTAATAGCTTGCTCTCTGCCTTGTCAAAACGCCAGAAAGCTTATCAAAAGTTAATGATGTATTTGGATTCCTTCGTCAGTTACAGTCGTTTACACCTGAAGAGGTGGTAACGAGATCATCGAATCTTATTAAATCATATCCGGAAGATCTGGAAGAAAGTCAGTGTGAAGAACTTGTGCAGTTTACAGAACTGTCGAAAACTGATCTTGCTTCTCATATTGGCACTACTCTAGACCTTGTATAGTTACAGTTTTACCGTTTGATAATTGACAATTCTTTGGAGTCTTGTTTTCCAAATGTAGAAATCGCCTTGCGCATCTATTTGTCACTAATGGTAACCAACTGCAGTGGAGAACGATCATTTTCAAAACTGAAACTTATTAAAAAATGAACTAAGGAGCACCATGGGTCAAAAGAGATTGAACAATCTCACACTAATGAGCATTGAACATAAACTTCTGCGTGAAATTGATACATCCTATATCATCAACAAATTTGCTCATGCTAAATGTAGACACATTAATATTTAAACAATAATGTTGACTGTGTTGTTACTTTTGATAATGATAATTACTATGCAAATTAAAAATGTATGTGTTAAAATATATTTGTGTTGTTTTCTTGTTTTTTTAAATTTAGGGCCCCTTTCTTAACATATGCTACAGGCCCCGTACTAGCTTAATCCGGCCCTGCATCCCTCAACACTTTTTAAAAAAAAAATAACAGTTGCCCCTCTAAGAGTTGAAGCTTCAGAGTCCCCTAAAATGTAGATTTGCCGGGGTTCCCAAATATTGTTTCTCCACGGTTAGTCTTCTTAATAAAAGCAGTCACTGCAACCGTGTAACTTTTAAAAAAGGTAAAAGAAATCCCATTGAAGATACTGCAGAAGGGGAGTGACGTGTTTGAGACTTCACTTTACTAGGTCTAGCTTTAAGATTGGCAAAAAGCCAAACATTAAAATGAAATGAAACAACTTTTTCAGTTATTTATAGCCTCTTCAAAACCATACAGAACTGATGGCGTATGAATAAATGACTGCAGTGGCGGATCTACACTTTAGCGGTCCTGAATATACCTCTATTCTTTCTTTGTCTGTTCAGAGGCCTTTTGCAAATGACACGGGGGCCTAACGGTAGATAAGCAACATTATCTCTGCTTACTACCACTTCGTTTAGTAAAAAATGTCGAACAACAATTAAGTACAGGAGGGACAAAATATTTTGTCTTTGAAGCCATGTGAATTTTCAGTATTAAGCTTTCACGTGTTGCTGTTTCTGCTTTAGCATCCATCTAATCCAATACCATAATTCCAGCCATAAGGTACTTCGGTCGGTCGGTCGGTCTGTCACACTTTGCACACTGTTGTTTGCGCACTTATTTCTATTTTCGAGAGAGTGCATTAACTTTCGATTAATATGAAATTAATATGAAACAAATATAAAGGTATGTTATCAGGCATATAACATACCTTTATATTTGTTTCATATTAATTTCATATTAATTTACTGTTTACAGGCCTCAGGTTTCCCTCCCTTATTTGCATTAACTTTCGACCACAGCTAAGGGGGTGCAACTGTGGTTGAAAGTTAGACAATAATTGTATTGTTTCCCCTTATATGTACTCACGCGAAAATAGCAAAGTGTGACGGTGTGCATTAAATCAACAGACAATCAAAATACTCTTCTGTCCAGTTTCATTCGGGAAACGGATTTAACTTGTCATTTTTCTTAAAAATAACCTTAAAATTTCGGTTTTTTAGTTGTTTCTTCAAGATAACATTTTAATTTAAAGTATTGCAGACTTATTATTATGGATCAAAATGATAAGATGGCTAAAAGGAAGAGACGATCACGTCATTCACAGCCAGCAAGCGAGACTATAGAAGAAGCAGCAATGTAATACATGTAACAGAAACAACACACTATAATTAATAACCTGCCAATTTTGGCGGGTTGTTGCTAGTTGTTAGTAATGTACCAAACAAGCATTCATAAATAAACAAACAACACACACAGGTATGTTATCAGGCACTCAGTGAGAAATAAAGAAGCAGAAGACTAGACAACAGAAAAATAACAGAAGTGATAGGCTTACCGGGAATCGAACCAGGACTTTCCAAACAAGCATTCAATACACTTACGCAGAGCGTCCGATGGCTAAGCTGTTAGGGCGTTGCTTCTTGCGGCAAAGTTACCGGTGTCTTGGATCGAAACTTGGTCGCGTCACGATCCAGTCTACCCGGCTGTAAATAGGTACCTGACTCTGGTCTTGAGTTGGGGAAGGCAAAGGCAGCGACGAACTGGTCATCCCACCTCTTATAGCTAGACCTAGTATAGTCAAGTCTCAAACACTTCACTCCCCTTCTGCAGTTTCTTCAATGGGATTACTTTTACCTTTTTTCAAAGTTACACGGTTGCAGTGACTGCTTTTATTAAGAAGACTAACCGTGGAAAAACAATATTTGGGAACCCCGGTGAATCTACATGTTTTTTTTTTTTTTTTTTTGGTGGTGGGGAGAGAGAGAAACTCTAAAGCTTGAACTCTTGGAGGGGCCCCTTTTATTAAAACAAAAAGTGTTGAGGGATGAGAAAGAAACGTTTTATAGAGAAAAGTGGACTTGGGGGCTTTGAAGCTCAAGCTTCATTAGCTTCATAGCAGATCCGCCTCTGTTTGAGAATAGTGAACGGTAAGTAAGAGTAATACTACGTCTCCACCAGGTATGTGACACAAGGCGACTATTATGCCGGTTGTGCATGAGGCAGGAAAATGCATCATGTAAAACACGTTGCTACAGACACGACTGCTGCAAGAGCTTTTGGATACTTTGTTACAAGCTTTCTGCACGTAGACAGCTGTAGTTTTGACTCCATGCTTATTAGGGATTGAAAGATATAATGAAGAACTGAATGAAAATACTGTGCCTGGGAATGAAATCAAATCCTTTCTACTAACTAAGCGTGAATACATTTTAATTATTTATTTCTATTAACTTAATTTTAGAATCCTTGCAGTCGTCTGCGCAAATGTGCTAATACAAATGGTGAAAACAAATTTACCGGCATGTTCCGTGGGAAATCGATATTACTAGTCCATTGAGATAGATTATCTGCTGCAGACATCGAAGATATATCTTTCCAGGAAGCTCGGTCACAATGACTCTATAGAAATGATTTATTAACAATGCTTCCAGACTATTTTTTTATATATTCAGCACAATATCGTAATTACTATTATTTGCGCTCCTCTCGGAGCATTGGGCCAGCTCTACAGCTGCTCTTCTTGGAGGGAGCCGTCACCAAGCAGTAACATATTCTTGCAGCTGTGCTTTCTGTGTCTATTAGTTTTTGTGATGGAGCTGGTGAATCACAGATTGTGATGATGATTGTGTATAGGGGTATGGCTAACGATGTTAGTCAAAATCAAACACTGATAATTTACAGTGACTTGACCGACTTCGAAGCATTTTAGTTTATTACAAAGTGCATGCTTTGTCGATCAAAAACGTAATGCCACAAATTCCTTCACATAGATTCAATACCTGATGCATATATAATTTCAAATATTTCATAAATTCATTACACATGCAGACTTTCTGAGAATGTCCAATGTCCAATAATGATTCACACACAGTCTCAAACCAACTGATACAACATTTTGTGGCTTTATCTAAATAAATTTTCCCTACTGGTAATAAGGATCCACATATACAGAGTGCATTAATTAGAATTATAACATCCAATAACCACGACATTCAGTCACCCACGACTTTACACCCAAACGTAATTGCTCCCTTTCATGAACGCAGCCAAAACTAACTCATTACTACTATCAACAACAACAGGTCACCAGATATCAACGCGTAAGTTCCATTCTTGATGCATTTTGGCGAGACAAATCGTATCAAAGATAAATTCCCGATTTCTCACGCCAAATGCATCACCACAGTTTTACATGAGGAGTTTGCCTAGCCTATCCACAACCTCATATTAGTAGCCTTGTACGACATGCCTAAGGTAGCAGCAGGCCTATTCTGTCTTTGTATCGTCAGAGAACCCCGGCAACTACACAGGGACATACAGCTGAAACTTTGTAGAACTATTTTCTTCATAGTCCCATGTAGCTTCTATGCGTGGTAAGCGTGTCATCGACTTCTATTCTTAGAAATAACTGACTTGTGCAAGCTGTGAAATCTAATAATTATGCCCCCTGTCTTTTTTCATCTGTTCATGTTTTCTAGAAGTCTTCTTAATCGTGTAAAAGTCTAGTTTGTCTTGAATTCTCTTTCTGTGAGTTGTTCAGTCTCTAAGTAATTTGATTTACCTTGGGGACTCAGCACAACGACTGGTTAGGAATGCTATCATATGATTTCGCCAATATGCGTCATATCCAATGCCATTGTGTTTTTTAACGGTTTTTATTCCAGTGTGTTTTTATGGTTTCGTCCATCTGCTTACGGCGCATCTGTAATGATCAATGGCTAGTGCATCCCTCTGAAAATTAGGAGCGAATATATATATATATATATATTAAAAACCAACGGGCTGATCACCCGTTTGCCAGTCACTTCGATTACGGAAACAACAGCAAATGGATTGATTTGCCATTGCCCTAAAGACGCCAATAGGCGTGATGGGAAACAATGGCAAAGAAAACCTATCTGCTGTTGCCCTAAGACGCCATTAGGCGTAATGGCCACTGACTGCTTTGACGGTCGGTGGCTAAGGACGGAAGAAGAAGAAGAAGAAGAATATATTAAAAATAAGCTGCAATTCAATGAAGTTTATCCTAATTGGTCAGGACGTTTGACCTTGTCATTATTATAACTGGCATCGTCAGTCAAAGGCCATATCGATAATGATGTATTTTCTGCAATGAAACTACGATTCCATGTACTGTTAATACTTGCCTGTGATGTGGAATGTCCAAGTCTCGTCCTGAATAAAATGATGTCGATAATGTTACTTACGAGTCCAGCCTGCTTGACTTACCCGTCGTTGCTGTTACGTGACACTTCATTGTCGGTGGTGTCAGCCAACATAATACCACCCCAAACACATACTTAAATCCCGAGGTAAGAGTAGTGCAGTTGCTGTTTAGTGCTTCTGTCTCAGCTTAAATTGTTTTCCACCCATATTTTAAAAGTAAGTAATTTCATGGTTGTCAATTTTGTTTTTTATTATCTTTCGGACCAAACCACAGCTCTGTGTTATTATCTGATTTTAAAATAAAATCTTTATATTGATGTTGGGCCTGTTATGTTTTAACTTCCACATATTTCACATTGCAATGAAAATCTCACTTAATTTCTTTAAATGACTTATTCTTTCTTCTGGCGTACGTGTTTGTGGCTTTAATTTTCTTTAGGAAAGGCTTACCCAGCATTAGGCTCAACCCACCGTAGTCGCCTCTTGCGACACGTCTGTTAAGCTACAGTGTTACTATTTTTTGTCCTTCTCGTGTTTCGGATCCCCAGTGATACACGAACGAAATAAAAACCTTCTCTTAGAATGCTGCCAAAGACAAAATTCAACAGGAAATGGTATTCTAAGCACGAGTAGCTGATGTGACTATATTGCTTTTAACGTATCCATCTTATTTCCTTTTCTTTTATTTCTTTTCTTTTTTAGTTTTGTGTTCTGTCTTGGACTTGAATGTGACAAACTTCTTTTAGAATTTGTCCACGAAAGGTAGGCAACAAACAAGAGAAATTGGCAGACATAATTACGCTTGGACAAGTGAACATATCACCCGCTATATACAGCTAAATATGTATGTATGTACCGGTATATATGTGGATTTTTTAAGGTAGTGCGATATCTCGTTATGGCGCCCCATTTCAATTCCGTCCTGTACTGTATTTTAATCTTCCGAGACTCAGTTTCATACTTCCGAGTTGAATCATACTGTAATTTCCAAAAGTAATTTTACCCATTGCATGTTATAAGAAAATATAATACACTTTTGTTTTTAAAATCTTATGATGCGGAATTTAAAACAAAATCGAGTTGAAACGATGGGCGCTCAGTATGCTGTTTTTTTGTTGTTTTTTTTAATGGAACAATACAGACAAGGAGTGATAGAAAAACAAAACGTATATTCAAGAAACAAAACAAAAAAAACAAAAAAACATGTAAACATAAATATAGTTTGCACTTTAAAATCTTAGACAATGCTGTTTCAATATATATATGTATGTATGTATTGTATGTCGGTCATGCAACAGAACGTTTCTTGCCCGCATTGGCTTGATCAGCCATACGCGCACCCACTTAACCTCTTAGAACGAACTGTATTGCTAGAGATGTCGATGGTTCTCATCGAATACGATGGACAAATCATCATAGATATATTTATATTGCAGTTAGAAGGACACATCACTCTGAATATTGTATTGTAACAAATAATTATCTCTGAGGTTTTGATTGTAATTATTATTCTCCCTGAATTTTAGGAGTAGACAATAATTATCTTTATGATTTAACGGTAAATAAAAATTCTATCAGTGATTTTACATTGTGGAATTTCACTTCTCACTGGATTTTTAACCATAACATGTGGATCACGAAGGAATTCGCCTTATTCTCATTGGAAGAATGTCATTGGAAGAATGTCATTGGATGAATGTCATTGGAAGAATCTCACTGGAAGAATGTCATTGGAAGAATAGAACGAAGTTATTTTCTGTTAAATTTATTTTTTAAAGGTGGAGAGTCTGTGGTGAAAGGGGGAGGGGGTCTTTTTTTGTAGTTCTTGGCTATAACACAAGTACTGCTTTACGATACAAGTGGCTGGTTTATTCCACGATATACTAGGGGAAAAAAACAAAGAACAAAAACAAAGATAAACAAACAAAAGAAGAAAAAAAACACGTTTAAGGGACCACTTTTTAGGACTTCAAAATGCAATTAAAAATTTTTTTTTTTTTTAAATTTCATTTGCGTTCCTCACGGAGGATGTAGCCACCACTTCAGCTGGCCGATTTGCAGGAAGCCGGCACTAAGCAGTCACATCCTCATGCAGCAGTGGCTTCTGTGGACAGAAAGGAGAATGTTAATAGAGAGAACTGTGAGCACAGTTTAAGGAGCTGAAACCGGGGATGATACTGACTGAACAAAGACATGAAGTGTACGAGAGGCAGAGCTGGAGGTGCCGAACACAAAGATAAAGTTGGTCACCTCAACGGCAAGGGAAAGTATACGATCTTCATTTGATAGTGAAAGGTACCAAGGGAGGTAAAGAGATTGAAGTACGTACAAGGGGACTGAAAGAGATTGTAGTAGGTATAGTGGTCTGCAAGGGGAAAGAAACGTACTGTAGTAGGTTATATTGGCCCACATGAAGGAGGAAAAAGATTGTAGTAGGTATAGTGGCCGACAATAAGAAGGGAGAAGATTGGAGTAGGTTTTGTGGCGTACATGAGGAAAGTATGGGACTGAAGTAGATATACGAGTAGTTGCCCAAATCGGAAAAGAAAGAGATTGAAGTTGGTATATGGCATACAGGAGGAGGGAAAGAGTTTCAAGTATGTATAGTGGACCACAAGTGGAAGGAAAGCTATTGAAGTACGTATAGTGGCCCACAAGAGTAAGACAGATGGAAGTAGGTAGAGTCACTCACAAAGGGAATATAAGAGATTGAAGCGGTATATTGGCCTACAAGAGACAAAAGACAAAGGATAGTAGCTATTACGGCACTCAAAAGGAAGAGAGAAAAAAAGTAGATATAGCGGCTCACACGAGAAAATAGCGTGATTTAACAGGTACTTTGGCCCACTAGAGGTAAGGAAGAGATGAAATTAAGTGCACAGTGGCCCGTAAGGTGAAGGAAAGAGAAGGAAGTAGGAATAATGGCTTACAAAGATAGGGGGGGGGGGGGGGTTTTAAGAAGGGATAGTAGCCCACAAGGAGGAGGGGAAAATATGAAGGTTGTACAGTGGGCCGTACAGGGGAAGGAAAGAGATGGAAGTAGATCTAGTGGCCCACAAGTGGAAGAAACACGTTTGAAGTAGGTATAATGGCTCACAGAGAAAAATTATTACACGTAAAAATAGAAAAGAAAACAGAAATCTGAAAGTTGACTTGTAGAAAATGAAAATTACCTAGACAAAATAAGAATCACGGGCTCAAGAACTGAGAAGGGCAACATTGGATGGCACATCTGTCAAAACTGTTGACAGTGGAGAAATATATGAGGACACAATGTTCGTAGTTTTGACAAGCACCGTCAAAGAGACAGGATCATCCTGATAGTCTGTAGACATGTTTTGTCTCTGCAGCCAAATGAAATGAAAACAACTGTTGACATTCGAATAACCAGAATAAAGATTTTTTTTTATTCGAGGAAGCGCAGCTGTTGACAATCACATAAACGTAGACAGATGCAAAGGTCGTTTCTCTAAGGAGAAAATATAGGGAAGGATTTGCAATGCTCGAAATTTATGACTGATATGACGACTCTGATTATGGAAAAAAAATCTTGTTCAGAAGTTGTCACGTGGGCTTGCATTTTGTACATGCAAACCCTCGTGGAAGCATCTGTTTTCATTGTTGTCTGTTCATGTTCCTTTCTTTCCCGCCCTGTCTCTCACTCTCTCTTTCCCTCTCTCACACTTTCCCTCTCTTTCTCTCTCTCTCTCCTTCCCTCGCTCTCTTTCCCTCTCTCTCTCTTTTTCCAGCTCTCTCCCTCACTCTCTCCCTCTCTCTCTCTCTTTCACGTGCACACTGATTGCCTCAGTTCTCTTATTCAGATAGAACAGAACTTGTGCAGATCATAGAGACCCTATTCACCTTTATGAACATTATAGAGCAGTGCTCGGAATGGCAGAGACAGCTATACATTAACTTTGTTGATT